>JAMWFC010000082.1:1142873-1694105 GCA_027475525.1 Macrolepiota albuminosa | reverse complement strand
CTCGTCGACGTTTTGATCAAATTCGGCAGGTAGATCTCGGTCACGCCGTGCTAGCAACGGCCCATACAAGCAAGTTAATAGGTTGGTAATATATCCTTGTTGTGAGAGCCATAGTTTTTGCTGAGCTTTGTCTCAGTCAATTCATATCCTAAGATATAAACTGCTTGGTCCAGAATCTTTAACTTCAAAGCATTTGTGCATCTGTGTGATGATCCAATCATAGAGTGGTTTTGAGTTGGTCACATCAAGACCATCATCAACATGTATACAAATAATGATAAATAAGTCTTGATTGTTGTCTAATTTTGGTATTAATGGATCTGGCAGAGTAGAGAAACAACCAAAGAATACAGCATGATCCATGTCACAACATATAAGACCATAAGATTCTAGTTTCTCTTTGATAACTTTATACCATTTGTGCAAAGCCTGCTTTAGTCTATATAGCACACAAAGTATGTGATTGATCTTTTTAGGATCAGGATCAGGAAAACCAGGAATTTGCTTACAGTATATCTTGTATAATAAAGGAGCATTGAGGAAAGCGGTTTTAACATCAAAAGTGAAAAGTTCTAAATCGTGAAGTATAGCATAGGCTAGTATAATTTGAATACTTGTCATTTTGGTGACTGGCATGTAAGGTGTGCCATAATCTTCCAGTCATTAACTGAAACCTTGTGCAACAAGGCATGCCTTTTCCATGCCACATATGATAGTGCTATCAGAATTGAACTTGTGGGCATATACTCATCAGACACCAATAGCTTTGCACCCAGAGAGAAGGTCAGCAGGTATAAAGACCTTTTGTTGATGAAAACTATTAACCTCATGGTACATCACAGCTAACCAAACGTCAGAATCGTTCTGGTGAGTTGCTTCATAAAAATTTTCTAGAGCTTTTTCAAGATTCCATTTCTTATGATTATGAAAATGAAGAGTATTGAGTCTGAAAGACAAATATGCAATAAAATCATTCATGGTGAGGCATTTGAAATCTGTCATGTCATCAATTGATTTGACATTGAAGTTAGACAATGAAAGTATAGAATCAATGTCTAAGATTGCTGAAAGACCCTGGTGTGGTTGTAAACAAGCCTGTCAATTGGCACAAAGTTGTATGAGACATTCATTACATTTATGAAGATTTTCAATGAAAGCATGCCCAGCTTCAGTTAATTTTACATTGTGACAAGGGCAAGCAACCAGAGTTGAGGGTGGTGGCTGAGGAGAATTTTGATCAGAACAAGGTAACAACATAGATGGAAAATTTAGAGATGGGGAACAAGAAGGTTCGACGAGAGAGGTGGGAGTGGGAGTGTCAGGGGACTCCTCATTTCTTCTTTCTTTCACTCACTATTCCTTCACTCTCCTATCATTCATTTCCATATTTCTTCTATCATTCTCTCATTTTGCTATTTCTATTCTCTCAACACTAGCTATTAGTATTATTTTCAATCTTTGAGGTGCTTTGGTTCTTTAGCTATCATTTAGACAAGTGTGGGCCCTTCAGCACTGCTTCCAGACTGCTTATATAAGCCAGAGTTTGCCTTTCTGACTTTCAAATTCCAGAGTTTTCCTACCTTATTTGCACAGTTGTTTGTTTAGGCAATTTTTGAGTTTTTAAGGTTTTGTTATACTGTACAATTGTTTCCCATGCTTCAGAGGCCCCAGAAGCATCCAACCTGGCATAGAGAATTCCTAGACTTGTTCTCTTTAAATCTCCCTCTGCCAGGTGAGATGTTATTATGATATTGTCAGTATATACTTTAATACACTTTGAATCTCCTTTTGCCAGCTGTGTGACTGAGCCACAGCCTCCAGAAGTCACCCTTACAGAGAGAAGAATGTAGGCAACCATGAAAAGACTCATTGAAGATGACATCATGAGAGAAAAAGTAATAGCTATTGAGATCTTGAACATGCCAGCCTATACAATCCTCTTTGTACCCAATAAAAATTGCCTCAAAATGTCTGGTGTTCTCTTTTGGGCATGTTTTGGATAAGGACAGAATGAAGCATTGACAACTCCATACTCAAAGATGTGAAAGGTCAGGTTTTAATCCTTCAACAATTTCATAAGGAGTAGTAAGGGCCAGAATGATAGAAGTTGGAAGGTGGTTGCAGAGGTATTGGACAGTAAGAATGACATCACCAAAAAAAGACATTGGTAGGCCCAACTCAGCTATCAATGTTTGAGCTGTATCCTCAATAGTTTGAATATAATGTTCAGCTTTCCTATTTTGCTGGTGAGTGTATGCTGCTGTGGATTGTAAGACAATGCCCATAGAATCAAGATGTTCACAAAGATCTTCCACAATAAATTCCAGTGCACCATTGCATCAGACAGCCTTGACTTTGTTCTCAGACTTCAGTTTCAACTGAGCTTGAACAATTTTAAAGTGTTTTGTGGCTTGGGGTCTGGACGAATAGGAGAGCCATATCACCAAAGTTTGAGAAATTGTCCAAAATGGAATGGAAATGAATGGCATGGCTATTAGCAAAGCATGTTAGAAAAGGACCACAGGAATCCATGTGAAGTAAGTTGCAAACACTGGTAGCTCTATGCTAATGATGATCATACAGGTAAGCAGGTTGTTTACCAATAATACAGGGAATGCAGTGGTCATCATTGAATGAACCTGTCAGGTTCTGCTGATGATGGGGGCCTCTGGAGACAAGCGGGTCCTTACTAGGTAGACTCAAAGTCTACAGAGTGTCTCTGGGCAATGGAGGGCAAGTTCTGGAGTTTTAGTTTGGGCACAAGGGTGCTCTGGAAAGTCTATAGAGTGCCAGAGTTTATAAGTATAGTTGTCAGGTTCTGCTGAGTCAGGGGCTTTCTGAGAAAGCAATGCCTTTACGAGGCAGACTTGATCTATGTGTACTTGGGTGTCTGGAACTCCGGACTGTGCTCCAGTGTTCAAGACATGACAGAGGATTCCCAGGATGAGGGACTTAGTCTGGGGATTGGGTGAAGTCAAAAGGAGTTAAAGGAGTAAAGTCGAGTCGAGAACTGGGGGTTCTAGGACAAGACCTGGTTAGTGAAGTTTGAGTTGCAAAGTGCATACCAATCTTAAGAGCATGCAAACAAGTTGAGCGTGCCAGTCAAAGCATATCAGCCAAGCATGCTAGTCAGAGCATACCAGTCAGTCAGAGGGCACACAAATAATCAGTGTAATATCAAGACTAGCAAATACAAGTGGAGGTTACTCTATAAGTACTATGGGATTCCAGGATGTCTGGGGTGTGTTCCAGGAGGCATTGAGTGATGGGAAGAGAACTGTATCCTGGAGATTGCGTGTGTGAGATGCGCAATCAATTGGTGTGGAGATGGGTTATGATGTATGATGGCTGGATTGAATGGCGTGATTTGATTGTTGATTGTGGGATGGTGGTTGTGCTGCTGGGTAGTCCCGGAGTCTGTGATGCGGGGTGATCAGGGGTACTGTGTGATGGCAGGCCTTGATGCTTGTGATGGTGGTGTCAGTAGTCATGATGGCAGGGATTGTATCATGAGGTCAGAGGAGGGGTTCTAGATAGGGTTCTGAGAGTGCCCTGGGGGGTCACAGATAGGAGAGGTCATGACATCACTCCCCCTCAGCGCCAAGACCCTCCAAGGCATGCGTTGTTGGGGCCTGGTCTGAGGGTCCAAGCATGGGAGCCAGCACATGATCTGACATGTATCAAAAAAAAATTACCATCAAATCCAACCATGTCATATATGCCAACACATTTCCTGACACCACCTCCTATCAACAAAGTCATGCCCCTGGTCGTATGGAAGGCCCGGGATGCAAGGTACTAGCACCGGCTTGACTGCAAGCATATGGCAGTGCTAGCCCAATGTGAGTTCACTCATGCTTGTCCTGCTTACCATGACTGACTTTCCTTTTTCAGAACAATGCCACACTTCTGCTCTGGAGGTAGGCCCTAGCTGTCTCCCAGAGCCTGCCCCCAAGACAAGTCTGGGTGGCCCTTTGGAGTCAGCTCCCAAGCCCGTCCCTGAGGTGGGCCCCAGTCATCCTGCACCTACATTCACACGGATGACTGTCCATCCTCCTCTGCAGCCTTGCCTTGTTGCCCCCTGTTTCTGGTGGTCTGGGATGGCCACAGGGACCATTTCTGTAGTCTGGGAGAACCAGCACGTCTTGTGGGCAGACACGTTGCAGGAGCAGTTTGAGCAGGCTCTGGAGAGGCCCCAGAGTCTGCCTGCCCATGCCTGGTGTATTAGCAATAGGCCGGTAAGTGATCTTGTACCTCTGGTCCCATGGTTAACCCAGGCATCTAGTGTCTTTACTGTGCCTGCCAGATGGTCCCATGTCTGTTTGAGGCCCTGGTCCCCTCATCCTGATAGGACACGTTGGTGTGCAAGGCGTGTCACCTCAATCATGAGCACTGTTCTGTCTCGGCATTATGGAGGGTGTATTGCATTTCACGGGAGCAGGAGTGGCTGTTGGGAGGGATAACTCAGAGGATGGGGGTAAAGAAGACAAATTGGGTCATGGAGCCACAGGGAAGTCTGAAGGTAGTGCTGATACAACGCTGTACCAGCAGTCAGGGACACACCATGCACCAGAAGTCAAAATAAACATTTAATTATGGGCTGAAAACTGTAAGCCTCCTGGTAGCAGTCTCAACAAATTATATCTCCAAAAACACTCCAATAAATACACAGAAAAGTACAGAACAACAGGCAGGGACCAGCTCAAACTATCAGCTCAACAATAGTCCAACCACTGTAATGGGGAGGGGAAGCATGGGAGCTGGCAGAAGTGACAAAATGAGATCAATTTGTAATGATCTAGATCAAGCTCAGATCTGACAAAAGCCCAATTTGACATAACTGAAAGGGGAAAAGGAAAAGAAGCATGGAATGCAGGGAAGCACTAAAAGGGAAAAGAAGAATTTATGGATGGGATTGTGCTAAATAGAGCTCAAGCAAATGGGGAAGTGGCAATCAGAGACATCCAGAAGAATGATGGAACGAGAAGTTGAATGGTGGAACTAGTGGCACTGAAACAGGCCTCTCAAAAGGGAAATTGGACTATCAAATATGTTCCAGAGGTTGGGGAGTTTACAACAAAGAGTCATGTGTAGATAGTGGTCTGTGCACCAGAAAAACAGTATAAATAGCCCAAGTTTAGTAGAGAATAGACAGGCAATTGATAGGCAAAGGCTTGGTGGTTCCCAGGGAGTGAATCACTTAGGCTGGAGTTTGTTGAGAACCCTCTGCTTTCAGGAAGATTATTGAAAGCCTTCAACATTATAATATATCAAGTTCATCATCAAGTCAGTGTGCATTGAAAGTAACATTCTACACCATCAAGCCCCAGAACTATCAGTACTACTTGCAACCAAGTACTACAGTGCCTGCAGAGGGCTCTGGGGAGGAGTCAGGAGATAGAGAGGCTGGCCTGTGGTCCTGATCACATGCTGGATGACCTGGGCCAGGGGAGAGGGCCAGGGAAGGCATGGGGAGCACCCCAACAAGGAAAAACAGCAGGCATTGCTGAGCCCCTTCCTGGATCTTCAAAGAGGGCATGCCTGCCCTTTGAGACCCCACCCCCAACCTCACCCCCACATCTTTCCCCAGCAGTCTTCTCTCCTCTGTCAGGGCAGCCTCTGGAAGTGGATGTGAGGGCCTTGCAAGAGCACCCGGAGCGGGCTAAGTAGAAGCAGAAGGAGTGCAAGGAGCATGAGGGAGAAGGCTGAGATCCAGAGGGAGTTGGAGGAGAGTTGGGAGGTGGCGCTCTGAGAGTTGGAGGAGGCTAGAGTTGCCCAGAGGAAGGTGGAGGCTGGGCTGGATGCCCTGCAGGCCAGGCTGGGGCAGGAGGTGGAAATTCCAGAGCAGGCTTCCCCAAATCAGGGGCTGGTGGAGGCCTTGTGCCAGGACATTGTGGTGGCATGCATGGCATTGTTAAGTGAGTGTTCTCCTTCCCAGTTTGACCTGGGCTGATATTTCCAGGTTGGGCTCAGGAGCACCGCCTGCTCTTAGACAAAGCAGCCACAGTGCTTGTATCTCTGTGAGAGGGACAGCGTTCAGAGCTGACAACCCCTGGGATGGAGTGAGGCCTCAATATGCTAGGGAGAATGGTGGCTGCCCACCGCCAGAGGAATGTACCCACTTCTGGATCCTGGTCCGAGCAGGTATTGGATGAGGGTGAGCTACTCCTATCTTGGAATCAGCTGGCAGAGGAGGCATTGCAGAAGCATGGCCTAGGGGAGATGGAGGAGGAGTTCTGGGGTTGGCCTGAGAAGGGGGAAGGGGGGAGCGAGGTTCAGGGCCCAGGCATTAGAGGGTCCTGTGCTTGTTTTCTTGTCTTGTTGTCCTTTTTTTCTTTTTATTTCTTGTTCATTGTCCTGGCCTGTACTATAGATAGTGTAAGCATAGAAAAAGGTATGTACTTGGCTTCTCGGAGCCAGAGAAGTGGGTAAGTAATGTAGGGAAGCAAGTCAAAAAGCTAGGAAGAATTGTCGGTCTTTAAAAGTATTGGAAGGGTGAAGTGTAGAGATAGGAAACAGAAAATATATGTGGAAGTTGAATCTCTATTAAGCCCAGAGGTGGGAGTTATGCCTACTACTGTTGTCTGTGAGTTCTGCATCCAGGGATAATGTTCTCTGGACATCACTGTTCAAAATTCCAGAGCTTGTTGAGAGCCCCTTTGAGGTTGCAGAGTGGTTCCCAGATGTCATCTTCCAGGCCATATTCTTTCCATCATATAAAGAAGTGGGGTCGTCTGTGGATATCCCAGGAATTGAGGATGTCCTCAACCTTGTAGTGGTATTCATCCTTGACCTCAAGTGGGAGAGGGGGTTTGGAACGTTGTTTGGCAAAGGAGTCTGGAGGTGTTGTTCCAGGAGGCAGATATGAAAGACCAGGTGTAGAAGAGCAATACCCCAGTAGCAGAATGTAGCGTGTTGTTGTAGGTGAACTCAGCCAGGAGGAGCTTGGCATGCCAGTTGTCCTGCAAGTAGTTGCCATACAGCTGAAGGTACTGCTCAAGAGATTGGTTGACCCTTTTGGTTTGGCCATCAGTTTCCAGGTGATAGATGGTAGAGAGGTTAGTCTTTACTTTAAAGGCCTTACATAGGGAGGTCCAGAACTTGGACACAAAGAGCGGGCCATGGTCAGAGATGATGTCATCCAGAGTCTGTGCTTGGCAAAGATGTGCTTGAGGAATAGTTGGGTGAAGTCCAGGGCAGTATCCATGGTATGGCAGGGTAGAGTCTGTGCTTGGCAAAGATGTGCTTGAGGAATAGTTGGGTGAAGTCCAGGGCAGTATCCATGGTATGGCAGGGTAGGAAGATGCTCTGTTTGGTCAGCCTACACACAACAATGAGAATGGCATCGAACCCTTCAGACTCCAGGAGCTTGACAATGTGATCCATGGATATGGAGGACCAGGGACATTGTTTGACTGGCAAAGGTTTCAGAAGTCCATAGGGCCAGTGCTAGGGAACCTCGGTCTAGAGGCAGGATTTGCATGATCAAATGTAGCAGGTCACATCCTTCTTTAATCCTGGCCAAAAGTAAGTCTGGGAGACAAGCTGGAGGGTTTTACATATTTCAGAGTGTCTCCAGAGCTTGTGGTCATGATGCTGGCAAAGGACATTGTATCAAAATTGGGCATGATCCAGGACGTAGATGCGACCATTCTGGAGAAGAAGTTTTTTGTCAGAGAACAAGAAGAAGGTAGGGTCTGAGTCGGTCCTGTTGAAGGGGTTGTGAAAATTGTGGTTGGTAAAGTACTTGTCTTGGGGGGTGCAGCAGATCTGGCTTAAGGTCCCTTCATCATTTAGAATTAGTATGGCATTGAGATGTTTAGGAGGGATTACCACGCAATGATTGAATGCATTGCACTTTGCCTTAAATGACTTCTTGGAGTAGATGTTGGGTTGCCGAGTGAGGGCATCAGGTTTAGCTCTGAGTCATCCTGAGTGGTACTGAATTGTGAAGTTGTATTCTGAGAGGATTTTAGACTACTGGGCTTGTCGTCAACTAAGTTGCTTGGTTGTGGTGAAGTATTGCAGGTTGTTGTGATCCGAGTAGACCTGAATCTGGTGCTGGGCCCCCTCAAAGTAAGCTTGCTACTGTTTGAAGGCTTCAACAATGGTGAGGAGCTCCTTATCATAGATGTCGTAGTTTAGCTCAGCGTCAATCATAGACTGGGTATAGAAGATGACTGGCAGGGGTTCCCTGCCATCAGGTTCCATCTGCAAGAGAATCCCAGCAATGGTATAGTCAGAGACATCACATTTCAGATGATCAGGAGGGTGGGGTCGTAATGCTGGAGTATGGAGGCAACTGTAAAAGCCTTCTTGAGCAAGTTAAAGATGCTATGATCAGGAGGGTGGGGTCGTAATGCTGGAGTATGGAGGCAACTGTAAAAGCCTTCTTGAGCAAGTTAAAGATGCTCTGGCACTTACTGTCCCAGTTCCATGCGACGTCCTTGCATGTGAGCCAGTTAAGGGATTTCATGATACCAGAGTAATTGTCTATAAACCTCCGGTAGAAGTTAGCAAAACCCAAGAAAGACTGTACTTCCTTCATGTTCCAGGGCTGCAGCCAGTTGATGATGGCCTCAACTTTGTGGGGGTCTATGCAAATGCCATTTGGGGATACTACAATGCCAAGATATTTGACTTCTTCGGTGTGGAATGAGCACTTCTCGGGCTTGGCATGGAGATTGTGCTCCCAGAGTGTAACGGAGTCATCCATGTTACAAGCGTCAACGACGCTATAATCGTTTAATAGAGTATTACATAAGATAACATCTTGTTTTTACTCTAAGTACTAGTCAAATCCAATACTGCAGTCTGATTTAGCACTTGTGTGATACACACAAGATAGTTCTAACTTGTAACTCAGGTTACATTTTTTTAAATCTTCTGCTATCGGCTTTAAACTCTAGGCTTGTTACCGACTAGGCAACTATTATCAAAACCTCTCGATTCTCTGTTGGCATCACGTTGAAAACGTGCTTCCATGACTGGCTCTCTTGATCCGGATCCTCCGTTCCCAGCTGCAGATACAGGTGACCTACCTGCGCTTCAAGCTGTGAAGACGCAATCTGTGTCAGCATACCAACCTCCACCAAAGCGGGACAAAAAGATTCCTCGCGATGTCAGCACGAGCTTTGGAATGCCTGGTGGGCTATCCGTATCACGGATGATGTCCATTGTACGACCTGGTGGTAAACCAGGAGAGAGATCCGCGGTCTCAGGAGTGTCGCTGCCAGCGAGCCAAATGCCTTCATTGATGTATCTGGTATTGCCTGAGAGCTCGTCAGCTCATACTGAGGGTCAACCAGATATTACCCAGTACTCGGAAATGGTACAAGGCAGCACATTTGCACATAGTACTCCATTCTGGACTGCGCCTACTGAACGGCATTTGGAATATGTAGCTGATACTGCCACTGAACCAGGACCGTCATCACTGACAACACAAAGACAGACGCAAGAACCAGCAATAATGGTCAGTAGGGAGGACAACAATGTTGTAAGGTTGGAAAAGACATCGACAGCACCTGGAATTCCAGAGTTGCACACATGGGCCGGCAAACAGCCGCAAGTGAGGCATGACGGCCTCAGGAGAGTTATGGACTTAGAGTCCGAGCTGGAATCCTCAGATGATGAGGAAAGCAAAAGGTCGCATTTGACCTTGTCTATCCAGTTACAGCTGGTTTTGGACTAATATCCGTTGGTCATGAAGGAATCAACGCAAAAGCGTCTGCAGCTTTATGTAGTAAAGCACTTACAGTTGCTGGCTGCTAGGAGCCACGATGTACCCCATGCAGATTTGAATGAATATATCGAATTGTTTGTGCGTATCTTTAAACTCAAAGTGGTTGAATACCTTAAGCGCAAAGCGGCGCGAGGGTTAGCAGTCTCCACGGCCACTCCGGCCGACTCAGTAGAATGTGAGATGAGTGTGCGCTGATGAGCGCCATTAATCACAGATGCGATGGAGTTGCTCAATGCACCTCGTCAGGCCAATGAGTCTCAGCAAGACTACGTTCAGCATCAGCATGCCGCAAACCGTCAATGCATTGTTAGCGGAGTGCCTCAGCAGGCATTGTCTGAGGTAGAGACTGTGACAACGACTCCGGCAGAGCCAGAGGCAATACTTGCAGTGCAGGAGGTTAAGACACCTCAAAAGCAAGTTACTATCAAGGAAGAGGTGGACAAAGTCCACATTCTTGAGGAACAAATGCGACCACGACGTGTAGTGCGACGCGTCCACCTAGTGGACAACTGGAATGAACGTGTCAATTACCAGAGAATACGCAACCAGGACTTGCGCGATCATGGTGAGTCCACCTAGTGGACAACTGGAATGAACGTGTCAATTACCAGAGAATACGCAACCAGGACTTGCGCGATCATGGTGAGTCGTTAATTGATGACCAGGAGGTAGCCTTTGAAGGGTGTGAGGGTGTAACGCCTGTCAATGACATGCGGCGACAATTCATGGCTCGAACTGCTGAACCGGGCAGAGATCCGGGTGGTAGTGATAATAGTAGTGACCACTACAAGCGGAGGGAGCCAACTCGTCGCAATAACAACGGTGGAGGGCGTGATTGTAGGAATGACAATCAAGACAATGATAATTGTCATGATAGTGGCATGCAAGCTGGTGGAGTACCAGCAGAGCCACAAGTGAGGCAACAGCCCACCTCACGGCCAGAACAAACGGCCAATGAACATCTGTTTCGCAGTCCCCAGGCATTTTTGATGCCTGCACCTCATGAATTGCGTGAAGCTATGCCAGGAATGAATGAAGCGGTCAGGATCCATATGGATCATATGCCTCACTTGTCTGGTGGATGACTCCCTTGGAGTCAGGTTTAAATTCCCTGCTGGGGTAAGTCCCCGTAAATCCAATGGTAAGCACATACGTGTGTACGCTGGAGGACATAGGTTCTCCCAACTGGAGGATTGGGCCATGGACGTTTGCTACCACCTAGCAGCCTGCTGCTATGGTGGAGATGACATGGACCAGAAAAGGATATTCGTGCTACATGAATTTATGGAGGGAGAGGCTCGGAATTGGTTCCATCGCCATGTCCTCCACATTAATCGCGACAAACCGCATTGGACATTTAAAGAAGTCCTGATAGGACTGTATAATCAGTTTGTCAACGCTGCTACAATGCAGGAAGCCCGTGATGCCTTTAGAAAGGCAGTGTATGACGCTAAGACTGGTGTCCAGACCTTTTATGATGACTTGGTGGGTCATGCACAGAATATGGGCGTCTATCCAGACAAATACACTATTTGCAAGACATTCCTGGATGGAATACCCGCAGACATGAAGAGGGCGTTAATACGCGATGACAATTTGTCTCCAGAGGTCAATACTGTGACCAAATCTTTGGCGTATGCCATCCGTTATGAGCAGTCAACACGGACTGCAAACCATTATGAGCAGCGTAGTTCACACCGAGGAACAGTGAACTGTCAGGCAGTGAAGGTGGGAACTTTCCTGGCCAAACAGATGGATATGGAGAACAATCGCAATCCGCGATTTGTTGTCCGCAAGTCAATTCCTGAAGGCCAACGGCCTTGATTGAAGCCTGCTGGACAATTGCCAGCGAAGGATAGTTGACCCTTTTTTGGTCAAAACCAAGTAGCAGTGAAAGGGGTAGTAGCGCCTGCAGCGCGTATGGCAAGCAAACCTACTGGGGGCCCCGGAGTGGCCCAGAGAAGGACTGCTGGAGACCCTTCGGCGCACTACAACTGTGGCAGGAGTGGGCATTTCGCTAAGAAATGTCCTGCCCCTCCTAAGGCACACATCTGAGCAGCCCATACGGCTGCAGCACCTAGCAATGTCGTCAGTGACGACAAGGACGATGAGATTGTTGATGAAGCGGAGGAAGAGCCGCAGGTAGAGGCTGATGGGTCGGAAGTGGATGACGCTGAGAGCATCCAGATTGATGGCAACGAATACATCGCAGTGGATGTGTACAACAGTGACTATTATGCTCATGATGACGAGGAGGAACACCTGTTTGCACTGACTGAGTGCCGTGGAGATCAGCACGTCCGAATGAGACGCGTAACCCTGCAGAAGGCAACTAATAAGTTGCAGCGGCCACGCTATACTCCCGAGGAGAAGGAGTGCCTGGTCACGTATGTTGATGTCAATGGACATCCGGCATGGACGTTGTGGGACTCCGGGAGTACCACTACGGGCATTACGCCCCAGTTTGCTCACGTCAACGCGATTCGCGTTCATGAACTGGAGGAGCCATTGATGCTCCAGCTGGGGACTGTAGGGAGTCGCGCCATGGTGCAGTTTGGCACGGAAGTGAGAATAAAGATGTCAGGAACGTCAACGAAAGAATATGTGGATATAGCAAATTTTGGATCGCTACAACATGATTATCGGTACGCCATGCCCCAGTTTGCTCACGTCAACGCGATTCACGTTCATGAACTGGAGGAGCCATTGATGCTCCAGCTGGGGACTGTAGGGAGTCGCGCCATGGTGCAGTTTGGCGCAGAAGTGAGAATAAAGATGTCAGGAACGTCAACAAAAGAATATGTGGATATAGCAAATTTTGATTGCTACAACATGATTATCAGTACGCCGTTCATGCGTAAGAACAAGGTGTCGCTGGACTTTGTGAACGACATGGTTGTTGTGAATGGTACGCCATTGAAGGTGGAGAAAGTTGTGTTAAACGACACAGATGGTCGTTTGAGGCGCTATCGCACAACTGAAAAGCGGCGTGATGAACGCAACTGACTAGATGTTTGCAGGAGAGCAACTGTACAGGAGGTGGAGGATGAACAAATCCCACCAAAAAGCCTGCCGGCAGACTCGCTGGCTATACTGATGTCTGAGGAAGAGTTTCAAGGAACTCTGAAGAAGGGGAAGCACCCAGATGTGATTGGGTGTACCAATGGAAAGCCTAAACAGGCTGTACAGTGCAAGAATGAGCATGGTAGATGCGTGGTGGAGTCGCTGGAAGGCCAGCCAACTAGCTCTTGAGTGAAGGTTGAGGATCTCGTCAAGGACGAGGTATACAGTACGATGGGAACTGTGGGTAGCACTAGGTCACTAATGGATTGACCAGTGCCTCGGCCAGGAGTGCAATGGGCATATGACCCATGAATGCTACAGGGAGTGGAACGAGCTGGTGGCATCAATGGTGACACAGACTATGGGAAGGGTGCAGGTGACTCAGACAGGAGAAGTGTACCGTCACGCACGAGAGCACGAGATTTCCAAAACATCGGATATCATATTTGATGGACTCTCACTGAAAGCGAGAAGCGTGCAGTTGTTAGCGAATACAACAAGGAAACAACCGGTTGTAAGGTTGAATCCAGAAAATCTCACAAAGGAGCACGTACGTGCCTTACAGGAGCGATTTGAACCAAAGGTTCAACCGCGTATAGCACGCGTAGCAAAAGGAAAAGGCAAGGCTGTAAGCCTTACAGAGGAGGATATCCCTTGATTGCGCCAGCAATGGCAACAGGAGTTTGCTGATATTGTCAATGGAACGAAGGAAGAGCTTCCTCTGTGGCGGGAGGTTAATCATGAGATTAACCTCATTGACAATAACAAGCAGTACAAGTATCATTTGCCTCGCTGCCCACGAGCACTACAGGAGCAACTTTGTGAAAAGATGAATAGATACATAAACGCAAAGTGGTGGGAACCACGACCAGCGGTGCAAGCTGCACCATTACTTTGTATTCCCAAGAAGGATGGGACGTTAAGGACTGCATTGGATGCACGACAGCACAATGATAATACAGTCAAGGATGTGACACCTCTTCCAGATCAGGAAGTAATACGAGAAGATGTCACGACAGCAAAGTATAGGTCAAAAATCAACCTCACAGACGCATACGAACAGGTTTGCATACACAAAGAGGATATACCAAAGATGCTGTTCTCGTCCCTGATGGGGACGTTTGTGAGTAACATCATGCAGATTGGTGATTGTAATGCATCGGCAACATTTCAGAGGCTAATGACCTCAATCTTCCGAGATGTAATCAGGAAGCTTATGCACGTCTATTTAGACGATATATTCATCTTTTCTGACACCATTGAAGAGCATAAGCAGCACCTACGAGTCGTATTTGAACGGCTATGGACGGCCAGTCTCTATCTCAAGTGGAAGAAGTGCGAGTTGTACACAACGAGTATAGATTGTCTCGGTCACGTTATTGACAAGAAGGGCATTCACCCAGATAGGGATAAGCTCAACAAAATCCGAGAGTGGCGTACTCCACGCACATATAATGATATCCAACGATTTGTTGGACTTGTAAACTATATTGGCAACTTCTTGCCAGACATCACTGCATACACAGGGCCACTTATGGCCATGACCCAGAATGGGTCCCCTTTTCACTGGAGACCGCTGCATCAGCGGTATTTTGAGATGATTAAGCGCATATGCGTGAAGACACCAGTCATCTGGCCAATTGTAAGGGCGACCTCTAGAGGCTGTGGCTCAGTCACACAGCTGGCAGAGGGAGATTCAAAGTGTATTAGAATATATACTGACAATATCAAGGTAGCTACTCACCTGGCAGAGGGAGATCCAAAGAGAACAAGTCTGGGGATTCCCTATGCCAGGTTGGACGCTTCTGGGGCCTCTGAAGCATGGGAAACAACTGTACAGTACAACAAAACCTTAAAAACTCGAAAATTGACTAACCAAACAAGTGTGCAAACAAGGGAGGAAAACTCCGGACTTTAGAAGTCAGAAAGGCAAACTCCGGCTTATCTAAGCAGCCTGGAGCGGTGCTGAAGGGCCCACACTTGTCTGAGTGATAGCTAAAGAACCAGAGCACCTCAAAGGTTGAGAATAGTACTAACAGATAGTGTTGAAAAAGTAGTAACAGCAAGATGAGAGAATGATAGAAGAAATAAGGAAGTGAATGAAAGGAGAGTGAAGAAATAAAGAGTGAAAGAAGAAAGGAATGAGGAGTCCCCTGACACCAATTGATCCACGCATCAATGAGCCCATCTGGCTCATATGCGATGCGTTGAAGACTGGGGTTGGGGCCATGTTTGGCCAAGGTAAAACGTGGCAGACTTGCCAACCAGCGGGATTCATGTCCCGTAAATTCACTGCTGCTCAGCAGAATTATGCTGTACATGAGTTAGAAACACTCGCTATCCTGGAAGCCCTCCTAAAATGGGAGGATAAACTGATGGGATATAAGATTCACGTCATTACGGATCACAAAGCACTAGAGTTCTTCAAGACTCGGGTGCACCTATCTCCGCGACAACGTCGCTGGATTGACTACATGTCACGGTATCAGCTCAACATCACCTATGTAAAAGATGAATTGAACAAAGTCATGGATTGCCTGTCTCGATATTTCGAGAGTGATACTTGAGATGACGTCCATGATGCGCATGACTATGTCCAGGCAGACAAACGTATTGACCCAGAGGGTGAAGACTTGCCCATGCATTGGTTCCATGAGATCAAGAAACATAGGGTCGAGTTACGCGCCATGCGGGTGCAGGAAACACATCACAGTAAGCGACTGCATGAACAGCTAGAAGCTCGTGATATCGAGGCCCAGGTGCTGGTGGAGCATGAGGCCCCTCAGCCAGGTGAAGAGACAAGGCAAGGGGTGCCTCTGAGAGGCACTGATATGATGCTCCAGCAGATGCTGGAGTCACAGGACCAAAATCCTGCACCGGCCGACTTAGGCAATGCACAATTCCGCACACGTATCCAGCAGGGATACAAGGATGATAATCTCTTTTTAGAGATTCTGAACAATACCCACACGCATCCACGCTTTAGGGTGGAGCAGCAGCTCATCTATCTTACCAGACCCACGGGGTCCAGAGTCATCTGCATTCCCCAGGAGAGGTCGTTCGTTAATCACGACTATCCTGGACCAGGCCCATAGAGTAGTGGGCCACTTTGGAACTCAGAAAATGCTGGACTATGTGTGATGCTGGTACTGGTGGCTGCAAATGGCCAAAGAAGCGAGCCAATTCTGCTTGACATGCGAGCTATGTCAACAGTCAAAAGTATCGACATTAAAGCCACCGGGGAAGCTTCATTTGCTTCCTATACCAGTCAAACCCTGGGATTCAATCGGGATAGACGTTATAGGTCTGTTTCCCGAGTCGAAAGGGTTTAACTACCTCTGGGTAGTGATCTGCAGAATGACCAGTATGGTCCATCTCATCCCGGTGAGAACCACCATGACAGCGTCGGACTTGTCGTGGATCTATCTCAAGGAGATAGTATGCCTCCATGGATTGCCAAGTTCGATCATAAGCAATCAAGATGCTAAGTTCACTTCCAAATGGTGGAAGGAGCTGCACAAATTGCTTGGAGCAAAGTTGCTCATGTCGACGTCGTTTCATCCGCAAATGGATGGTCAAACAGAACGCATGAATAGAAATATCACGCAAATACTGTGAGCGTTCATACATCCTGATCAGAAGGACTGGGTGGATAGATGTCCACTCGTGGAATTTGCAATAAACGCGAGCATATTGGAAACCACAGGGTATTCACCCTTTGAACTCAACAATGGCTACATGCCATCCATGATTCGTGAACTTCGTACTGACAAAGCTATTCATGTGGGAGTAAAGCAGTTTGCGCGCAATGCACTAGGGAACTTGGCAGATGCCCATGATGCAATTATAGAATTGTGCGTGTGGCAGACCAAGCATGCAAATAATTGCAGACGTGATGAGCCGGACATCGAGAAAGGGAACCTAGTGTACCTCTCAACAAAGAACTTGAACCTGCCAAAAGGCAGGGCGAGTAAGCTGTATCCGAAGTGGATTGGACCATATAGGGTCCTTGAGGCTGAGCTGAGCATGTCTAATTACGTGCTTGAACTACCCCATGCGCTGCAAGCACGCAGGATAGTTCCCAAGTTTCATGTGTCACTGTTGCGACCGTATATGGCCAGTAGTGATGCGCTCTTTCCTAATTGTGCAACTCTGGAGCCGTATGACTTTGGAATTGGTAACAACCAGGAATGGTTTGTGGATGACATCATAGGTCATTGATGGACAAAGGGAAACCTCGAATTTGAGGTGAGGTGGAGCTTAGGTGATACAACCTGGGAACCGCTAGTGAACTGCAAAGACCTTGCAGCAATGGACAGGTACCTCGAGTTGCAGGGCGTGAAACACCCTCAGCAACTAGCAAAACGCGCATAACACGCGTAGGGTGGTGGAAGGTGGACGAAGTCCACATTGATAGCCAGTGAGTGACCGGGTGGCATGTGTGTGTGGTTGTTTACACCACTGGCAGAGTTGGGAGATTGTTTTTTTTCCTCTCTTTCCTCAGTCCCAATACACGTAGCTGACGTGTGGCTTCAAAATGGCCTATTGGGGGCCGCAAAAGAATGATCAGAGCCTGCAAGGCTCTAGTGGAGGGGGGAGACTCCTGAATATATCTATTGATCAGTACCAGAGGCAGCCACCATATCCGGCGGTGAGCCAATATCAGTCAGCAGGCATGGCCTACCCAGGCCGTGAAGAGCCGCTACCATATCAAACCCCCTACCATTCACAGGAGATGGACGTTGATGACGAAAGGCGCTATGAGCGCCTGGAGAACAGCATGCACCATGAGCACTACTACTAGGAACCGTCGTTGTGCTCGGGTGTGTCGAGACTGACATATGTGGGTGCAGTGATGGGGCCACCATCAGTGCCATGGGCGCATCAGCCCGTGGCTGAATTGTATGTTGAACCTGCGCCACAAGCGCAGGAGTTGTCAGTGCCAGACGCACTTCTGAGTAGGCTGGAAGCAGTGGGACAGCCAGTCCCTGCAACTGTGTCCTTCTTACAGGACAGCCTGGCTGTAATGGTGATGAGGGTTTGCTCAACCAGATCAAGCTGATGAAGAAGCAGGGCATAGCAGCGCTGGAGCAGATCAAACACACATCTAAGCGCAAAGTTTCTTACTTTGAGGAACCGACTGCCGAGGTCAAAAGGGCCAAGTATCAGCCCACTCGAGTGGTCGAACCTCCACGGGCCAGGATGCCACTGGCTGCGCAATCTGCGCGCCCTGAGCTGCCTGTTCAGCCCATTGCATCGTCATTGTGGTTGCCTGCCCCGGCCTGTCAGGCCCCCCCAGAGTCACTGGCTGCAGTCAGTGAGCCCTTGGCAAGGCTGTCTTTGGGTCAGCGGGAAACTGCATTGTCTCAGGCTCCATCTATGGGGCCTAAACCCGTCACTGTGGCGCCAAGAGTGCCCGCTACCATCATCCCTTGCGCAGAGCCTGGAGGGAGAATACTGGCGCGAAATGTGCCTGCCCCTCTGGTGGCTCAGCCACAACTAGAACCGTCCGCCCTGACCAAGTCGGGGCTGTCTCGTCAGCGTTGCAGCCGCAAGCCGCCTCTTGATGCCTCCAAATTGGAGGTTATAATCTTTCCTGCTGGCATTCCCGCACGAGTGGGAGAAGTCCAGATGTTGTTCATGTTGCCGGTGTTTGTACCAGCCCCACCAAAACACTACCCCATGGTCGTATTGACCCCAGACCCCCGCACACCGGAGCAATATGATGGTCTGGTGGCGACCTCAAAGGGGAAACCCATGCCTGAAAAAGGCAAAGCACCAGTACCATCCTTGTCTGACAAGAGCGACTATGGAGAGTCAAGCTCAGAGCAGGAGGAGGCCAGGGAGGAAGGGGAATCGGCCGCGGACCGATTGCAACGAGTATCGTGCAATAAGTGCATTGCAAAGAAGAAGGCGACGCGCGCCAAGGAGCTACAGGCCCAGAAGTATAGGGCCGAGGATGAATTCTCAGGGAGGATTCCCGATGGTTTGGGGGTGAAGGTGTGGGGGCCGCTCGATATTGAGCGAATGAATTCGTGCTTTAGAGGAGCACTCAGCCACTGCACCTATTATTCGTATGCCACAAATACGGTGCTGATGGGAGCTGACGCCAATAAAGCGGCGTCATATGAGTATTCCTCTGGCCATTGTGCCCACATCCCAGGTACGATTGTGTACAAGCACACTCCACGCAGTCTTCCCCGCATTCCGCTAGAGCTGGACCGGCTCTATAAATATTGTATGAATATTCACATTCCGCGTCGCAACAGGATTGTCACATACATGTTGATCACAGAGCTTCAGATGTTTGCACAGCGAACAGTTGAGGCTCTCCATGACAGAACCATGCAGCTCCTGATAAAGGAGCCTCAGTACCAGGACCTTGTCAACCCGATGCAGGGCCCCGACAACCTCACTCTTGTCGAGCAACAACACATCCTGGGGCGCTTTTTGCGCACAAAAGACAATGGTTCCACGGCATTGCACGTAATGCACGCTTCAGATCTAGCCACACCATTTGACCTAGACCAGCTGGCGCAGTACGTGCTGGTCTTTGGTCAACCCAGGCTGGAGAATACCTATCAAGGCATCGCAGTGGATCACGCCTACCGCATGCACTGGCGGACCCTCTTTGGGTTCGCCTTATGTCTCTATGCACTAACAGCGCAGCCAAGTCCATGATTGTGCATCGCATGACCCTTGTCGTGGCCCATCCAGGGCTTTATCGAGAGGCGATTGCCTCGTATGACACCATGTTCCCCAAGCAGCCATTTGAGCCCCAATGTGGGCCACAGCTCAAACTTCACCAAGTTCATGTGCCTGACAACCAGGCACAGAACTTCTCCGATGACGATGCGTTACGTGTCCTGCTACACAACTGGATTCCACTGAAATGGGTGAACCATGCCTACACGTACGGCGTAGTCTTCCTGTAACAGCAGTTCTATTCCCCCACGATGTCTATGGACATCTTCAAACAGGTCGACGACAAGCGCATGGAGTGCCTCGCCAAATATGGCACCCCTGCTGCAATCCTGCAATGGGATGGATGGTAGGAGATGACTGAAGATGATCACTATCGTCTTATGTTTAAGCACCACGAGGAGAGCAATCTCCCAGAAAATCCTGAGGCCAATGGCCTCTATTATCTGATTGGCATGGACCCAAACCAGGTCAATCTTCTAAAACGCACAGCAGCGCATGGTACGCTACCCACTATTGCATCGGCGATTAACGTCGCACTAACAGAGTCTATGGTGGTAGACACGCCTGTAGTCGAGGGGCCTATAACCCCACCAAGGATGGAATTGGCACCTCTCCCTCCCACGATTAACGTCGCACTGGAGAAGGAGTCAATGGTTACTGAGACAGGCGTGGTTGCGGGAGCATTGTCATCCGGGTCCTAGACCCATGTTAATTTTGTTTTTATGTAGGTACCTCCGAGTACTTGACTCAAAACCTTTCAGCTAATACGCACTGCAGAGTAGCGTGTAGATACAGCAGACCCAGAGGAGGTGTCATCTTATTTTTGTTTCTTTCTTTTATTTAATCATATCTTGTCTCCGCTGGCATTACATGCACAACCGTCTGATAAGAGACTACTGCTATTGTGTCTAGACGACACACCTACTGCATGAACAATGCTAACGCTTGTTGACAGCCACACAATATGCGTGCTACTCTGTTACTTGCACTATTGTGCATCTTTCATCTCACTACACCGCCCTTCCTAAGACCGAGTATTTGGTCTCATTGGGGGGTATGTAATGGAATCACACTTGTTACCAGCGTAAACAACGCTATAATCCTTCAGTAGAGTATTACGTAAGATTAACATCTTGTTTTCACTCTAAGTACTAGTCAAATCTGATACTGCGGTCTGATTTAGCACTGTGTGATACACACAAGATAGTTCTAACTCGTAACCCCAGATTACAGGAATCTCATGATCCACCAGCACCTGTGCCTCAATATTGTGAGCTTCTCACTGTTCTTGCAGCCGCTTGCTGCGATGTGATTCCTGCACTCGCATGGCATGTAGCTTGACTGTATGTTTCTTGATTTCATGAAACCTATGCAGGGACAAGTCCTTGCCCTCCAGGTTGATGTGTTTGTCCACCTGCACATAGTCGTGCATGTCATGGATGTCATTTCAAGTATCACTCTCAAAATATTGAGACAGGCAGTTCACCACCTTGTTCAATTCACCTTTTACATAGGTGATGTTGAACTGATATCGTGACATGTAGTCAAACCAGCGATGTTGTCATGGTAATAGATGCACTTGGGTCTTAAAAAACTCAAGTGCCTTGTGATCCGTAATGATATGGATCTTATACCCCATCAGCTTATCCTCCCACTTTAGGAGAGCTTCCAGGATAGCGAGTGTTTTCAACTCGTGAACAGCATAGTTCTGCTGTGCAGCAGTGAACTTACGGGACATAAATCCCACTGGTCAGCAAGTTTGCCATGTTTTACCTTGGCCAAACATGGCCCTGACCCCGGTCTTTGATGTGTTGCATATGAGCCAAATGGGCTCATTAATGCGTGGATCAATTGGCCAGATCACTGGCGTTTTTGCGCAAATGTGCTTAATCATCTCGAAACACCACTGATGCAGTGGTCTCCAGTGAAAAGGGGACCTATTCTGGGTCATGGCCATCAGTGGCCCAGTGTATGGTAATATCTGGCAAAAAGTTACCAATGTAATTTACAAGTCCAACAAAATGCTGGATATCATTATACGTGCATGGGATATGCCACTCTCAAATTTGGTCAAGTTTATCCATGTCTGGGTGAATACCCTTCTGATCAATGATGACCGAGACAGTCTATACTAGGTGCGTACAATTCACACTTCTTCTATTTGAGGTAGAGACTTACCTTACGTAGTTGTTCAAATACGACTCATAGGTGCTGCTCATGCTCCTTGATAGAATCAGAAAAGATAAATATATCGTCTAAATAGACATGCATAAACTTCCCAATTACATCTCGGAAGATAGAGGTTATTAACCTCTGAAATGTCACTGGTGCATTACAATTACCAATCTGCATGATGTTACTCACGAATGTCCCCATCAGAGACAAAAACAACGTCTTCAGTATATCCTCTTTGCATATGCAAACCTGTTTGTATGCATCTGTAAGGTCGATTTTCAGCCTATATTTCGCTGTGGCGACATCTTCACATATGACTTCCTGATCTGAAAGAGGTGTTATGTCCTTGACTGTATTATCATTGCGCTGTTGTGCATTCAATGCAGTTTGTAATGTCCCATCCTTCTTAGAAATACACAGTAAAGGTGCAGCTTGCACCACTGGTCGTGGTTCCCACCACTTTGCGTTTATGTATCTGTTTGTCTTTTCATGAAGCTGATCTTGCAGTGCTCATAGGCAGCAAGGCAAGTGGCATTTGTACTGCTTATTATTGTCAATGAGGTTAATCTCATGATTAATCTCCTTCCATGGTGGAAGTTCTTCCTTTGTCTCATTGACAATATCAGCAAACTCATGTTGCCATTGCTGGTGCAATCGAGAAATATCTTCCTCTGGGAAGTTCTTCCTTCATTCCGTTGACGATATCAGCAAACTCATATTGCCATTGCTGGCACAATTGAGGAACATCTTCCTTAGTAAGGCTCACTGCCTTGCCTTTCTCTTTCGATATGCATGCTATTCGTGGCTGAATCTTTGGTTCAAATCGCTCCCATAAGGCACTTATGTGCTCTTTTGTGAGATCCCCCAAGTTCAACCTCATGACTGGTTGCCTCCTCACCACTCCTGTTGTATTTGACGACGATTGCACACTTCTCGCCTTCAGCAATATACCATCAAATACAATATCCAATGCTTTGAAGATCTCATCTTTCCATGCATGACGGTATACTTCTCCTATCTGGGTCGACTGCACTCTTTCCATAGTATGTGTCACCATTGATGCTACCAACTCATTCCACTCTTGTGGCATTCGTGGGTCATACGCCCATTGCACTCCTGGCTGAGACACTGGTTGATCTATTAATAACTTTGTGCTTCCCAACGTTCCCATCGTACTATAAACCTCGTCCTTGATGAGATCCTCAACCTTCACTTGAGAGCTAGTTGGCTGACACTCCAGCAACTCCATTCTGCATCTACCACGCTCATTCTTATGCTATATAGCCTGCTTAGGCTTTCCATTTGTACACCCGACCACATCTGGGTGCTTTTTCTTCTTCAGAGTTCCTTGAAACTCTTCCTCAGACATCAGTATAGCTGGCAAATCTGCCGACAAGCTTTTTGGTGGGACATGTTTGTCCTCCACCTCCTGTACAGTTGCTTTCTTGCAACCATCTAGTCAGTTGCGTTTATCATGCCGCTTTTCAGTTGCATGATAGTGCCTGAGGCACCTATCCATGTCGTTTAACACAACTTTCTCTGCCTTCACAGGCACACCATTCACCACAACCATGTCATTCACAAAGTCCAACGACACCTTGTTCTTATGCATAAATGGTGTACCAATGATCATATCATAGCGATCAAAATTTGCTATGTCCACATACTCCTTGGTCGATGTCTCTGACATCTTTATCTTCACTTCAGCACCAAACTGTACCATGGCACGACTCCCTACGGTCCCCAACTGGAGCATCAATGGCTCCTCCAGCTCATGAACGTGAATTGCATTAATGTGAGCAAACTGAGGCATAATGCCCATAGTGATACTCCCTGAGTCCCACAACATCCAGGCAGGATGTCCATTGACATCCACGTAAGTTACCAAACACTCCTTCTCTTCAGGAGTATATCATGGCCTCTGCAACTTATTGGTTGCTTTCTGCAGTGTGACATGTCTCAGTTGGACACGTTGATCTCTATAGCACTCCGTCAGTGCAAACAAGTGTTCTTCCTCGCCATTGCAAGTATAGTAGTTGCTGTTGTACACATCCACTGTGACGTATTTGTTGCCATCTATCTGGACACTCTCAGCGTCATCCATTTCCAAGCCTTCAGCCTCTACTTGCGGCTCTTCTTCTATCTCCTCAACAACCTTGTTGTCCTCATTGTCACTGACAACCTCACTAGGAGCCGCAGCTGTATGAGCCACCCAAATGTGTGCCTTGGACATGGCAGGATATTCTTTAGCAAAATGTCTGACCCAACCACAGTTGTAGCATGTGGAGGAGTTCCCAGCAGGCCTTCTCTGGGCTGCTCCAGCCACCCCAGTGGGTTTGCTCACCATGCATGTTACAGGTGCTACACCCCCTCTTGCTGCCACTTGGTTTTGACCTGAACTGGGTCGACTATCTTTTGCTAGCAAATACCCAGCAGGCTTTGATCAAGGCCGTTGGCCTCCAGGAATTGTCTTGCACATGACAAATTGCAGATTGCGATTGTTCTCCATCTCCAACTATTTAGCCAGGAAGGTTCCCACCTTCACTGCCTGCCAGTTCATGGGTCCTCGGCGTAAACTATGCTGTTCATAATGATTTGCAGTACGTGTCAACTGCTCATAGTGAATGGCATATGCCAAGAACTCAGTCACAGTATTGACCTCTGGAGACAAATTGTCGTCATGTATCAATGCCCTCCTCATATCTGCCGGTATTCCATCCAGGAATGTCTTGTGAATTGTGTATTCATCTGGATAGATGGCCATATTCTGTGCATGACTCACCAGATCATGTCTGGATGCCAGTCTTAGCATCATACACTGCCTTTTTAAAGGCATCCTAAGCTTCCTGCATTGTTGCAGCGTTGACAAATCAATTATACAATCCTATCAGAACTTCTTTAAACGTCCAATGCGATTTGTCATGATTAATGTGGAGGACATGGCAACGAAACCAATTCCGAGCCTCTCTCTCCATAAATTTGTGTAGCATGAATATCCTCTCCTGGTCCATGTCATCTCCACCATAGCAGCAGGCTGCCAGGTGGTAGCAGATGTCCATAGCCCAGTCCTCCAACTGGAAAAACCTATGCCCTGCAGCATATGCACGTATGTGCTTACCATCAGATTTGTGGGAACTTACCCCTGCAGGAAATTTAAACCTGACTCCAAGGGAGTCATCCACCATACGAGTAAGGTGGTCATGCATATGATCCATATGGATCCTGACTGCCTTATTCATTCCAGGTGTAGTTTCATGCAACTCATGAGGTGCGGGCATTGAAAATGCCCAGAGACTGCAAAACAGGTATTCATTGGCCATTCTTTCCAGCTGTGGGGTGGGCTGTTGCCTCATTTCTTGCTCCGCTGGTAATCCACCAGTATGCCTGCCACTATTATGACAATTATTATTGTCTTGATCGTTCTGTCTACGATCATAACCCCCACCATCATTATTGTGATGATTTGGCTCCTTCTTATAGTGATCACTAGTATTGTCACTACTACCCGGATCTCTGTCCGGTTCAGCAGTTCAAGCCACAAATTGTTGCCACATGTCATTGACAGGCATTACACTCTCATGCTCTTCAAAGGCAACCTCCTGGTCATCAATCAATGACTCACCATGATTGCGCAAGTCCTGGTTGCACATCCTCTGGTAATTGACGTGTTCATTCCAATTGTCCACTAGGTGGATGCGTCATACTACATGTCGTGGTCGCATTTGCTCCTCAAGAATGTGGACTTCGTCCACCTCTTCCTTAATAGTGACTTGCTTTCAAGATGTCTTAACCTCTTGCACTGCAAGTAGTGCCTCTGGCTCTGCCAGAATTGTTGTCACAGTCTCTACCTCAGACAATGCCTGCTAAGGCACTCTGCTGACAATGTGTTGCCAGTTTGCAGCATTCTGACGCCTAACGTAGTCTTGCTGAGACTCATTGGCCTGACAAGATGCATTTAGCAATTCCATTGCATTCGCAATTAATGGCGCTCATCAGTGCATGCTCATTTCACATTCCACTGAGTCGGCCAGAGTGGCTGTTGAGACTGCTAACCCTCGTGCTGCTTTGCACTTGAGGTATTCCACCACTTTGAGTTCGAAGATATGCACAAATAATTTGATATATTCAGTCAAATCTGCATGAGGTACATTGTAACTCCTAGCAGCCAGTAACTGTAGATGCTTTACTAAAGCTGCAGATGCTTTTGTGTTGTACAATGGACATCATCCGTGATATGGATAGCCCACCCGGCATTCCAAAGCTCATGCTGACATCACAAGGTATCTTTTTATCCTGCTTTGGTGGGGGCTGGTATGCAGACACGGATTGCATCTTTACAGCTTGAGACGCAGGTAGGTTACCTATGTCTGCAGCTGGGAACAGAGGATCTGAATCAAGGGAACCAGTCATAGAAGCACGTTTTTGACGTGATGCCAACAGAAATCGAGAGGTTTTAGTAATGAGTTAAGAGTTGCCTAGTCGGTAACAAGCCTAGAGTCTAAAGCTGATAGCAGAAGATTTAAAAAAATGTAACCATAGATTATGAGCTAGAACAATCTTGTGTGTATCACACAGTACTGAATCAGACCACAGTATTGGATTGATTAGGACTAGAGTGAGTACAAGATGTTGTCTTTATGTAATACTCTACTGGATACCTATAGCGTTGTTGACGCTAGTAGCGAGTATGACGCTCTGTTACAAATATAGTTGTGTGCATTATGGATGTCATCTCGAGTATCACTCTCAAAATATCAAGACAGGCAGTCTGCCACCTTGTTCAATTCATCTTTTATATAGGTGATGTCAAACTGATATTGTGACATGTAGTTGATCCAGCAATGTTGTCATGGTGATAGGTGCACTTGAGTCTTGAAAAACTTGAGTGTCTTGTGATCCATAATGATATGGATCTTAGACCCCATCATCTTATTCTCCCACTTTAGGACGGCTTCTAGAATAGCGAGTGTTTCTAACTTGTGTACAACATAGTTCTGCTGTGCAGCAGTGAACTTACGGAACATAAATCCTGCTGGTCAGCAAGTTTGCCATGTTTTATCTTGGCCAAACATGGCTCCAACTCCGGTCTCCAATATGTCACCATATGAGTCAAATGGGCTCATCAATGTATGGATTAATTGGCCAGATCACTGGCATCTTTGTGCAAATGTGCTTAATCATCTCAAAGCACTGCTGATGCAGTGGTCTCCAGTGAAAAGGGGACCCATTCTGGATCATGGCCATCAGTGGCCCAGTGTATGCCATGATATCTGGCAAAAAGTTACCAATATAGTTTACTAATCCAACAAAGCGCTGGATATTATTATACATGCATGGAGTATACCACTCTTGAATTCGATCAAGTTTGCCTGTGTCCAGGTGAATATCCTTCTCATCAATGACATGACCGAGACAGTCTATACTAGGTGTGTATAACTTGCACTTCTTCCATTTGAGGTAGAGGCTGGCCTTACATAGTCGTTCAAAAAAACATGACTCGTAGATGCTGCTCATGCTCCTCAATGGAATCTGAAAAGATGAATATATTGTCTAAATAGACGTGCATAAACTTTCCAATTATGTCTTGGAAGATTGAAGTCATTAACCTCTGGAATGTCACTAGTGCATTACAGTCACCAATCTGCATGATATTACTCACAAATGTCTCCATCAAGAACAAAAACAGTGTCTTTGATATATCCTCTTTGCGTATAACTTCCTGATCTGGAAGAGATGTTACATTCTTGACTGTATTATCATTGCGCTGTCATGCATACAATGCAGTTTGCAATGTCTCATCCTTCTTGGGAATACAAAGTAATGGTGCAGCTTGCACCACGGGTTGTGGTTCCCACCACTTTGTGTTTAAGTATCTGTTCATCTTTTCACAAAGCTGATCCTATAGTGCTCATAGACAGCAAGGTAAATGGTACTTGTAGTGCTTATTATTATTAATGAGATTAATCTCATGATTAACCTCCTGCCACAGAGGAAGTTCTTCCTTTGTGCTGTTGACGATATCAGCAAACTCATGTTGCCATTGCTGGTGCAATCAAGGAATATCTTCCTCTGTAAGGCTCCTAGCCTTATCTTTCCCTTTCAATATGTGTGCTACACATGGCTGAACCTTTGGTTCAAATTGCTCCTGTAAGGCATGTACGTGCTCTTCTGTGAGATCCTCTGGATTCAACCTTACAACTGATAGCCTTCTCACTACTACTGTCATATTTGACAATGATTGCATGCTTCTTGCTTTCAGCAATACCTCATCAAATGCAATATCCAATGTTTCAGAAATCTTGTCCTCCCATGCTTGATAGTATACCTCTCCCATCTGGGTTGACTGCATCCTTTCTATAGTATGCATCATCATTGACACTACCAATTCATTCCACTCTCATGGCATTCATAGGTCATATGCCCATTGCACTCCTGGCCAAGGCACTGGTCGATCCATTAGCGACCTTGTGCTTCCCACAGTTCCCATTGTACTATACACCTTGCCCTTGACAAGATCCTCCATCCTCACTCAACTAGTCAGCTAGCATTCCAGCGACTCCACCATGTGTTTACCATGCTCATTCTTATGCTGTATAGCCTGATTAGGCCTTCTCTTTGTATACCCATCCACATCCAGGTGCTTCCCTGTCTTCAGAGTTCCTTGAAACTCTTTCTCAGTCATCAGAATAGCCAGCAAATCTGCTGGCAGGCTTTTCAGTGGGACGTGCTTGTCTTCCACCTCCTGTACAGTCATCAGCATAAACAGCGTACCAATGATCATATTGTAACGATCAAAATTTGCTATGTCCACATACTCCTTAGTTGATGTCCCTGACATCTTTATCCTCACTTCAGCATCAAACTGCATTATAGCATGACTTCCTATGGTCCCCAACTAAAGCATCAACGGCTCCTTCAACTCATGAACACAAATCATGTTAATATGAGCAAACTGGGTCATAATGCCCATAGTGGTACTCTCTGAGTCCCACAAGGTCTAGGCAGGATGTCCGTTGATATCCACGTAGGTGATCAAGCACTCCTTCTCTTTGGGAGTATATTGTGGCCACTGCAACTTATTAGTTGCCTTCTGCAGTGTGACACATCTCATTTGGACATGTTGATCTCCACGGCACTTGGTCAGTGCAAACAAGTGTTTGTTCTTGTTATCCCAAGCATAGTAGTTGCTGTCATACATGTCCACTGTGATGCATTCGTCATCCACTTCTGAACCATCAGCCTCCACTTGCAGCTTTTCCTCAGTCTTCTTGGCAACCTCCTTTTTCTTGTCATCACTGACAACATCACTGAGGGCTGCAGCCATATGGACTGCTTGGATGTGTGCCTTGGGCAAAGGAGGACATTTCTTAGCAAAATGCCTGACTCTACCACAGTTGTAGCACGCTGAGAGGTCCCCAGCAGGCCTTCTCTGAGCCACTCCAGAAACTCCAGTGGGTTTGCTCACTATGTGCACTGCAGACACTACACCCCCTCTAGCTGCTACTTGGTTTTGACCTGAAAAAAGTCGACTATCTTTTGCTGGCACACATCCAGCAGGCTTTGATCGAGGCCATTGGCCTCCAGGAATTGTCTTGCGGACAACAAATCATGGATTGCAATTGTTCTCCATCTTCAACCATTTAGCCAGAAAGGTCCCCACCTTTACTGCCTGATGGTTCATGGGTTCTCGGTGTGAACTACGCTGCTCATAATGATTCGCAGTCCGTGGCAACTGCTCATAACAAATGGCATACATCAAAAATTTGGTCACAGTATTGACCTCTGAAGACAAATTGTTGTCATATATCAATGCCCTTCTCATATCTGCCAGTATTCCATCCAGGAATGTCTTGTGAATCGTGTATTCGTCTGGATAGATGGTCATATTCTGTGCATGACCCACCAGGTCATCATAAAATGTCTGAATGCCAGTCTTAGTGTCATATACTGCCTTTCTAAAAGCATCCTGAGCTTCCTGCATTATTGCCGTGTTGACAAAGTGATTATACAATCCTATCAGGACCTCTTTAAATGTCCAATGCAATTTATTGCAGTTGATATGAAGGACATGGCAGCAGAACCAATTCCATACCTCTTCTTCTATAAATTTGTGCAATATGAATATCCTCTCTTGGTTCATATTGTCTCCACCATAGCAGTATGCTGCCAAATAATAACAGACGTTCATAGCCCAATCCTCTAGCTGGGAGAACCTATGCCCTCCAGCATATGCACATATGTGCTTACCATCAGATTTGCGGAGACTTACTCCAGCAGGGAATTTGAACCTGACTCCCAGGGAGTCATCCACTAGTTGAGTGAGATGGTCATGCATATGATCCATATGGATCCTGACTGCCTCATTCATTCCCAGCGTAGTTTCATGCAAATCATAAGGTGTGGGCATTGAAAATGCCTGGGGACTGTGAAACAGATGTTCATTGGCTATTCTTTCCAGCCGTGGGGTAGGCTGTTGCCTCACCTCTTGCTCTGCTGGTGATTCACTAGCATGTCTGCCACCATTACGACAATTATTACCATCTCAATTGTTCTGTCTATGATCACAACCTCCACTATTGTTATTGCAACAATTTGGCTTCCTCCTGTTGTAGTGATCACCACTATCATCACTACCTTCTGAATCTCTGTCCAGTTTAGCAGTTCGAGCAGCAAATTGTCACCGCATATCATTGACAGGTGTTACACCTTTATGCCCTTCAAAGGCTATCTCCTGGTTGTCAATCAACGACTCACCATAATTGCACAAGTCCTGGTTGCATATCCTCTGGTAATTGACATGTTTATTCTAGTTGTCCACCAAATGGACACATCAGACTACGTGTCATGGTCACGTTTGTTCCTTCAGAATGTGGACTTTGTCCACCTCTTTGATAGTGACTTGCTTTTGAGGTGTTTTGACCTCTTGCACCGCAAGTATTGCCTTTGGCTGTGCTGGAGTCATTGTCACAATCTCAACTTCAGATAATGCCTGCTGAGACATGCCACTAACATTGTGTTGACGGTTTGCAGAGTTCTGATGCCTGGCATAGTCTTCTCATTAGCCTGATGAGATGCATTCAGCAATTCCATTGCATCTGCAATTAATGGCGCTTGTTGATGCACACTCATTTTGCATTCCACTGAATTGGCTGGAGTGGCTGTTGATACAGCTAACTCTTATGCTGCTTTGCGCTTGAGGTATTCCACCACTTCAAGTTCAAAGATGTACACAAATAGTTTGATTAGGGGTGCTATGCACAAAAACGCTGCCTTGCACCATCTCCGAATACTGAGTGAGGTCTAGTTGACCTTTGGACTGAGCTAATAAGCTCTTGGGCAATACTGGGTACATTAGTGAGGGCATTTGACTTGCTGGTAGTGACACTTCTGAAACTGTGGATCTCTCCCCTGGTTTACCACCAGGCTATACAATAGACATCATTCATGACACAGATAGCCCACCTGGCATTCCAAAGCTCGTGCTCATATCATGAGGTAACTTTTTATCCTGCTTTGACAAGGGCTGGTAAGTAGATGCAGGTTGTGTTCAAGCAGCTTGAGATACAGGTAAATCACCTGTATCTGATGCTGGGAACAGGAGATCTGGATCAAGAGAGCTAGTCATGGAAGCATGTTTTTGACATGATGCCAACAGAAATTGAGAGATTTTGTGATAAGTTGCCTAGTTGGTAACAAGCCTAGAGTCTAAAGCTGATAGCAGAAGATTCAAAAAAGTGTAACTGTTGGTTATGAGCTAGAACTATCTTGTGTGTTTCATACAGTGCTGAATCAGACTGCAGTATTAGATTGACTAGAACTAGAGTAAATACAAGATGTTGTCTTACATAATACTCTACTGAAGGCATATAGCGTTGTTGGTGCTAGTACATATGTAATGCTCTGTTACATGGGGCTGAGGTTGTCATAGGCATAGGGCATCATTTGTTACTGCCTCAAGTAAGCTTGTTGATATAGTATAATGTGTCATCTATACTGAAGGTGTCAGCCTGGAGTCTTCCAGAAGTTGCTGGTGGCGGGAGTCAGACATTGTCTGTCTATAGGAGCAGTTTCAGGGGTCTTCAGGGCTGTCTTCAGGTTTAAGGTGCTAGAGATGGAGTTAGCCCTATAGTAAGCTGATAAACCTACTGTGCAGGCCCACAGGGATGGGGGACAGAGCATTAGTAATTATAGTAGAGGTGGAGCAAAGGGATCTTCACTCAGGAGAATCAGGTGAGGCCCATTGAGGATGCTAAGTTGGGTGGAGAGGTCCAGCTAGCTGAGGGCTCTAGGTCATAGAGGGACAGATCAGAGGCCTAGTGGCAGTGGGGCCATTAGTATTTATATAGGAGATGTGGATAGATAGGGCAGGAGGTCTGTGCAGAGTAATGGTCAGGTACTGGACATCTGTAAAGGTTGGTCTGGTAGCCCATGGGGTAGTAGGTGTGAGTATACATAGCCATCAAGAACAGTGTAAGAAGAAGTCTTGATATTATAGAAGCTTTTCAGGAAAGCAATGCCCTTACGAGATGGACTTGATTTATGTATACTTGGGTGTCTGGAACTCTGGGCTGTGCTCTGGGGTTCCATATTAGTACAAACAAGGTCACATGACATTGTTTATACTTCCCACAAGAAAAGTATTGAGAAAATATGAAAATTAAAATGAGTCAAAAAACTGCCCCAATAATTGAATATTTTGTTTGATTTATTAATCAGCAAGGTCTTGTCCAAAGCACATGATCTATACATCGTTATAAAGCCGGGATGCAGTTGTATGTCATGTGAATTTCTACAATTTTTTACTTAGGTAATTGTTGCATACCATGTGAATCTTTCCAAAAAGGCCAAATATTAAGGCAGTTTTTTGAAGCAGTGTATAGTATCTATATAGAATGGGACGACGCCTGGGAATTGATTGATTAGTCAGTTCTGACTAAGGCTGACAAAGAATTGCCTTTTTCGTTTGTTTTTCGGTCTGTTTTTCAGTAGATAAGAAAAAAAAAGGTGTATATTAAATATAATTTAATAAAAATTCAATGTTTCAATGTATGCTATCTCTCGGACACATGTGGAAGGTGTCCGGAGTCTGTGGATGTGGCCGAGGCCCAAACGCGATTTAGTGGACACCAGTTTTCACGCCTCGCGTGTTCTTAAACCAAACAGCACCAATTTTTCCACGGTTTCAACGTTGTAGTGAGTAAACTACACTACAAAGTAAGTGTTGATTGATTGATTGATGTACAAATATTAATAACCATTCTTCTAGCACAACTTCGAAACTCGATTACAAAGTAAGTATTGATTTGATTGATTGATTGATAGATATTAATAAATGATTGATCTAGCTACAACTTCGAAATTTGATTACAAAGTAAGGATTGACTGATTGATTGATTGATGACCATTAACAAACATTTTTATAGCGAAATTTTCACACTCAACTACAAAGTAAGTAATGATTGATTGATTGATGATTCTTAACAAACATTCAATAGCTCGACAACATTCAGCTATTGATTGATCATTGTAAGTGATTTTTAATGTATTTGAGCTTAGAAAATGCTTAAAAAATCCGAAAAAATCACAGAAAATTCAGAAAAAATTCAATTCAGCTTATAGTGAAACATTGGGCTATTGTAGTAAGTGACTTTTATTGTTTTTGAGCTTGATAAATGCTTAAAAAATTCAAAAAAATTCAGAAAAATTCTATTCAGCTTACAGTAACACTTTGACAACTTTGGGCTATTGATACACTCATCATGTAAGTGTCTTTCAATGGTTTTAAGCTATGAAAATGCTTAAAAAATTATTCTTTCAGGCAATCTTCAACTACTCATTCTAATAATGGACCCAGTACTCCTGAAGGTCAAAGACAGCAGGCTAGGATTCAAAGCAGGCTACAACAGTTACAAATGACTGATCCTGATGAGCGCCGTGCAAATAGAAGTAGAAGATCTACTTCAGTGGTTATACCACTTCATTATGGAACTGGGGATATGGGAACTGGGGATATGGGAACTGGGGATATGGGAACTAGGGATATGGGAACTGGGGATATGAGAATTGGAAGAAATGATCAGATTGCCTCTAGCTCTTTGGGAAGGCCTATTGGACCAACTGTTGCTATGAACTTATTTGCATCTGAGGATGTACAACTTGGAACTACAGGATTGGGGGATATGAGAACTGGGGGAAATAATCAGATTGGTTCAAGCTCTGGAGGAAATACTTCTAGCTCTTTGAGGAGGCCTGTTAGACCACCAACTGTTGCTGAGGATCTATTTGCTAGGGCTATTCCTGAAACTCATTTACCTGAAGGATGGAATGCCCCTTTGCAAAATCCTATTCCTAGAATGATACCACCTCTACCTCTTCCTGCACATAGAGCTCCTTATGTGCCTTCAATAGTAGCACCTCTACCAGCTGCTGTGCATGGAAGAGATCATAGAGTGGGATCAGTCAATCAGCCTGTAGTTGGTGGGACTGCTATGAGTATACCTGAAACTCATTTGCCTGAAGGTTGGGATGCTCCTTTACAGAATCCTATACCTAGAATGCCTGCTTTGCATAGAGCTGCTTTGCCAAACTTCACAATGCCACTGCCACTGCCACCTGCACTTAGGAATAGAGAGGGACAGCAGGTTGCTCCTATACAAGCACAATCATTAGCAGCATTGCAAGACCAACAAAGGTTGAGGCATATTGCTGCAGCTGAGGAGCAGGATAGACGACAGCAGGCACTAGCAGTATTGCAAGAGCAACAGAGGCAACAACAGGCATTAGCAGTATTGCATGAGCAACAACAGCTCAGAGAGCAAGGAAGACAACTACAGATATTACACCAGCCAGAGGTGAGAGAAAGATAACTTTCAGATGTTGCATTGACTAAGAAAGATTAACAGGATGTAGATCTCAATCCTGAATATAGGCCTTTGAATGAGGCTAGGGCTCAAAGGATCTTAGAAGGCTGGGAACAAGAACATGCAGCTGATTTGGAGGAGGACTTTGACAATCTAGATGCTCAAGATCTGGATGATCCTGTTGACAATAGGAGACAGCCAAATCTAGCAGCAGAGCAACTGGAACCTCCTCTTCATCCTCCCATTCTACAACAACCTATAAATGCTCTTCCAAGAGGAAGACAGCCTAATAATGATCCTGCTGAGAATATAGAGGAGGACTTAGAATATGTGGATCCACCTGTGCAAAATCTACCAGCACCTCCCATCCTACAAAGGGTTGATCATATTCAAGGCATCAATGCTCTTCCAAGAGGAAGACAGCCTTATATAGATGAACCCTCAGCACATTATCTTGGTCTTATGGATGTCATATGTCCACACTGTCAGGCTCTACACTGGGATGCTGAAAAGCTCACCAGTTCTACTAGACATCATACAAAATTTGGCATGTGCTGTCTACAAGGCCAGATTGATTTGCCCAGACTTGCAGACGCTCCACCAGAACTGCTTGGCTTACTTCAAGGCCATCATGCTCTTTCTGATGCTTTCAAAGCATCTATTCGCCAATACAATGCAGCCTTTGCATTTACATCTCTGGGAGTCAAAATTGACCATGTGATTACGAATGCTCCAGGACCATACAGCTTTAGGATCAATGGAGAGCTTCATCATCTGACAGGTGCTTTGCTTCCAACTGAAGGTGATCATCCTGTATATGCACAACTCTACTTCTACGATCACAATCAACAATTGGCTTTTCGTCAGAGAAGCAATCCTAGATTGGATCCTCAGATAATGGCCTCTTTGCAGGATATGCTTCATAGAGTCAATCCTTTTATTGGCTTATACAAGCTTGCAAAGCAGATTATGACAGAAGTACCTGAAGGCCAACCACAAAGGCTTTCTGTTCAACTGAGGGCTGACTTTGGAGACCATCGACGCTATAACAACCCTAATGAACAGGAAGGAGTTGCTGCAATTATACCAGGAGATGGTTCTGAAGAACGATCAGATCACCGTGACATAGTCCTGCATCTGCATGGAGGTCAATTGAAGCGAATCAGCCATTTGCATCCCTATTATACTCCCTTGCACTATACTGTCATATTTCCAACTGGAGAACCTGGATTTCACACCAATATTCAATCTCAATTTGGACCAGCAGGAGAACAAAGAGCCAAAAAGGTTAGCCAAACTGCATATTATGCATATAGGCTGCAGCAGAGGGCTTTGGAAGCCAATGCTGCATTGCTTTGGAGTAGCAGACTGTTCCAGCAATATGTTGTGGATGCATGGGCATCAATAGAACAATCAAAGCTCAACTGGGTCAGGCAGAATCAAAAGAAGATTAGGGCTGAAGTCTATCAAGGAGTGGTCGATGCGGCTACTGGAGATGAAGATTTACGCAGGCAAAGCCGACGTGTGGTCCTCCCCTCTTCTCATGTTGGAAGTGAACGACACATGCAGCAATTATTCCAGGACTCTATGGCTATTTGCAGGCATTTCCATAAACCAGATCTCTTCATCACCATGACTGCCAATCCAAAGTGGCCAGAAATTGAAGAGGCTCTGCTAAAGGAACCTATGGTTAATGGAAAGAGGCAAACAGCTTCTGACCGTCCAGATATTGTTGCCAGAGTATTTGAACTCAAGAAGAATGCTCTTTTGAAGGACATAAAAGATGGTCTATTTGGAAAATGTGTGGCATCTGTCCATACCATTGAATTTCAAAAGAGGGGACTTCCACATATACATATCTTGATCTTTTTCCATCATCATGACAAGATCAAAGATGCAGCTCATGTGGACACTATTGTTTCTGCTCAAATTCCTGATCCAGTGACTCAGCCTCAATTGTATCAGGTATTGGCTTTGCTTGAATTATCAATGCAGTATCTGACCTTTGTTATTAGGTTGTTACTACCAATATGGTTCATGGTCCATGTGGAGCAGATTTTCCCAATGCCAAGTGCATGGTAGATGGCAAATGTTCCAAGAGATATCCCAAGGAATTTCAGGAAGCTACACAGTATGGTGATGATGGCTATCCCCAATATGCCAGACCTAACAATGGCCGCTTTTTTGAAAAGCATGGTCGTCGTTATGACAATCGTAATGTTGTCCCATACAATCCATATCTCTCAGCCAAATTCCAATGTCATATCAATGTGGAAGTCTGTGCTTCAGTGGATGCAATCAAATACATTCACAAGTACATCTACAAGGGCCATGATAGGACAACTTTGGAGATTGCTAGGGAGGAGAGGGATGAAATCAAGGAACATTTGGATGCCAGATACATTTCTGCTCCTGAGGCTTGCTGGCACATCTTTGAATTCAACATGCATGCTGAATATCCTTCAGTGTACAGATTGCCTGTGCACTTGGAAAACCAGCATGAAGTCTATTTCCCAGATGATGAACCAATACAGGTGGTGGCTGCTAGACCTAATGCAGACAAGACTGCACTCACAGCTTGGTTTGAAGCCAATACCAGGTTTCCCAATAATAACACCACTTATCAGAACTTTCCAACCAAGTTTGTTTATGAGCCATCTAAACGGAGTTGGAAGGAGAGGCAGAGAGGGACAGCAATTGGAAGGATGTATTTTGCTTCACCAAGACAGGGAGAAAGGTTCTATCTCAGGATGCTCTTGACTGTTGTAACCAATGCAACTTCATGGGCTGATCTCAGGACAGTCAATGGCCATATCTATCCCACTTATCAAGAAGCATGCAAGGCTCTAGGTCTTTTGGAGGATGATGCAGAATGGAGGCAGTGTCTCACTGAAGCTGCTCCAATCCAACTAGGATCAGCTCTTAGGCAGCTGTTTTGCACTATTCTATTCCACTGTGCTCCTGCCACTCCTGAGGCTCTATGGAACGAATTCAAACATTCTATCTGTGATGATCTTCGACACAGATTGGAACATACTAGGCAATACAGGGACCGAGTCTTTACCAATGAGGATGTCTATGACTATGGCCTTTATCTCATCAATGACACTTTGATGAATTTTGGAAAAACTCTGAAAGACTTTCCCAACATGCCAGAGGCTCAACAGAATTGGAATATAGTTCCAGGTAATTGGCATTTGCATAAGAGATTGACTTGAATACTGATTAATCTTCTAGGCAATAGACTTTTGGAAGATAAAACTAATTATGATGTTGAGGACCTCAAGCAAAGAGTGGAGGAAAACAAAGCCAAGTTCAATGTGGAACAACTGGAGACTTTTGATGCTGTCATGGATTCTGTGAACAACAATTTGGGCAGGATGCTATTCATTCACAGTGCTGGAGGATGTGGCAAAACCTTTGTCTGCAATACTCTGGCTGCTGCAGTTCGTTCCCATGGAGATGTGGCATTATGTGTAGCATCATCTGGCATTGCTGCCTTATTGTTGGAAGGGGGTAGGACAGCTCATTCAAGATTCAAAATTCCCATTCCTGCTCTTGACACATCCATTGCCAATATCAAGAGAGGAACCCAGTTATCACAGCTCATACTTCGCACCAAAGTTGTCATTTGGGATGAAGTTCCAATGCAACACAAAAATGCCATTGACTCTGTCGATCGTGGCTTCAGAGACATCTTCAATAATGACATTTCCTTTGGTGGAGTTACTGTGGTTTTTGGAGGGGACTTTAGGCAAACTCTTCCAGTGGTTCCACATGGACTCAGGCAGCAGATGATTGCTGCTTCACTCAAAAGGGGCCGACTTTGGGATAATATTCAAGTCCATTACTTGGTCCAAAATATGCGGTTGGAGCAGACTGTAGACAATATTGCTCATGCAGCTTGGTTGTTGGATGTTGGTGCAGGGAAAAATCTAGGACCTGGAGAAACAGTCAAACTGCCTGAAAGGATGATCTGTGATGACAATTCTATTACTGGATTGATTTCTTCCACATATCCTGATATTGGTCATCCTCAAAATGATCAGTATTACCTGGACCAGACTATTCTCTCTGGCAAGAACTCGGATATAGAGGAGATCAATGCAGAAGTTCTAAAGAGGTATCCAGGGGAAGAAAGGATCTTACAGAGTGCAGATTCTGTTCTCTCTGATAACAGGAATCCTGATGGCCTTGCATTATATCCTGTGGAATATCTCAACTCTTTGAAAGCCAGTAGTTTGCCTTTGGCTAAACTGGCTTTGAAGATTGGAGTTCCTGTCATGCTTCTCAGGAATCTGGACACAACCAAAGGACTTTGCAATGGAACAAGAATGATTGTCACTCACATCAGCACTAGAGTCCTCAGATGTCGTATTATCAGTGGAGATGCCAAGTTTGCAGGTTCAACTGTTTTAATTCCAAGGATCAATCTAGATGCCTCTGAAGAGGATTTGCCCATACCATTACGCAGGAGACAGTTTCCAATTCGATTGGCCTTTGCTATGACTATCAACAAGTCTCAAGGGCAATCAGTCAAGCATGTTGGATTGGACCTTCGATCATCGGTTTTTACACATGGCCAACTCTATGTTGCACTTTCTCGATGTACATCAGGAGATCGTATCAAGGTGATTCTGTCAGAAGAAAATACATCAAAAATGACTGCAAATATTGTATATCAAGAAGTCCTTAATGGTTTACAAATGTAAGTGTGATTTTTGATTAACTACTTATTACTAACTTTATATTTTAGCATCTAACTTGATACTGTACAAATAACTTGGAATTGTAGCATTATTTTTTGGGTTTACAAATGTGAGTATGATTGTTAATTACCTACTTATTACTAACTTTTATATTTTAGCATCTAACTTGATATTTGTTGATACTGTACTAATAGAATATATATAACTTGGAATTGTAACATCATTTCTTGATAAATGTGAACTTTCTATTCTTTAACAACATATGCTTGAACCAGTAAGACATAATGAAAGTAAGTCATGATAGAAGTTGAGTTATGAATATACATATTTGGAACCCCTAACCGAACGAAGTGAGGTTGGGGTGAAGGCTGAGTTACTTATATACATACTTGGAGCCCTAACCGAACGAAGTGAGGTTGGGGTGGAGGCTAAGTTACCTATACATACTTGGAGCCCTAACCGAACGAAGTGAGGTTAGGGTGGAGGCTTAGTTGGGGGGGGGTTTGGGGGCGAAGCCCCCAACGAGCTACGAAATTCGTGCCGAAGGCACGAATCGTAGCTCGTGCAAGCTATTATCTACCAATGTTATAATTATTTTACAGCTTTTTTTTTAATAATAGCTCTGTCTGAAGTTGCAATGTTAAGAAAAACAACTGCATTGATTTAGAGATTTTTAATGGTAAATAGCAATATCTTGTAATATATGCAAAAATATAGTAGTATGAGCACTATGAATATCTAAATTAACCTATTGCCATTTAGTCTATAAAAAATTTGTAATATTACAATTATCTGTATCTCTTCAGCAATGTGTTTATACAAGACGTAATTGTGGCTGCATACTTTAAAGTTTAGAGCTGGATTTATTCTTTTAACCTTTAATTCTTCTTTATAGTCTACTAATACAAATATTAATAAAAGATCATAAAACATATTTTTTTACTTGAAATTTCTCATATTAATCTCTATAATAAATATTCTGCCTATTTTTGCCAATCTCTTCTTTGCTTGCAGCTTTAGCTACAGTAATTTTTTATTTGTTCATAAGATACTACTGCTAGCAACTAAGAAAAAAGTAGAAAAGAAATGTGTTATGCTATTTTAGAGGCATATATTTATAATAGAAAAAGGTTAGGGCCAATAGAAAATGCCTTTTTCCAATGCAAAAAAAATCATATGACACATTTTTTTTTTGCTTTTTCTGTTGAAAACAGTTTTTAGCACCAGCAGTAAGTGTGTTATAAAACTTATAATATTATACAATGTGACATATTTATGCAAAACATGATTATATTATTCTGTGTGACTTTATATAACTTAAGCCAAATTTGTGATATTAAATTTACCTTGTTTAATAAGTAAATTATATATTACTTGAAAGTGCCTCTCTAAACAACTATGCATCTGTGCTCTGAATTTTTATCACTGCATTAAAAATTCCAGAAGCAAGTTAGAGTTTTTAAATTTAACATATAGTCTCTTGAGTTTATCATAAAATGCAGTGATCTCTGCATATAAGACATTTCTGAGTATCTATGATAAAATAAACTATGAGAAGCTCAAAGCACCATTCATTCACTTTTAACTAAAAATGTTTACAAATCTGTCTCTAGAGAGATGTTAGAGTGGTAATCTAGAAAGACAAAGACTATAATCAGTCATAAAGAATGAAATTGTTATGCTTTATACTATAAGCAGATTTTACAGAGGTTCTTGATGCATCTTTGAATCAAATAGTCTTTTCCTTCTGATTTTAAAGTGCCAGCTCTTATGATTTAGTAAAAAAAATAATTTTTATTTGATTTTCAAAATGATCAAAATCAGGTTTAAATGTTTCAAAAAGTTTTGTAAATATAATTAATAAGTTGCATAACTGTCAGTCATAGTGACTTGCCATCTTATACTATATTTATAGTGCTGATAACTTAGTTCTCACTACTATATGCCTTTTCAAATTTCTTTTCTACTGTCTCTATATGCATGGTGCAAAGATTACAATCTTAGAGATGCTGAATGTTGAGAATTGATTAAGTTGAGCTTTATTGTTAGTAAAACAGCAAGTCCTATTAATTTTTCAAGGAATATGTAGAAATAGGCAAAATTAGAATTTCTTCACCAACAAAAAATTCTTGGAGCTTGTGCTATCACTTGATTTAATTGATATTTGCTTATATTTAATAGCTTCTTCACTATCAGGGGACTCCTCATTCCTTTCTTCTTTCACTCTTTATTTCTTCACTCTCCTTTCATTCACTTCCTTATTTCTTTTATCATTCTCTCATCTTGCTGTTACTACTTTTTCAACACTATCTGTTAGTACTATTCTCAACCTTTGAGGTGCTCTGGTTCTTTAGCTATCACTTAGACAAGTGTGGGCCCTTCAGCACCGCTCCAGGCTGCTTAGATAAGCCGGAGTTTGCCTTTCTGACTTCTAAAGTCCGGAGTTTTCCTCCTTTGTTTGCACACTTGTTTGGTTAGTCAATTTTCGAGTTTTTAAGGTTTTGTTGTACTGTACAGTTGTTTCCCATGCTTCAGAGGCCCCAGAAGCGTCCAACCTGGCATAGGGAATCCCCAGACTTGTTCTCTTTGGATCTCCCTCTGCCAGGTGAGTAGCTACCTTGATATTGTCAGTATATATTCTAATATACTTTGGATCTCCCTCTGCCAGCTGTGTGACTGAGCCACAGCCTCTAGAGGTCGCCCTTACATTCACATAAATATATATAATTTTTTTTATTATGGAGATTATTACAGTTCTAAAATTAACCAAAAGTCTTTTTTACTTTAATAGCAGTAAAAAATGCTTCAATAAAATCATATTCAAGCAATTAACTGTTCTGATATTCTATATAATAATAACAAAGATGTTTTTTTATTTAAAATTAAAAGTTGATATTATTATTAATTAGCCTAATAAAAATATAATATATAGCAACTAAAACTCTTTTTAATAAAGCTGTGATCTGGTGAATATAGTGGGAGAAAATGCAATACATAGCTTAAAAATAAAACATGTCATGCTATAATATATCTAAAGTCATATGTAAAAACAACTTCTGAAGGCTATGGCTCAGTCATATAGCTGGCAGAGGGAGATTTAAAGTATATTAAAGTATATATCAACAATATTGTTAGGAACTGAACTCATAGAACCTAATAATGACTTGATAATTATAAATACTTATAAGTATTTATTCTTCAATCTTGCAATAATAATTGTAATTCTATATCTACACATGTTTTCTAACTAGCAGCCCTATTCAGCATATATCCTCCTTGACTATATATATAATGGTACAAGTGCTTTACAAGACTCAGTACCATCTTTGCAAAGCAACTACTAAACACAAGATACAGTGGCTCAAAAAACTGTCCCAATGTTTTATACTTTTTGAAAGATGACATTGGCATGAAGGATGGGAAGTATGTAAAATCCTGATTAAATCATGTAAAATACTATGGCATCATAGCTACAGAATGAATTTAGGCTTATGTAATCAAGATCAAAACTGATGGAGCAATAGCCATTTTAAAATATTCACTCATTGGGACAGTTTTTTGAGCATCTCTAATTTTTCAGGTTTATCCTTATTTTACTCAGAAATAAAGAGTAAGTTGCATGTGGGAATATAACCAAAGTCATGTGACCATGTTTAGATATATTTGGGAGTAGTTCAAGCTGGTTGAACCACATCTTGACCTTCAACCACTATCATGAAACCTATTCCTTCTGCACAACACTCTACTGTTGCTTCTTTTCTTGCTCAAGGGTATTCTCTGGTCAGATTGGAGCTCAAACTGGTCTAGGTAAGTCTACTACTGGGAGGATTGGTAGAGAGTTGGAGATGGACAAGGAAAACCATCCTGGAGGCCATCCTGCTAAGCTTATTCCATGTGATAAACAGGCTATTGTTTGACAAATCTCAACTAGGAGACTTGATACAGCTGTCCAGGCCACTAATTTTATCAACAACATCATTTCCAACCCTGTCTCTTTCAAGACTGTCTGGAATGTGTTGAAGGAGGAGGGGTATTGGTCTGCTACCAAGAGAAAAGTTCCTATGCTCAAAGCTAAACATTGACAACTACAGCTTAAATGGGCTCAGAAGCATCAGAACTGGACTATAGAGGACTGGAAAAGGGTGTTGTGGACAGATGAGACAAAGATTAATAGGATTGGGTCAGATGGGAAGCAGTATGTGTGGAAGCTACAAGAAGAAGACATTTCAAGACTGAACAACTACACCTACTGTGAAGCATGGAGGAGGGAATAATCTCATGGTATGGGGCTGTATGAGTTGGAATGGGGTAGAAAAGCTTGTAGAGGTGGTGGGGATCATGAATGCAGAGCAGTACTGTGAAATTTTAGATGATGGAGCAAAGGAGAACTTTGAGAAGTTGGAGATGGAGGAGGGTGCCTACTACTTTCAACAGGACAATAACTCCAAACACAACTCCAAGAGGGCTGACAAGTGGTTTGAGGACAACAACTTTAATGTCCTTTGGTGGCTAGCCCAATCCCCTGATCTCAACCCTATTGAACATCTCTGGAAGTACCTCAAAGAGCAACTTAGGCAGTATGAAACACCTCCTTATGGTGTGCATGAATTATGGGAGAGGGTTGCAAAGGAGTGGGATGAAATACCACCAGAGGTATGCCAAAGACTAATAGAAAGCATGCCTAGAAGGATTCAAGCAGTTATCAAGGCAAATGGAGGACATACAAAGTACTAGATACTAAAATTAGAGATGCTCAAAAAACTGTCCCAATGAGTGAATATTTTAAAATGGCTATTGCTCTATCAGTTTTGATCTTGATTACATAAACTTACATTCATTTTGTAGCTACGATGCCATAGTATTTTACGTGATTTAATCAGGATTTTAAGTACTTCCCATCCTTTATGCCAATGTCATCTTTCAAAAAGTATGAAACATTGGGACAGTTTTTTGAGCCACTGTAACCTCAAAAAACAATATATAAACTGTCAGAGAACTTCTCATATTTTATCTCTTTTACTCCTTATTCCTTCTTTTCTCTTTTATTCATTTTCTCATTTATTCTTTCACTTTACTGCTTTTATTCTTTCAATACTTATTAGTACTACTTTCAGTTTTTGAGGTGCAGGTTCTTTAGCTGACAATCAGATAAGTGTGGCCCCTTCAAGACTGCATACAAACTGCCAAGTTAAATTGAAGAGATCTAAGACATTTATTTCAAAAAAAAAAAGCAAGAATAAATAATAAATTATAACTAGATTCTAGTTTTAAAAGTAAATAAATAGACTCATAAAAATCTACAGGAAGAACAATTTGCTTATAATTATAGTATGTATAAAAAATATATAAATGAATTTGAGCAAAAGTACAAAACATAAATAATGTATTTCTGCAAAAACTAATAACAATAGCTTTAGCTATACTTGAATAAATAGAATTAAATTTGAAATAGCAAGAAGAAAGAAACTGCAAATATAAAATGTGAAGAGTTTTTTCATTAGTTTGAATTTTCAGACACTAAAAATATATAACTATAATAAAATCAAATAGAACGATGAGCATGTAAAGTAGACAAATCAGAAGCAAACAATATAGTAATATAATGTCAAGAATAAAAATGTAGTGATGAAATATCAAAACTATCTAAAATAATAGATGTGCATATAGTTATATCACATTTAGAAAATGTGCTATTTAAAAAATAAACAAGAAATTGAAATAAAGACGTAATATTTTGAAATATAAAAGGAAGCTGATCAATGATAAACTAGGCTGATTGAAATATATAAATAATTTAGAATAATAAAGAAAAAAAATACTAATCTATATAATATTCAATATTTAATAGAGGACATGCATATTTATTTGAGATGCATAGACCAATGCAAATTTTATTAAAAAATAAAGATAAGATATAAAGAAAATTTATTTATTGCAAAAATGAGAAGTTTATTTGTTATAGAGACAAAATATTTATTTTTTCATGAAAAAAACAGTATTGCACATGATGCAAATTGCTTTTGGCTGGACAAAAATTTTTGTCTGTGTGCAAACAAGCAAAGCCAAAGCTAGAATGGAGCATATAATGCATGTGACCCAAATTGCCTTTGGCAGGACAAAAACTTTTGTCTATGTGTAGGAAAGCAAAGCCAAAGCTCAACAGACTACACAATGTGTGTGACTTCAACATACCTTTGGCAAGATAAAAACTATTTGTCAGAACATAACTCTCTTTTTGTTACTTATGTAAGAAAGTCAGGAATATCACAATAACTACTCATCTGGCAGAGAGAGATCTAAAGAGAACAAGTCTAGAGAGAACTAGAGCACCTCAGAGGCTGAAAGTAGTACTAATAGAGTTTAAAAATAGAAGCAGTAAGGTAAAAGAGTGAAAAAGTGAAGAAATAAGAAGTCTCCAGACAGCAGGTCTGTGGTAGAGCTAGTGCAGGAGTATGCACCCCAAGCACAACAGCTATTGGTACCAGAATCTCTTCTTTGGCAGCTGGAAGCTGCAGGACAACCAGTGTCCATATTGGCTTTATTTTTGCAAGATAATTTGACATTAGTTGTGATCAAAGGATTGCTTAATCAAATTGAGCTAATGAAATGACAGCATGTATACATGCTAGAGGAGATTGATCATACATCCAAGTGCAAGATTCTGAGTTATGAGAAGTCAACTATAGAGGTCAGGCAGGCCAAGTACTAGCCCACTTGACAGATCAAGCTCCCACAAGCAAGGGCTTCCACAGCAGCACAATCTGCATTCTCCCAAGCAGCCTGTAGCCTTATTCTGTCATCACAAGTGCACTTGTGGCCTCACAGGTCCAGGCTATAGAACCACTGTCTGCTGTCAGTGATCTGTTGGCTGAGTTGTCATTGAGCCAGCAGAAAACTGCTTCATCTGTAGCTCCAGTTCTAGAGCCCATTCCAGTCACTGTGGCACCCAAAGTGCCTACTGTTGTTGCTTATACTGAGCTAGGAAGGTGAGATCTGGTGTATATCATGCCTGCCCCTCCAGTGGCTCAGCCTCTCCCCCATCATCTTACATGCTCTGAATAAGCCAGGGCCATTACAACAGCATTGTGGCCACAAGCCACCACTAGGTTGAAAGTTGTTGATTTTCCAGATAACCTACCCAAATGAGCTCATCCAGCTCAAATGTCATTCATGCTACCTACACAGATACCAGCACAGTATCCAGTGGTCATGCTGATCACAGACCCATGCACACCTGCACAATATGATGAGCTGGTTACCACCCAGCAGAAGGAGGCTGTGCCTGGAAGCCAAGGCCATCTGTCTTTCAGACAAGAGTGACTATAGAGAGTTCAGCTCTGAGCAAGAGGTGGTGATGGAGAGTGCCATGTAAACAGAACTGTATTGTATGTACCTAGAAAATTACACAGTAAGTGTTCAATCTAGGTACAGTGTCGTGTAAACGGAACTGAGGGTACATGTATCTACACATTCATGATATATATAGTTGTACTGTGCCGTGACGAGATATGCAACTTTTGAACAAAAGATTTTCTGTAGCTCCGTCCCTTCAGCTTATGACCTTGATTTTTTTGTATCAACTAGAAGAACATCCAATCTCAAGGTCTACATTTTTTATTTGCGAAAAACTTGAGAGGAAACTTCGTCGGCCAATGGCCGAGCACGACATACCAAAAGTACGTAGATATGCAACCGCCGGTCACGCATGGTCACATCTCAAATCCTGACTCCGCTCACAATCGCACGCAAAGGCTCGCAATAAGGTTCGTTTGGCTTTCTAAATTGAGATATATTACTGTGGAAAGTTATAATAGTATGCACCAGTGTAATATGTTCTATCTATGGGGTAGGAATAAAGTCCCTGATGTGTCGAAGGACCAGCCTGTAGACTCAGATCCTGAGCACGATGATCCACGGGAATGGGATTAATTTGAGTCAAAGTCGCAGAGAAATGAGTCGGAGGGAAATCAGATGAAGGAGTATTGGACGGGTCAAGTCGACGACGTTGTAGTGGTGTGCCGTTACCCAGACTTGAATCTTCAGGAGCAGTGCGTTTGCGACGAAATAAACCAACAAATTGTGGTTTACTCTTCAAATCTTCATCCTCAGTGAACTTAGCCTCGATACGATCCTGTAAGTCAGCCTTTGTGCCGTTTATAGATAAACCAAGAACCGAGGCAAGATCTTGAAGTGCCGTCTTGTTCTGGCCTCTGATTGTACCAGAAAAGAGCATCTGCGTACCCATTGTGGCTCGACGAATCAAGTTTTCCTTGTCCACTGCATCTTTCTTGGCCTTCTTTTCTGCCTTCTGTCTGTCCTTCTCCTTCCGAATTGCCCGCTCTTTCCTTGCCTCTGCTAGCCCCTCCTCTGACGTCATCACTCGGGCAGATGTATTGATTCGTCGTCCTTGCTTTGATTTTTCTGTGCGTAAATGAATTTGACGGCGGAGTAGAGCATTTTCACGGTTACAATAGACAATCTGAAGTTCTGCAGAGTCACACTGATCTTGAACTAGCTTGAGCTGAGTCTCAAGTGCTGCAACGCGACTTTCAAGATTGATACATCGCTTTTCAGAAGACAGACTTGGCCTGACAGGTGTAGAGGAGGCTGGAGAAGAAAGGGACTGAGTCATGGATCGTGTGTGTCGGAGTGGTGTAGGTGTCATCGGTGTCAATGGTGAGCATGGCAAGCGCATGAGTAACGTTTCAGGCTGATGGTTTGACGCGTGATGTGCAGGTGTTTTGGCACATGTTGCAATGCTTCTTTGATGCTCTCCCAGGCTTTCTTCTAACCCACTTTGCTCTTCCTCCACGTCACTCTCCTCATCCTCTGTCCTTTCGTCTTCTTCATCTTCTTGTCCACTTGGATCTGATTCATCATAACCATCATCATCACTGTCACTACTGTCAGAGTCAATGGTGTATGTTGGTCCATCAGCAGGGATAAAATCATCGGAAGATGCGTCTGGTGCTCGAGGAAGCCGAGTTTTTGCCCAGATTCCTTGGGATTTGATGGAAGTTGAATGACTTGGTGCGAAATCACTTTCTTTGAAAATTCCCGGATTAATATCTGACTCGTTAAAAGCATCAGTTCGTTCTGGATTGATACCTGCATTACACCAGGCACGTTTGATGGTTTCACTTTTGAAGGATTCATTTCGTGCCATCATATACTCCCTTACAACATCTCGAAGTTCCATCCCTTCTCCTCTCTCTTCAAGTATTATTGCGCAACGATTAGACCAGGCAGTTGAAAGTGGTGAAAAGACTCCAACATCTAGAGGCTGCAGCCTATGTGTAGTATGGGGTGGAAGGCAAAATAGGTGGACATTGTTCTTGAGAGCAAATTCTATGATTTCGAGTGAGGTATGTGATCCATGTCCATCGTAGATTAAAAGGATAGGTTTTCCTGACTTGTTTCTCTCTGTAGCTTTTGGAACAAATTGTTTTTTGAACCACTGGTGCCCTATCTCATCATCTGTCCATCCATTCTCAGATGTCGCAATCCTAGCAACATTTATGAGTCGACACATTTAATAAAATATTAACTTCTCACGCACAGTACATCAGGCTCCTCAAACCACTCTGTAAACATACTCTGCCCTCCTGGAAACACGAAACATGGTTTAATGGTGTAAGTACCATCCGCACATACAGTTTCAATGATTGTAACAAGCTGAAGATCGTCGCTCTTCAGCCTGTATTGAGACTTGTCCATGAAGTCAAAGAGAAACTTTTCGGCCTTTCCTTTGCGACTACCACCCATCTGAACACCTTTTTCATCCATGTTGTAGACATTTTCCCAAGGTATGTCGTGTTTTTTCATATGTTCACATAGTTGCCGAAAATAATTGTGAACGGTTGTATAGTTAAAGGCTCGTGCACGTTTTGGGTCCAGGCCACTACCACGAGCCAATTTGATGTCAGGATGGCGTTGGAGGAATCGACGTATCCATCCTTTTGATATTGGATGCTTCTTATTCTCTGGAAGCACGGCTTCAACCTTCGGGCCCAGGGTCTTGCGGCTTACAGGGTGGCCTGTGGTACCAAGATATTTGATCCATTCAACCAGGGCATTTTCTTGTGCAGGTGTGAGGAGCATTTGGCCACTGTGGGCTTTCTTCTTTGGTTGTGTCAACCCATGGTGTCGACGCCAGAGTGTACTTTTATAGACTTTGTAATACCTTGCAGCATCTGCCACTGTATGAAATACTCCATTTTTCAGGTCTCTAAGAGCGTCTTGAATGAGTTTCTCTGTAGAATTGCTCGGAGAGTTACGGTGGGTTGCTGCGCGTGTCATTTTGTCGAGGACTTGGAAACTGTTGTTTGGGCAGGCTACCAAATTAGGCATTGCCGCCAGGTCGCATGCGGAGCTTCAATCTCATTGAGAATGTCACGCTCCCACACAGATCCCTCTCATCGAGGCCTTTTCAGGGTACATAGAGCCTCGGAAAATTAGATTTGAGCTGTATTGAATGTATTAAACAATGTTATCATGTAAAAAGTACAATAGTTTATCAAGAATCATTTCACCGATGATGAGGTGGTCACGAAATCAGACTTTTTGAGCACTATCAGATTTATTAAAGCTCAACAACCAAAGGATCCTTTGAAATACCTATAGCAACATCTTTATATAGACTCTATACATGTATGAGATTTTTACGGTTCTCAAAAAGTACGCCGATGGAGCTGAGGAAAGGAAGTTGCACAAGTGGGCTCGGTTGCATATCTCGTCACGGCACAGTATGGACAAAGCAAACTGTGACCATTGCCTTTTTGACAATGGTGTTCATGGCACTCCGTCACAATATCACAAATGTGATATCTAACATAGTATAGAATCATAATATGCATTTGTTGAACAACGATAGATGTCTGCTGTCCTCACCAGCCTCAAGGTCACACAGTGTGACATGTGACATGGGTTCAGGGGGGGTCACATTTAACATTTCTAAACTTTGCTTCGAAAAGTTTCTTTCCCAGGTCAGCACTGTTACCACCGTCAGTTGCACCTTGTTGTCGTAGAAAAGATGGTAAGTGACCATACAGAGGGCAATTTTGTCTTACAATTCTCTACAATATCCCCAGGTGTATACTCAATGTGAAAACGATGACACTGCTTTGTCTCCTGTGGACGACGACCTTGATTCCGTACTTCGAACTTCACTGTGGCCTCATGATCCCGGATTTCCTTCGTTAGTCTGCAGAAGAATTGCTTGGTGGGACTCAAAACGCATCCGATCGTGGTTTCTGGGAAAGGGTTACATTCTGTACCTTCAACGGTTCTCGAAAGCAGATTTTTCAGATTGGATGTATCCAAGCAATGTAGGACCCCACGAGAGTGTATTTCCCTATGCGAGTCATGAAGGACCGGAAGCGGAGGAGAATGAGGATGACTCGATGCCTCCAACTTTCTACGCAAATACAAGCTCCAGGGTGCGTGTGACAGATATTTAGAGTATTCTGAACAGAATCTTGCTCAAATACTCTCTAGGGCAATATTGCCTATGCTCAGAATACATTAGGACAGCATGTGGTTATAAAGGCAATCTTAGATGGGAGCCAAGAACTTCGTGTTCTAAAATACCTTCATAATAAAGGAGTGCCCCGTTCAATAGATGATTTTCATCATGTGATACCAATTCTGGATCTTATTCCTTGCGAAGGTCACTGGCTGGCTGTTATGCCTAGGTATGCTTCATTGCTACAACCACTCTGGCTTGTTTGAACCCGGGAGTCAGATGGGGTATTTTTCCACTCTTACCCGAATGCGACAGCTTGCAAGAGGTCTTTCATTTCATACATTGCCTTTTAAAGGTTCCTTTCCTCCGTTTATGTTTGGAACGATTTTGACCCTTCCAGCAGGGATTGACCTATCTTCACAAACATCGAATTGCTCATGGTGTACGTTCTTCGACATTCAAAAGCTTTGATTGATACCGGAATTTTTTTTCTATTATAGGACATCAAAACGGGCAATATACTCGTTAATCACGTCCATATGGACAGCTTTGATATAAACAACTATTTCCGTTATTCTCTACGTGCTCAAGGAAAATTGACATATGCTTTATTTGACTTTGACGGATCCACGATGTTTCCGCCTTCAACGTCCCTCGATGACTGTCGTCTTCCAAGCTACGTTTCCTTTGACACCCTGTATGATCAAGTTCCAGGGGATACGTTGCAGGGAGAGTTTGATTACAATCCTTTCGCCTTTGATGTCGGAATGCTAGGTGTTATGTTCTGCCAAGAATTCCAGGTGAGTCAATCTGTGATGTGCACTGTCATCCGTATCGATGCGACTTTCCCCTTTTATCGTAGCATATGACGCGCACCGTCCCAATGCTAGCGCCCCTGTTCGACCGGATGACGACTCGTGACATCGCACGACGATTTAAGGCTTCAGAAGCTCTGCAATTTTTTGAAGAACAGGTTGTTCCTTTAACACCCAAGCGTGTATTATCTCTAGCAGCAGAGTCAAACCATCGATATATCGCATATGATTACTATGATCGCTGGAAGCACCTTGACACAGATTTTGTGGCAGAATGGGCCGCCTATCGCGAGCCCCCTGTTCCGCGCCATATCCGTTTTCTTCGGGAGGTTTGTCTATATCCTTGGGTCTTCAGGATAGTCAGTTCCATACGCCGCATTGGTCGCTTTCTTTATCTTACGTTCAATCGCACCCTCCTTGAATGATTGTTTTGAAGCTTCAGATTGATTATCAATAGGATGGCCAATACAATTTTATTTTTGATGTAGAGTCGAATTTTTCATAACCGATGGCTCTTAAATCCGATAACCCCTTCAAACAGATGGGTTTTGGGTGTCCACCGACTTGGTTCGCGGGATTTAAGAAACGCGATAACCGATCGTCTTATAACTGGTAATTTGCCCCAAAAGTATAGATTTACAACTGATAAATTATATTCTGTGACTTAGATATGAGCATATTATTATAGGACTTGCTTGAATTGCCAAGAAAAATACATGATAATGTAGATACAGTTTTTCCTCCTCTCTATCATTGGAATGCCAGAGAATCCTCTTGAAATTATCAAAACAGGCATCTTACAACTCAAATCAGAAATAGAGCCACATAGACAGGATCTTCTTGCATGACTTTCAAGGAGAGAAAAGAGCTCAGATGCTGATGAGATGTGCTTGGACCATGATAGAAACCTGGTTAATGAAGCAGTTGTGGAGCTTCTTGAAAATACTTCCGACTATAAATATGGGTTGTCTCAATTGAATTCACAGCAAACAAGGATTGTTGAGCAATTGAAAGAGCTTGGAGGGGGTTGAAAGCATATGTATTGAGAGTTTATTTGAAAAGAAAGCAATGTAAGTTTTGTCATTGTAGACTCATCACTGGTAGATTCTTCACTGTGGCAGCGGTGTCTCTCGGTTACTTCCCGGTGACTCAATGGTTTCTTCTATCTTTTATTTAATTCATTTATTTACTTCTCCAGTGCAATTGTACTTGATCGTCCTGTATAGTTTACTCAGCCACCAGGTCTCTATGTGTGGTGTGACCCGGTCCTATCCCTCAGTTCTTTTACCAAAGACTGAGGGTATGTCACCTCCAATATGTGGATCTGTCTTGCTTACTTACATCCAACCTGTAGCAGTTTAAGACTTACTTTGTACTACAGGTTATTGGCCCCAAAAAGCACTCACTTGCACCACATGCTCACTTACACCACACCCACTTAAAACTACATTTACTTACACAACATACACAACATGACTTCCACTATGTCGAGAGGTAACAGCAATCCTCCTACATTCCCAGAAGAATTTTTATTTGACAGGACAAACTACATCATGTTTAGGGATCAAGTTCTTCTGGCAGCAAAACTTAGAGGTGCAGGGTTATCTTGATGGAACTATAGGAACACCAAACTGTCAGGTTCTGCTGAGTCAGGGGCTTTCCGGGAAAGCAATGCCCTTACGAGGCAGACTTGATCTACAGATACTCGGGTGTCTGAAACTCCAGGGCTAGGACTCCAGGGTTCAAGACGCGGACAAGGAGTGGTCCCGGGGAAGGGAACTTGGTCCGGGGGTTTTGGGTTTTAGAGGCTGAGGGTTGGGAGGTGGTTGAGTTGGGAACAGGGGGGTTCTAAGACGAGACCGGGTTAACAGATTGCAAGTCACAAAGTATGTACCAAACTGAGAGCACGCGGTTGTTCAAGCGTGCCAGTCAGCACATACCAATCAAGCAGAGGGCATGCAACAATTCAAGTTAATATCAAGACTAGCGACTACAATCGGGGAGCTACACTATAAGTACTATGGAGCCGGGTCCGGGTTTCTGGGGTTCTGGGGTGTCTGGGATGAGTTCCGGGGGGCATTGAGTAGCGGGAGGGGGACTGTATACCGGGATCACATGTGCAGGGCACGTGATTGATTGGCGTGGAGGGAGCTGTGATGTGCAATGTGTGATGGCCCAGAAGCAGTTGCTGTGATCCGGTCGTTGATCGAGGGCTGATGGCGGTTGATCCCAGGTCCGTGATGCGGGGTTGCCAGAGGTGCCAGGTGATGGTAGTCCTTGATGCATGTGATGGCGGTGTCAGTAGTCATGATGGTGGGGTGCGTCCTGTGGGGTCGGAGGGAGGGTCCTGGATGGGGTTCCAGAGGTGTCCCAGGGTGGGTCCAGAGGGGAGGGGTTGTGACACAAACCCAAAATTATGGTACCTACTCCTCCAGCAACAGAGTGGTAGGACAAGTCCCCATCCCACCAAGAGTGGCAAGCATGAAATGCATGGACATTGTAAGGAGTCTTACAGAACAATTTGGACTTAGGGGCAAACACAGCAGAAAATGCTTTAAAGGCAACAAAATATGTAAATGGGATGGATTTTCAGGAACACATCACTCACCTCCATTCAAAATGGAACTATGTGATCAAAAAGGGAGCCAACATAAAAGATAACCAATTTAGAGCCATCAACCTCTCCTCCCTCCTTGCTTTCTGGGATTATATTGTCACTTCCCTCCAATCTACCAAAATGTCAACAGAACTCATCATGGGCTTGAATGTTCATTGGGAACATTTGAAGGAACGTTTGATGGCCAGAACAAAATCAAACTCCACAGTACTCATTGCTAAAGCACCACAACCACAAAATAAGCCCATATGCACCAATTCCAATTGCAGACACACTGGACATACAATTGAGAATTGCTGCTAGAGGAAAGGAGAGAAGGAAGGACAATTTTCACCAAATTTTGGATGCTGACAAAATGCCACCCCTGGACAAACTCCTTCTAAGCCACAGACAAGTATTCCAGCAGCAAATCTAGCTTCTACCACTCCAAGCTAATCTCAGACCACCTATGTCTTGATTGCAAATGCGCTGTTTATGCCAGCCACCATGTATGATTATAACTCAAACCCCCTGTGATCTTACCTCTTGGCTGTCAAGATCTCTGCAAATGTGTTCACCTTATCTAGTCTGAGTTCAGGAATTCTCACATATGCTGACTCAGGTGCAACTGACCACTACTTTGTACAGTGGTCAAACTTTGAGGACTACAAACTGTACCCAAGCCCATGCTATGGGATCTCTGCAAACTGTGGTGGTGTTTTCAGTATATTGGGTGAAGGGACAGTTAGGAGGGCAGTCACTGTGAATGGCCATACCTTGCACTTGATTTTCAGATCTGCACTTCATATGCCAGAACTGGCGGCAAATTTGGTGTCTATTGGGAAGTTTGACAACTTAGAGTTTTTCATTGTCTTCAAGGGCAGGAAGGTAAACTTTGTCGACCAATCAGAAAAAATGTTCATGATTGGGGAAAAACAGAACTGGATGTATCTTCTTGAACTAAGATTGACCCAACCTGAGGCATATGCATCTGACAAACCCCCTATTGCTGCGACCTCTGCCACCACCACTTCCACACCCACTAAACAGCTGTCACTTTCCAAGGTCCTTGTTGCCATGTCTCTGGATAAGCTGGTTTCCATCAAAGTGTGGCATAGGTGCTTCAGGCATGCAGGGCTCCAGTCAATTAGGAAACTGGAGTCAAAATGATTGGTTGATGGCCTCCACATCCAAGGAAAGTCTGCCATGCCTGGGATGTGCAAAGACCACATCTATGGCAGGTAAACCATACAATCCTATGATGGCACTTCTGAGAATGTTCAGGTTGCTGGTGAGAAAGTGTCCATTGACCTATAGGGGCCAGCCATGGTAGCATCCCTGGGAAGAGCACTGTATATGATGGTGATATGATGCTGTACCAGCAGTCAGGGACACAACATGCACCAGAAGTCAAAATAAACATTTAATCATAAGGCTGAAAACTGTAAGCCTCCTGGTAGCAGTCTCAACAAATTATATCTCCAAAAACACCCCAATAAATACACAGACAGTACAGAACAAAGGGCAGGGACCAGCTCAAGCTATCCACTCAACAATAGTCCAACCACTGTAATGGGGAGAGGAAGCATGGGAGCTGGCAGAAGTGACAAAATGGGATCAATTTGTGATGATCTAGATCAAGATCAGATCTGACAATGCCCAATTTGACATGACTGAAAGGGGAAAGGAAAAGAAGCATGGAGGGATGTCAAAAGAAGCATGGAATGCAGGGAAGTGCTAAAAGGGGAAAGAAGGATCTATGAATGGGATCGTGCTAAATGGAGCTGAAGCAAATGGGGAAGTGGCAATCAGAGACATCTGAAGGAATGGTGGAACAAGAAGTTGAATGGTGGAACTGGTGGCACCGAAACATGCCTCCCAAAAGGGAAATTGGACTATCAAATATGTTCTGGAGGCTGAGGAGTTGACAACAAAGAGTCATGTGTAGATAGTGGTCTGTGCACCAGAAAAACAGTATAAATAGCCCAAGTTTAGTAGAGAATAGACAGGCAATTGATAGGCAAAGGCTCGGTGGTTCCCAGGGAGTGAATCACTTAGGCTAGAGTTTATTGAACACCTCTTATTGGAAGTCTATTGGTAGACAAAGGCTTGGTGGTTCCCAGGGAGTGAACTACTTAGGCTGGAGTTTATTGAGAACCTTCTTCTGCATTGCAGGATATTTATTCTGTGAAGCACTCAATACATCAACCTTATCATCAAGCACCAGTGTGGATTAGAGGTCACTTTCTAAGACTTCAAGAAAGCCCCAGAACTATCAGTACTACTTGCAACCAAGTACTACAATAGTGTTTACAGATGCAGGGTTGTCTCGACTGAGAGGGAAGTACCTCACAAATAAAGCAAGCAAGACTACCCTATTGGTCTTTAAATGTTATGTCACTAAAGCTGAGTGCCAAACCAGGAACAAAGTGAAAACAATTCAGGTCAACAGCGGGAGAGAGTGGGTGAACCATTTATAAACTGAGTATTGCCAGGAAATGGGGAACTCCCTCATGCCCATTGTTCCTTACACCCATGCACAGAATGGAGTCATGGAGTGCTCAATCCACACAATTTTTGATGGTGTCTGGTGCCTGTTAGTAGAAAGTGACCTCTTAAAGAGCCTCTGGACTGAGGCAGCAGCTACCATCATATATACCCAAAATTTCCTGCCTTCTGCTTGACACCCTAGATGTGTCCCCAAAGAGAGGTAGTGTGGGAAGAGGCAGGATGTTGGCCACCTACATCCATTTGGCTATATTGCTTATGCCAGGGTCTGCAAGGAGTTGATCAGATCTAAGCTCGATCCTAGATTGGTCAAGTACATTGATGATGCCAACTGTGATTGGGTATGCTGGACATTACGCAGTACAATGCTATCTCCAGCACCTAGCATGTGTAGTTGTGAGAAGTCCTGACAGAGTTCCAGTGTGCTTGAGCAAATGTGATAAAATGACACACTAGATAATAGTGCCTTGGATGCTACCTAGCAGACTGTAAGCACTATAATTAAGGCAAAGATACTGGAAAGAAAAAGAATAGCACAATACAATGTGCCTGTAGGTGACACTGTAAACAATGAAGACAATAAAGACAAAGCTAGCACCCAACTTAGTGATGAAGTCAAAGCTAGCTAGTGTGATTTGAATGCTGAGTATAACTGGGTGCTTAAAGAATTACAATTTGTTGTTATATAACTGTGTAGTAGCTATCTTTTATACTATGCACTACTGTATTTCCAAGATGAGTCCATTTGCAGCACTACCAATTAGCACCTCTCCTCATGGCTCCAGCTAATGGTGACCTGTCAATGGCAACCAGCAGCACATGGATGATGGCAACCAATGGCATTATAACCTATTGGCCACAATGACTCTAAATTGACTTAGAATTGTGCAAGTCTGCTCACTTTTAATATAAATCTGATTGGCCAGGCCTCTCTGGAGTATGGTCAGAAAATCCTTGACAGATGCCATGAGCACTAATGTCAGTGCTAAACATTGTATCAATTTCTAATAGGTCAAAAATGTTGGGCTTGAATATATCCTGTGCCATTGATGAGCTCTTATTATGGCTGGCTACAGATAGCACCAATATCCACACCTCATGTTAGTCTACTAGTACCACCAGAAGCAGCATGCTCTAGTGCTTCCAGCACTAATTTCTTCATATTTTTACACTGATAACTCACAGCTACAGCCTCCAATTACTCCAGGACTACTTTTTATAGCACCACTTATTCTTAGCACCACTGTTGACATCTTGCTGCACCTTGGCACTTGCACTCCAAGGCTATACATTTACATGAATGCTTGGTATTAGTCAATCTGGAACAATGCCCTTAGCTAGTGGCAGTGCTTACAGGATGGAATGATGAAGTATTTTTATGACAGCATCATTATGGACCTTTTACCATACCATTCAATTCACCATATTTACTTACATTCTTATCAGTTTACCACCCTCTAGCAGTGCTTAGCCTCTTAGCATTGGCTAACTTCCTTTACTATAAATACTTACTTTTTGTTAGTAGCACATCATCAATTTGGCAGTGGGGATTGTATCCCAACATTTTGGTCACTGTAGTACTTGGTTGCAAGTAGTAGTGATAGTTCTGGGGCTTGATGGTGTAGAATGTTACTTTCAATGCACACTGACTTGATGATGAACTTGATATATTATAATGTTGAAGGCTTTCAATAATCTTCCTGAAAGCAGAGGGTTCTCAACAAACTCCAGCCTAAGTGATTCACTCCCTGGGAACCACCAAGCCTTTGCCTATCAATTGCCTGTCTATTCTCTACTAAACTTGGGCTATTTATACTGTTTTTCTGGTGCACAGACCACTATCTACACATGACTCTTTGTTGTAAACTCCCCAACCTCTGGAACATATTTGATAGTCCAATTTCCCTTTTGAGAGGCCTGTTTCAGTGCCACTAGTTCCACCATTCAACTTCTTGTTCCATCATTCTTCTGGATGTCTCTGATTGCCACTTCCCCATTTGCTTGAGCTCTATTTAGCACAATCCCATCCATAAATTCTTCTTTTCCCTTTTAGTGCTTCCCTGCATTCCATGCTTCTTTTCCTTTTCCCCTTTCAGTTATGTCAAATTGGGCTTTTGTCAGATCTGAGCTTGATCTAGATCATTACAAATTGATCTCATTTTGTCACTTCTGCCAGCTCCCATGCTTCCCCTCCCCATTACAGTGGTTGGACTATTGTTGAGCTGATAGTTTGAGCTGGTCCTTGCCTATTGTTCTGTACTTTTCTGTGTATTTATTGGGATGTTTTGGAGATATATTTTTGTTGAGACTGCTATCAGGAGGCTTACAGTTTTCAGCCCATAATTAAATGGTTATTTTGACTTTTAGTGCATGGTGTGTTCCTGACTGCTGGTACAGTATTGTATTATCACCATACATAACAGACTATCTTTTGTTGACCATGTAAGCAAGAGGACTCTGCTTTAGTTTTTTTTTTCTCTCTCTAGCACCTTGCAACTATGGCTTGGCATTTGTGCTTAGATCTGTTAAGCAACCTTGTCTTTTTACTATCTCATTCTAGGTGCTAACACTTAGCACCTCTTAGCAACTTGTTTCCGCACCTCTTAGAGCTTTCTCTTAGTGACTCTCTTCTGCACTTCTTAGCGTCTTTCGTTAGCAACTCTTAGCACTCTCATGCAATATTTTGGAGCCTTATACAAGTGTCTCCAATCACCTACTTTTCTTGCCACCATACTCTTGCCTACCATGTGTTCTCTGGGACCTGTCCAGGACTTTCTCACACACTTAGCGTGCCCAAAGCTATATTGGCTAAGTAGCTGTACTAGTGATAGTACATGCCCTCTAGCCTGATTTGGGCATCATCACTGTTGTCATTGATTCTTTAGACTTCTAATTATGGTGCCTTGTCAAATGGCAGCACCTACTGCTAGCCCCTTTCAGTATTGATTGGAGTTTGGGTCAGAGTCACCTTCCTGCTGTTGTGCTAGCACTTAGAGTTCTAAGCCTCCTAAATCCTTGAAGTCAAGGGGTAGTATGTGCTGGAGGGCTAATAAGTAGTGGTTGAGAGTAATAAGTAAAGCCTGTAACAGAGTGCTGAAGCCAGAGATGTTCTGTGTCCAAGAAGGTTGCTAGAGTCTCCAGTATGCCAAATATTGGTAGGCCTTTAGTATTTCTTGATGTGCTTAGCCTGAGTAGAAGCCTATCATCTCCCCCCAACTGAAAAATTGACTGTCCTCAGTCAAATGCTGTCATTAATTTGACTGTGCTACAGTCTGTGTGATGCTGCCAGTGCCTTATAAAAATTGTTTCTAGCCATCTCTCTCTGCTCATGTTTTTCTTTCCATCCTTGCACAATGTCTGGTTTTGCTGCTTCTGCCCTTCCCAACTTCCTTGCTAAGGCTTTTTATTTGTTTAATTGCACTAAGTCTACTACTGGTCCTGCAGATGTGCCACAAACTGTCCCTGCCATAATGCAGCTCTATCAGTGATGGTTGGTGGTACATGGCCCTGACAGCTCCTGGGCATGGGGAGTTGAGGTTCATGAGTGGTGCATGGCCTGGTACTGCAAATATGAAGGTGCCAACTAGTTGTATCTGTTTGTGGATTTATTTGTAAGTTTAAGTTTGATTTTGATTTTGTGGGGCTAAGGTTCAGTGCCTATACTAGGCTCCTTCATTATCCAATGAGATCAATGCATTGCTAGCTAGTACCAAGATTAGCAAAGTCAGTCTTTTTTTTTCTCCTTATGTTGGTAATATTGACTCTGAGTAGTCGGCCCCTACATTGCCTACTATCACTAGTCTCCCCAGTGCTTAGTCAGCCCATACTGCCTCTTCCTCTTCTATTCTTTTTGCCACTTCTTTGACTGTTCCACCCATGTTAAGCAGTCCTTTTTGCAGCATTGCCTCTCCTACTTGTACTGCTCCTTCTCATTTGGCTATCAAACAGATTGCCATCACTTCTAATGAGCCTAGGGCTGGGCCAACTTGTACCATATCTTGTCCAGAGTAGGGCATCACAACAGTACATGTCATACGTTGTATGGGAGCTCACTTTGTACTGTACCATATGTGTCCAGCAGAGTCCACTATACTATAGTAGAGCAGTCTCCACAGTGCCATAGAATACAGAGCCATGGATAAGTTACAATGTGCTGTATGACATAGTTCAGTGGATTGATAAAATATGGGCACACATATGCGCATGCAGGCCTGGTAGATGCCAGCAGACACTAGTGGATGTTAACATGCATCAGTAGCTGCCAGCAGGCATTAGCCTACGAGTAAAAACCTCCATTGGCAGGCGTCATGGCATAAATAAACCCTCCTCAAGGTTTCCCATTTCCCTCTCCTCTCCCTTCCTCTCTGCAATAACTTGAGGCTGTGCACCTCCCCTTCCCTCCTTTTCCTACTCTCAACACCAGTGTATATCCATGAAAGGGCCCTGCAGACCTATGCAGTCTTACATAAGCCACCAGTGGACATCTACTGTCACGACCCCTTCCCTCCGGGCCCACCCCGGGACACCCCCGGAACACCATCCGGGACCCTCCCTCCGACCCCACAGGACACGCCCCGCCATCACGACCGCCGACACCGCCATCACGCGCATCAAGGACCGCCATCAGCCGTCCCCAGCCCCGATCAACGATCAGATCACGCGACTTGCCCCGGACATCGCGCATCACGCATCACAGCTCCATCCGCGCCAATTGATCGCGCGCCCCACACGCGCGATCCCGGTATGCAGCCTCTGCCGCTACTCAATGACCCCCGGAACCCATCCCAAACATCCCGGAACCCCGAGACCCGGTCCCGTAGTACTTATAGCATAGTTCCCTGTTGTATTCGCTAGTCTTGATATTGCATAACTGTTACTTTGGATATTGCGTGCCCCTTGCTTGACTGGTACGCCTTGTTTGGTACGCTTTGACTGGCACGCCTTAGTATTCGCGTGCTCTAAGCTTTGGTACGCACTTCGCGACTCTTAAGTTACTAACTTGGTCTCGTCTTAGAACCTCCGGTTCACGACTCGACCCCCTCTAACCTCAGTTACCTCCAACCCAAAACCTCCGGACTCTAGTCCCCTATCCCGGGATTACCCCTGTCCCCGTCTTGAACCCCGGAGCCCTAGCCTCGGAGTTCCAGACACCCGAGTATTCGTAGGTCAAGTCCGCATTGTAAGGGCGTTGCTTTCCCGGAAGGCCCCCGACTCAGCGGAACCTGACATAATATCAAGACTCTCTCCTTACACCGTTCTTGATGGCTACGTATACTCACACTTACTACCCCACCGGGTACCAGACCGACCCTTACGGACGCCCGGTACCCGACCACTACTCCGCGCAGACCCCCCGCCCCGTCTACCCACCTCTCCCGTACGAACCTCCATATCTCCACCGCCACTGGGCCCCCGACCCGTCCCTCTACGACCTGGGGCCCTCAGCCAGCTGGGCCCCTCCGCCCAATTTAGCCATGGCGCGACCCGTGGAGGTCCCCTCGTACCGGAGCATCCCCGGGGGCCTGCCGGAGACCCCACCTGTACCCAGTGGACCTCGCCCGATTCCCCCCAGCGAGGGCCCCTTTGCACCCACCCCCTACTACGGTTATCAGCGCCCCGTCCCCCAACCCCGAGAACCCCGAGGACCCCCCTACCCCGACTACCCCCCTCGTCATTACCCGGCCGCCGCTCCACCCGCTCGAACCCCTCCCTCGCCAATGGGACGACGACGCCTCGAGGAGTATGAACGGCAACGGGACGAGATACTCCGCTCCCTCAGGATCTCACCGGAGGACTTCGCGCAACGGACAAGGACGCTGCTCGTGGAATTCGGACACGACGACTTCGAAGGCACTCCGGAGGAATGGGCTCACTGCCTGGTCGAATTCGGGGATTGCCTCACGCGAGGAGAACTCCCGGAGCAAACCATGGTAAAGTATAGGCGCAATACGATCCTCCGGGAAGAATTACAGCAACTGCTCAACGAAGTCCACGCGTCCCCCTCCCCTCGGCCCCTCAATGACCCCGCGGACCCAGGTCGCTCGATTCACATTCGACGGGAACCCCCGGAACCGGCCCCAGCAGTCCCGGCAGCCCCCACGGTCCCCACTCCGGAGCAACAACAACGGGAAGAACGGCAGAACGCCTCAGCCATACTACGGTCCCTCAACCCGACGGGAGGCCTCTTCGATCAACCCGCTGCTCGCACGGTAGGCTTGTCAACTCGCCGCAGGGCTAACTCCGTTCCTAGTACCTTCGAGACCTGGGGACAGCCTCAAAGACCCCTGGAACCCCTCCCGCGAACAGACAACGCCCGACCCCCGGCCCCGACGAACCCCGGTAGAGCCTGGGTGGACACCCCTAGTACGGACGACACGCTATGCTACATTGACGAGCTCACGCGCGACAACAACGAACAACGTCCCGCGCCCGCGCCCGCCCCGGCACCAGCACCACCCCCCACGTCCGCCCCGGCCCTCCCAGAACGCAACTTCCGCCGCGATCCGCCACCCCACTTCGACCTATGGAACCCCCCGCGACCCCCGATGCAAGCCCGACCGAACGCAACTTCCGCCGCGATCCGCCACCCCACTTCGACCTATGGAACCCCCCGCGACCCCCGATGCAAGCCCGACCCTCCCGGATTGAACGTCCCCCGCGCAACCCGGCACCCGACCCAGCACCTAACCCCCCTCCGCCCGACCCGACACCGCCGAACCCTCCCCGACCGCCTCCGCCACCCCCAGCTGAACCTCGAGGACGACCCCCAGGCCCTCCACCTCCGCCACTCCCGGCGTGGAGACCCGGCCCCCCTCCTGGCAGGAACGAACCCCCTTGGGACAACGGGCCTCCCGGGCGTGGACCCCCAGGTGAGCCACCCGGAGGAGGACCTCCCGGCGGGTGGGGCCCCGCCCTTGGTGCTTTTCCTCCTCAAGGAGGGGGGGGTAATCATTACTACTACTATTACAATGCTGGCCCTCCCCCCCGCAACGCTGCCGGACCGGACGACGCTCGCGACGCCCTCGCCCGCGAAGGACGATTGGACATCCAAAAGCCCGACGCTTTCACGGGCCGAGACCCCCGAAAATGGCGTACCTTCCTCACTCAGTGTCTCAATACGTTTCAGGCAAAGCCGCTCACGTTTCGGGCCGGGACCCCCGAAAATGGCGTACCTTCCTCACTCAGTGTCTCAATACGTTTCAGGCAAAGCCGCTCACGTTTCAGGTTGACAGCTCCCGGGTGGCCTTTGCCGCATCGTACCTCCAAGGGATCGCCTTCGATCACTACACGGCCCTCATCCAGTTCGACCCCAACAACCCGGCACTCGCTCGCTGGCAGGCCTTCGTCGACGAGTTCTCCGGGAAGTTCGGAATCTACGACACCGTGGCCGAGGCTGAGGACAACCTCTTCAACCTCCGGATGCGCTCGGAAGAACGTTTCACCACCTTTATCGTACGTTTTGAGAAGGAAGCTTACGAAACAGGTTGGAACTACAGCGCCCTCTGGTACGCCCTCTGCCGCGCCCTGCCACAACGCATCAAGGACGTCCTCCGACTCGCCCCAAAACAACCCTCCTACGACGGATACAAGGCCCTCGTCATGCAGATCGACCAACGCTACTGGGAAGACCGCAGCGAGTATTTGAATTCCCGACCCCCCTGGAACCCTAGAGGAGGACCCCCTTGGCCCTCCGGCGAAGCTCCCAACCCCCAAGGTCGAAACCCCGGTCCCTCCGCGTTCCCTGGCGGCCGACCCCCGGTGAGTCGCGGCCCGCCCAATGCTAACCCCGGCAGCGGCGCCCGCCCCCAGGCCCAACTCAACGCCGCCGTGGCTGCCCCCGACCCAGGCGACGTGCCAAGCCCCGAGGAACCCCCGGAAGACCCCGAAGACTTCGACTTCGGCGACGAACGGGACGAGGAGGCCCTCCGAGCCAACCGGCTTCAAAAGAAGGGACGACCCTGGATCGAAGTCCCGACGGATGTGCAGGAACAACGGAGAAGGGAGGGTGTCTGCATACTCTGTGGTGAGAAAGATCATTTCATCTCCGAGTGCCCCAAACGACAGGTCATGGGACGTGCCACCTGGACCTTCGAAGGGGAGGACGCCACCTACGAGTATTTGGAAAACGACCCGGCGATTTAGACCCGGAAGACGCCCTAAATCGCGGAATCGACCCCGACGTCTTCTCCGCCCCGGTCTCACACCTTTGCTCTACGGCACTCATACAGGACACCCTCACGGCTTACCTACCCTCCCACTCTTCGCACTCCCTCCTCCTCAAAACCCGCCTCACCCCCTCCGGAACTCCCCTCAACACCCTCGTCGACAGTGGCGCCACCGACAACTTCATCGATGAAGCATGGTCTACCTTCGCCCCGGAACCCGCCCAGCGACTCCCAGTCCCGGTACAACTCTGCCTCTTTGACGGAGACACCTCTACGGCGGGGGACATCACCCACTTCGTGCGTATGCCCGTTACCTTCGCCAACGGACAGACTCACAACCTCCGGATGTTGATAACAAAACTCCACCCTTCCGCACCCCTGGTCTTAGGACTCCCGTGGCTCCGGGACACTAACCCCCGCATCGATTGGCGACACCTCACCCTTCGCCTGACCCGGGACCCGACCCCCGACGACCAGCAACTCCCCTTCGACATCCCCCACTCCTCAAACCCAAACCCGAAGGACCCCCCGGACAAGCCTCCACCACCACCCGGACTCCAGTCCCGCTCGTCCTGATCCTTCGTCATCAATGCCAGGCTGGACGGCACCCCGGGACCGATATCGGCCCTTATCGACAGCGGAGCCACCGGGGTTTTCATCAGCAATGCCCTCGACCTCCCCCACGACTCCCTCGACCAGCCCCTCCGCCTGCAACGCCTCGATGGCACCCCCTCCTCCTCCGGCCCCATGACCTCCCCCACGACTCCCTCGACCAGCCCCTCCGCCTGCAACGCCTCGATGGCACCCCCTCCTCCTCCGGCCCCATCCAAAGGTCTCACTCGGGACGTGTGACCCTGGACAACAACTACGAGTTCACTTCCGACTTCCTGCCTCCGGCCCCATCCAAAGGTCTCACTCGGGACGTGTGACCCTGGACAACAACTACGAGTTCACTTCCGACTTCCTGGTCACACGACTCCACGAATCGACCCTGATGGTGCTGGGGCTACCCTGGCTGCGCGACACGAACCCCAACATCGATTGGAGGACGCTCACCATGACCTTCCCGGGGCCTGAAGACCACCCCTCGACCGCCGTGCACCTCCGGGCTCTAGGAAGCGACCCGACGCCTGACACCCCCGGGACGACTGCTGCGCCCCCCATGCATACACCACCCCGCCCATCCGAGACCGCAAGGCCCCCGATCAACCCCCAAACATTCCTCGGAACAAGTACAAGGGGCCGAACTACCCCTGCCGGTCTCAGACAGCAAGGCCCCCGATCAACCCCCAAACATTCCTCGGAACAAGTACAAGGGGCCGAACTACCCCTGCCGGTCTCAGACACGCGTCACACCCGCTCCGGCCGATGATTCCGCAACACCGATCGACCCGAGCGCACTCGACATTAGGATCATTGGGGCCGCCCCCTTCGCCCGCCTCATGAGGGATGGGACCCCACGTTTCAGCTGCACACCTCGCCTTCTCTCCCGGAAGAACACCTACGAGGGGACGCTATTCCCCCGGAACAGAACCCACGTTTCAGCTGCACACCTCGCCTTCTCTCCCGGAAGAACACCTACGAGGGGACGCTATTCCCCCGGAACAGAAAACCGAGGAGCAAATCCTCCGAGAAGTAGTTCCCCCGGAGTATCACGAGTTCGCTGATGTATTCTCCGAAGGAGACGCCAAGGAGATCCCCCCTCACCGCCCCTATGATCACACCATCGACCTCGAGGAAGGAGCCACCCCCCCTTTCGGCAAGGTCTACAACATGTCGGAGGTCGAACTCCGGGCTCTCAAGGACTACCTCGACGAAATGCTCGGTAAGGGATTCATCCGACCCTCCGCCTCCACCGCCGGAGCCCCGGTTCTATTCGCCAAGAAGAAGGACGGCTCGCTCCGACTCTGTGTCGACTACCGGGGACTCAATAAGATCACCAAGAAGAACCGCTACCCGCTCCCGCTCATTGGCGATCTGGTCGATCGACTCCGCAGTGCCAAGGTTTATACAAAGATCGACCTCCGCTCCGGTTACAACAACGTCCGCATCGCCCCAGGACACGAGTGGAAAACCACGTTCCGCACGCGGTATGGTCTGTTTGAGTACCTTGTGATGCCTTTTGGAATGACTAACTCCCCCGCCACGTTCCAATACTTCATGAACGACATCTTCCACGACATGAGCGACGTCTTCGTGATCGTCTACCTGGACGACATCCTCATTTATTCCGACTCACCGGAGGATCACCAGAAGCATGTCCGGCAAGTCCTCGAACGCCTCCGGGAGCACAACCTCCACGCCAAGCCCGAGAAGTGTTCATTCCATACGGAAGAGGTTGAGTATCTTGGCGTCATAGTATCCCCGAATGGCGTTCGCATGGACCCCCACAAGGTCGAGGCCATCGTCAACTGGCCGCAGCCCCGGAACGTCAAGGAAGTACAGTCCTTCCTGGGTTTCGCTAACTTCTACCGGAGGTTTATAGACAACTACTCCGGGATCACGAAACCCCTCAACCGGCTCACACGTAAGGACATCACCTGGAACTGGGACAGTAAGTGCCAGAGCGTCTTTAACTTGCTCAAGGAGGCTTTCACAGTCGCCCCGGTACTCCGGCACTATGACCTGGCCCTCCCGATCATCCTGGAATGTGACGCGTCCGACTACGCCATCGCCGGGATCCTCTCACAGATGGAGCCTGACGGTGGGGAGCCCCGGCCAGTCGCTTTCTATACTCGGTCCATGATCGACGCTGAGCTCAACTACGACATTTACGACAAGGAACTCCTCGCCATCGTCGAAGCCTTCAAGCAATGGCGGGCCTACCCAGAGGGAGCCAGGCACCGGATCCAGGTCTATTTGGATCATAATAACCTGCAGTATTTCACCACGACCAAGCAACTCAGTTGACGGCAGGCCCGATGGTCCGAGATCCTCTCGGAATACGACTTCACGATTCAGTACCGCCCGGGACGACTTGGCGCCAAGCCCGATGCCCTCACCCGTCGACCGGACGTCTACCCCAAGAAGTCATTCGAGGCGGAACGCAATGCGTTCAATCATCGCGTGGTGATCCCTCCCGAACATCTGAATGCCGTACTGATCTTAAACGACGAAGGAACCCTGAACCAGATCCGCCGCACTCCCTGAGACAAGTACTTCACCGATCACGACCCCCGAAACTCTTCCGACGAAACTGACCAGGACCCCGCCTTCTCATTGTCCCCCGACGAAAAACTCCTCCTCCGGGACGGCCGCATCTACGTCCCGGATCACGCCCGACTTCGCTACGACGTCCTCCGCCAACACCACAACCACAAGCTCCGGGGACATCCTGGAATACGTAAGACCCTCCAGCTCATCTCCCGGACTTACTTTTGGCCAGGGTTGAAGAAGGACGTGACCCGTTACATTCGATCGTGCGAGCCCTGCCTCCGGGCCAAGGTCCCCCGACACCGACCGTACGGGCTCCTGAAACCCCTGCTGGTCGGGCGACGCCCCTGGTCCTCCATATCTCTAGACCACATCGTCGAGCTCCCGGAATCTGAAGGGTTCGATGCTATTCTCGTCGTTGTGTGCAGGCTGACCAAACAGGGCATCTTCCTACCCTGCCACACCACGGATACCGCCCCGGACTTCGCCCGGCTGTTCCTTGAGCACGTCTTTGCCAAACATGGACTCCCGGACGACATCGTCTCCGACCGTGGCCCTCTCTTCGTGTCCAAGTTTTGGACTTCCCTGTGTAAGGCACTTGAAGTAAAGACTAACCTCTCTACCGCCTACCACCCCGAAACCGACGGCCAAACCGAAAGGGTCAACCAGTCCCTCGAGCAGTACCTCCGGCTGTACGTCAACTACTTGCAGGACGACTGGCGCGCCGAGCTCCCCCTGGCCGAGTTCACCTACAACAACACGCCACACTCTGCCACCGGGGTATCACCCTTCTTTGCCAACAAGGGATACCACCCTCGACTGACGCTCTCGCTCCGGGACATCCCGTCGCACGCCGCCCACGAGGTCGCCCGGGATCTCCAATCCCTTCACGAGTTTCTCCGGGAAGAGATCAACACCGCGAACCGGGCCTACGTGAAACACGCCGACAGGAAACGGGAAGACACCCCCGACTGGGCCCCCGGACAAAGGTATGGTTAGATCGACGACACCTCCGCACCCGCCGGCCCTCCCCAAAACTCGATTACAAGCGCCTCGGCCCGTTCAAAATATTGAAGAAGGTCTCATCCCACGCCTACAAGAGCCCTCCCCAAAACTCGATTACAAGCGCCTCGGCCCGTTCAAAATATTGAAGAAGGTCTCATCCCACGCCTACAAGATCGAGCTCCCCCCGGGACTAAAAGGTCTGCACCCGGTATTCCACGTCCGCCTCCTGGAACGACACCCCCCGGATCCCTTCCCTGAACGACGCCCCGAGCCCCCTCCCCCGGTCGAGGTCGAGGACGAGTACCACTACGAGGTTGAAGACATCCTCGACTCCCGGAACATTCGTGGACGACCCCACTTCCTCGTACGATGGAAGGGATACGGCCCGGAAGACGACACTTGGGAACCGCGCCGAAACCTCGAAGGCGCCCTCGACAAACTCCGGAACTTTCAACAACGGCACCCGGGAAACGACCTCCCCAGGCACAGGACTCACAGACGGCAGTAGTGGGCGTAACCCCCGCCTCTGGGCTCAGTAGGGATTCAACTCCCATGTATAGGCACAGGACTCACAGACGGCAGTAGTGGGCGTAACCCCCGCCTCTGGGCTCAGTAGGGATTCAACTCCCATGTATATTTTCTGCTTTCCCTTTCTAGATCTTACTCTCTTTAGTACCATTTCATAGTGGTGTCCCGGAACCGGGGCAAGGTGCCTTCTATTTCTCAGTCTTCTTTCGCCCCTTACACCACCCTTTACTCCGGGGAACCAAGTATATACATTTTTTACTCTACATATTCTACAGCAGCGGTTGGGACAGGACGAACAAATGACAAGAAAAAAAGACAGCAAAAAGGAAAGGCGAAAAAAGAAACTACCGGCCCTCGTCCCCCTCCCCCGGCCAGCCTCGGAACCCCTCCCCCATCCCCTCCGGGCCGTGCTCTCACAGTACCTCCTCCGCCAACTGCTCCCAGGACGGGAGAGGCTTGCCCTCGTCCAGGACTCGTTCGAACCACGAACTGGGGGCGGGCACGTTCCTCCGCCGGTGGGCCGACACCACCCGCCCCAACAAGTCGAGGCCCCGCTCCACCCCGGGGGTCGTCACTTCTGGGCGCTGCCCCTCCTGCAGCGCTGCGAGTGCCGCGGCCGCCCCGTCCAGGAGCGAACAATGCTCCCGGGCCCAGCCTGTGGGTGTCAGTAAGGAGCCAAGTCCGGGGAAAGGAACGCTCACTAAGCGACGCCATGCGGGCGACTACCACATCCCGGCGTACCGCCTCCAATAGCCCCTCCGGGAACCCCGCCCCCTGCCCCAACCTCCCCCTCAACGACTCCAACTCGGCCTCGGCCTCCCCCCGAGCAACCCTGACCTCCTCCAAATCCCGGAGCGCCGCCTCCCGACCCTCCTCCAAACCCCTCCGAAGGGCCGCCTCCTCCTCGTGCTCCCGCTCGGCCCTCCCCAAGCGCTCCTGGAGGTCCCTGACACTGACGCCCAAGGGCCTCCCGGACAGGGGCAAAAATACCGCCGAGGACAAATGGGGCGGGGAAGCCGGGGGTGGGGTCTCAGAGGGCAGACGTGCCCTCTTAGATGGCCCCAGGGAAGGGCTTGGCGACGCCCGCCGCTTCCCCTTGTCAGGGCGCCCCCCGCGCCCCTCGCGGCTCCCCCCGGCCCAGGTCGCTCGGCACGTGATGAGGACCACGGGCCGGCCCCGGCCCCCCACCCGAATGGCACCCCCGCTCCCCGATCCCCCTGGATCCGCCGCGGCCACCTCCCCCACCGGCTCCGTCGCCTCCTCCACCGGCTCCGCGACCCAATCCTGCTCCTCGACCCCCATCCTCCGGGTGACCCCCCCCAGCGGCCACCCCTGCTCCCGGGAGACACAGCGCGCCCTCCACAGCGCTGACACGGAACATCGCTCGTGGTTGAGGCGGCATGCCTCACACACGGACGTGTCCCGGCGGGACGAGGGGCCCGGGACCTCGAACAGGCAGGGGACCATTCGTCGAGCGCAGTGGAGGCACTGCGCCAAAGTCAGCAACGAGACCCGAGGTAAGGAAGCACTCACCGGTCCATTATTCACGCACCAGGCGTGGGTGGGTAGACCCCGGGGCCTCTCCAGGGCCTCCCCAAACAACTCCTGCGTCGCGTCCGCCCACGCAACGCGCTGACCCTCCGGGACTTCGGATACGGCCCCCACCGGCATCCCAGAACGACGGAAGCGGGGGGCAGGTAGCCTGGGGCGGGGAGGGGGTTGAGGGCGGGAGGGCGGACTGTCATCCGCGCAAAGGTAGGCGCGGGACGACTCGGGCGGGCCTCCGGGACGACGCTGGGACCCGCATAGGGCGGACTGTCATCCGCGCAAAGGTAGGCGCGGGACGACTCGGGCGGGCCTCCGGGACGACGCTGGGACCCGCATCGGGAGCAGGCTCCGGGTGCCGGCTGGGACCCGCGATAGGATTGCTGTGTTGTTCTGAAATAGGAAGGTCAGTGGGATAGGCGGACGACGCGGGAAGACACTCACGTTGCTGGGCAAGCTCCGCCACGCGCTCCCGGTCGAGGCGGGCTCGGTATCGCGCGTCCCGGGCTTCCCAAGCCATGAGGGACGCGACCTTGTTAGTTTGTGGGGGCGTCAGGGAATGCGTCGGCGTACGTGACATGGTTGAGTTTGATGGTAAAAAAATTTTTTCGATATGTGGCAAGTCAGGTGCCGGATCCCACGGTTGGACCCCGGTCCGAACCCCCGGCTACGCGCACCTCGGAGGGTCTCGGCGCTGAAGGGGGGGTGATGTCACGACCCCTTCTCTCCGGGCCCACCCCGGGACACCCCCAGAACACCATCCGGGACCCTCCCTCCGACCCCACAGGACACGCCCCGCCATCACGACCGCCGACACCGCCATCACGCGCATCAAGGACCGCCATCAGCCGTCCCCAGCCCCGATCAACGATCGGATCACGCGACTCACCCCGGACATCGCGCATCACGCATCACAGCTCCATCCGCGCCAATTGATCGCGCGCCCCACATGCGCGATCCCGGTATGCAGCCTCTGCCGCTACTCAATGACCCCCGGAACCCATCCCAAACATCCCGGAACCCCGAGACCCGGTCCCGTAGTACTTATAGCATAGTTCCCTGTTGTATTCGCTAGTCTTGATATTGCATAACTGTTACTTTGGATATTGCGTGCCCCTTGCTTGACTGGTACGCCTTGTTTGGTACGCTTCGACTGGCACGCCTTAGTATTCGCGTGCTCTAAGCTTTGGTACGCACTTCGCGACTCTTAAGTTACTAACTTGGTCTCGTCTTAGAACCTCCGGTTCACGACTCGACCCCCTCTAACCCCAGTTACCTCCAACCCAAAACCTCCGGACTCTAGTCCCCTATCCCGGGATTACCCCTGTCCCCGTCTTGAACCCCGGAGCCCTAGCCTCGGAGTTCCAGACACCCAAGTATTCGTAGGTCAAGTCCGCATCGTAAGGGCGTTGCTTTCCCGGAAGGCCCCCGACTCAGCGGAACCTGACATCTACAGACCTACGTTGACCAACTCAAACCTATATAGGCCCACACAGGTCTATAGGGGCTGGTTGGACCAAAGAAAAAGGTAACTCTTCATGCCTGCCATATGCCTGTAGGGAGGAATTGAACCCCCAGCCTTGGGGAAGCCTCCAGCAACAGAACACACTGACAATTTAACCATTGCACCACAGGTCCATTACTAGCAGATAGAATCAAAGGTCAAATAACACAATAAACGGCCATCCACTTACATTCCTGCAGGTCTTCATATGAATATTTTGAGGTGGAAAGGGGGTGGCATACCTCCCAAAAAAGTTTTTGTGGCTTGAAAGAGGCATTGGCATCATCTGCCATCAGCTGGCTATCAGCTAGCATCCATCGGAGTTTGTCGGCAGCCATTAGGACCCACTAGCATCTGCTGGATATCTACTGGTATTCATTGGCATCCACAGAAATCTATTGGCAACCCCCAGCATTGTCCAGCATCAGGGCAGGAGAGAAGAAAAGAAGGTGCATGGGCATCTGCCATATAGAGTGGTGTCTCGGAGAGTTTGGGGAGTGGCAGAAGAGGGATGTGTCATGACCCCTCCCCTCCAGAACCCCCCCGGGACACCCCCGGAGCCCCATCTGGAGCCCTCTTCCGTCAACCCCACAATGTGCCCCGCCTCCACAGCTGCTGATGCTGCCGTCACACGCATCAAAGACCGCCATCAGCCAGCTCCCCTGGGAACCCTGCATCACGGACCCCGGAATCAACCGCCATCAATGATCAGATCACATGACCTGCTTCCGGCCATCACGCATCACGCATCACAGCCTCCTCCGTGCCAATTGATTGTGCGCCCCACATGCATAATCCAAGTATACAATCCCTGCCTGCTACTCAATGCCTCCCGGAGCCCAACCCAGACACCCTGGAACCCTGAGACCCGGCCCCGTAGTACTTATAGCATAGTTCCTTGTTGTATTTGCTAGTTTTGATATTAACTTGAATTGTTGCATGCCCTCTGCTTGACTGGTACGCACTGACTGGCACGCTTTGACTGGCATGCTTGAATAATCGCGTGCTCTAAGTTTGGTACACACTTTGTGACTTATAATTTGTTAACCTGGTCTCGTTTTAGAACCCCCAGTTCACAACTCGACCCCCGCCCAACCCTCAGCTATCTAACACCCAAAACCCCCGGATCCAGCCCCCTCTCCTGGGACTACCCCTGTCTGTGTCTTGAACCCCGGAGACCTAGCCCCGGAGTTCCAGACACCCAAGTATCCATAGATCAAGTCCGCCTTGTAAGGGCATTGCTTTCCCGGAAAGCCCCTGACTCAGCGGAACCTGACATAATATCAAGACTCCCTCCTTACACTGTTCTTGATGGCTACGTATATTCATACCTACTACCTCACGGGCTACCAGACCGACCCTTATGGGTGCCCGGTCCCCGATCACTACTCTGTACAGACCCCCCGCCCTACCTATCCACCTCTCCTATATGAACCCCAATACCTCCACTGCCACTGGGCCCTTGACCCATCTCTCTATGATCTGGGGCCCTCAGCCAGCTGGGCCCCCCCACCCAACCTAGCCATGGCACGACCCGTGGAGATCCCCTCATACCGGAGTGTCCCTAGGGGCCTGCCGGAGACCCCACCTATTCCCAGTGGACCTTGCCCAATCCCTCCCAGCAAGGGCCCCTTTGCACCCACCTCCTATTATGGTTATCAGCGCCCTGCCCCCCAACTCCGGGGACCCCCCCACTTAGACTATCCTCCTCGACACTACCCGACCGCTGCCCTGCCTGCTCGGACCTCTCCCTCGCCAATGGGACAACAATGCCTTGAGAAGTACGAACAGCAACGGGATGAAGTACTACGCTCACTCAGGATCTCGCTGGAGGACTTCGCGCAGCGGGCAAGGGTGCTACTCACAGAATTCGGACACAACGACTTCGCAGGCACTCCAGAGGACTGGGCCCATTGCTTGGTCAAATTTGGGGATCGCCTCATGCAAGGAGAACTCCTGGAGCAGACTATGGTAAAGTATAGACGCAACACATGATCCTCTGCGAAGAGTTGCAACAACTGCTCAACAAAGTCCACACGTCCCCTTCCCCTCGACCCCTCAACAACCCTGCAGACCCGGGCCGCTCAATTCACATCTGACGGGAACCCCTGGAACCAGCCCCGGCAGCCCCCGTGGTCCCCATTCTGGAGCAACGACAACGGGAAGAGCGACAAAATGCCTCAGCCATACTACGGTCCCTCAACTCAGTGGGAGGACTATTTGACCAACCTGCTGCCCGCACAGTAGGCTTGTTGACTTGCCGTAGGGCTAACTCCGTTCCTAGCACCTTCAAGACCTGAGGACAGCCCCAGAGACCCCTGGAACCACTCCCGCAAATGGAGCACGCCCCACCCCCGCCCCCGGCGAACCCCAGTAGATCCTGGGCAGACACCCCTAGCATGGATGACACGCTGTGCTACATCGATGAGCTCACGCACGGCAACAACAAACAATGCCTTGTGCCCGCACCTGCGACCGCCCCGGTACTGCCCCCCACGTCAGCCCTGGCCCCTTCAGAGCCCAACTTCCGCCACGACCCCCCGCCCCACTTCGACCTGCGGAACCCCCCACGGCCTCCGATGCAAGCGTGACCCTCCCGGGTTGAACGTCCCCCACACAACCCGGCACCTGACCCAGCACCTGGCCCCCCTCAGACCGACCCAACACCGCCAAACCCTCTCCGATCACCTCCGCCTCCCCCAGCCAAACCTCGAGGATGACCCCCAGGCCCCCCACCTCCGCCACCCCCTGCATGGAGACCCGGGCCTCCCCACGGTCAGAACGAACTCCTCTGAGACAACAGGCCTCCCGGGCGTGGACCCCCAGGTGAGCCATCCAGAGGAGGCCCTCCAGGCAGGTGGGGTCCTGCCCTTGGTGCCTTTCCTCCACAAGGAGGGGGGGGTACCATTATTACTACTACTACAATGCTGGCCCCCCTCCCCACAACGCTACCAGACCGGACGACGCTTGCGACACCCTCACCCACAAAGGACGTCTGGACATTCAAAAGCCCGATGCATTCATGGGCTGGGACTCCCAAAAATGGCGTACATTCCTCACTTAATGTCTTAACACATTTCAGGCAAAGCCACTCACTTTTCAGGTTGACAGCTCCCAGGTGGCCTTTGCCGCCTCATACCTCCAGGGGATTGCCTTCGACCACTACACGGCCCTCATCCAGTTTGACCCCAACAACCTGGCACTCTCTCGCTGGCAAGCCTTCATCGACGAGTTCTCCGAGAAGTTTGGGATCTACGACACCGTGGCTGAGGCCAAAGACAATCTCTTCAACCTCCGGATGCGCTCTGAAGAACGCTTCACCACCTTCATCATATGTTTTGAGAAGGAAGCTTACGAGACAGGTTGGAATTACAGCGCCCTCTGGTATGCCCTCCGCCATGCACTGCCACAATGTATCAAGGACGTCCTCTGACTCGCCCCAAAACAACCCTCCTACGACGGATACAAGGCCCTCATCATGCAAATCGACCAATGCTACTGGGAAGACCGCAGCGAGTATTTGAACTGGCCCTCCGGCAAAACCCCCAACCCCCAAATTTGAAACCCCGGTCCCCCCGCGTTCCCTGGTGGCCAACCCCCGGTGAGTCGCGGTCCACCCAATACTAACCCCAGCAGTGGTGCCCGCCTCCAGGCCCAACTCAACGCCGCTGTGGCCGCCAACAACCCGGGCGACGTCCCAAGCCCCAAGGAACCCCCAGAGGACCTCAAAGATCTCGACTTTGCCGACAAATGGGACGAAGAGGCCCTCCAGGCCAATCAGCTCCAGAGAAAGAGACGACCCTGGATCGAGGTTCCAAAGGATGTGCAGGAACGACGAAGGAGGGAAGGCGTTTGCATACTCTGCAGTGAGAAAGACCATTTCATCTCTGAGTGCCCCCAACGACAGGTTATGGGACGTGCCACCTGGACCTTCAAAGGGGAGGATGCCACCTACGAGTATTCAGAAAATGACCCGGCGATTTAGACCTGGAAGACACCCTAAATCGTGAAATTGACCCCGACATCTTCTCTGCCCCGGTCTCCTATCTTTGTTCCACAACACTCGCACAGGACACCCTCACGGCTTACCTACCCTCCCACTCCTCGCACTCCCTCCTCCTCAAAACCCGCCTCACCCCCTCCAGAACCCCCCTCAATACCCTCGTTGACAGTGGCACCACAGACAACTTCATCGACAAGGCATGGTCTACCTTTGCCCCGGAATCCGCTCAGCGACTCCCGGTCCTGGTGCAACTCTGCCTCTTCGACAGAGACACCTCTACGGCGGAGGATGTCGCTCATTTCGTGTGTATGCCGGCCACATGCTCACGGTCGAGCCAGTGCCAGTATCTCGTGTCCCAGGCCTCCCACGTAACCAGGAGGGCTACTTTGTTGGTGGGCGGGAACGTCGGGGAATGTGTTGGTGTACACGACATGGTTGAGTTTGATGGTAAAATTTTTTTCAATATGTGTCAGGATATGTGCTGGACCCCACGCTTGAACTCCAGCCTGGACCACTGGCTACGCACGCCTTGGAGGGTCTTGGCGCTATGGGGGGGTGATGTCACAACCCCTCCTCTCTGGATCCACCCCGGGACACCCCTGAAACCCCATCTGAGACCCTCCCTCTGACCCCCCAGGACGTGCCCCTGCCATCACGACTACTGACACTGCCATCACCCGGCACCCCTGGCAACCCACATCACAGGCCTGGAATCAACCGCCATCAACCCCAATCAATGATTGGATCACGCCAACCACTCCCATGCCATCACGCATCACGACTCCCTCCACACCAATTGATTGCACACTTCACATGCACGATCCTGGCATACAGCCCCCTCCCACTATTCAATGCCTCCAGGACTTATCCCAGACACCTCGGAACTCCAGAGACCCGGATTAGTACTTATAGTGTAAACCCCCGTTGTATTCGCTAGTCTTGATATTAACTTGAATTGTTGTGTGCCCTCTGCTTGATTGGTACGCACTGACTGGCATGCTTGAACAACCGTGTGCTCTAAGTTTGGTACATACTTCGCGACTTACAATTTGCTAACCTGGTCTCGTCTTAGAACCCCCAGTTCACGACTCGACCCCCACCTAACCCCCAGCTTCTAAAACCCAAAACCCCCAGACCAAGTTCCCTCTCCTAGGATTACCCCTGTCTGCATCTTGAGCCCCGGAGTCCTATCCCCAGAGTTCCAGACATCCAAGTATTTGTAGATCAAGTCCACCTCGTAAGGGCATTGCTTTCCTAGAAAGCCCCCGACTTAGCGGAACCTGACAGTAAGAATGGAGAAGGTCCTTGGTCAGAAACAAGAGCAAGTACATGCCCAATTAATAGCATTCCAGCTCTGCTATGACAACTTGGCTCGCAGTCTTGCCATTCTGCAAGACTACCAAGCCGACTGCCAGGATGCTTTGGACTGGCAGGTCGCCAATAATATCCAACCTGAGGACCTCTTGCTGCTGTGGGATGACTCCCTGCCACCTTCAGATGACAGCCTACCGCCAGGGGACAAGAGTGAAGGGATGGACTATGGGGTAGATTAGCCACCATTGTTTATAGCATGTATACTTGCCATGCTGCCTTCTATATACTTTTCTTGCCGCTGTTCTAATGAGAGAAGATTAGCAACTTCTAAGAGAGTATCCACAAGTGAGTAAGGAAGTATCACACAAAGCAGGAATAGATGCATCAGAAATTTAAATAGGGCACAGTAAGAGAGGTAATAAACAAGGGACTTAGCAAGATTTCAAGAAAAAGGGAAACACTCAGTAGATTATCATAGCGAAAAACCCTTGGCAAGAGTTGCACAAGGTGCTAAGCATTGGTGACATGCTAGCACTGCATCTTCAATACATGAGAAAAGAATGTCTGTGAAGTATAGTACTATAAGTGGTCTGGCAAGGAAAGTGAAGTGAAAATAAGTAAATGAAAGAATTGGCTTATCAAGTTTTTATAATGTTTTTAGTTGTTTTCTTCTTTTTTTGTTATAGTCAGCAAGTCGTCATTGTCTAAAAGCTCTGTTTCTTCCAGCTCCTGGAGCTTGGCAGTATCAATATCTAGTGCTTTGAGCAGCAAGTCAAGGCATTCTCTGGTGAGGTATGGTAGCAAGCAGAAAGTGGCAACAGATCTATGGAGCACTGATCCATCTAATTCACAAAGGATGTAAGCACCTCCACGGTTGCAAGAAATAACTACCAATGGCCCTAGATATCGTGGGCACATCTTCTTGTTATAGGAGGTCTCAATCTTGGAGTTGTGCATAAGTACTAGTGCACCCCTCAGGAAGTTGTAGTCCTTGATGGTAGTGCTATAATCAGTTTCAAACCTAAGTGCGGCTAGGTGAGGGGCAGCAAAGACAGTTTTGTGTAGTTGCTCCAAGTCTTCTTGTCGACGTTGGAGGTCAATAGTGCATCTGGCAATAAGGTCAGTAGTTGCTAAGATACTGTTGGGTGCCAGTTGGAGATACATCGCTTTGACAACATTGGCAGGGAGCAGTGGATGGGTGCCAGTGGCAGCATAATAGGGAGAACAACCTATGCGCTTACAAATAGTGACCCTCTCTAACCAAAAGACTGAATAAGTCACCTTGCTCTGACATGACTTGTTGCCATTGACTGCCTTGAATAGTGCTTGCTGTACATCAAAGTGAGGTTGTTCTACTAAGCTATTAGCATGTTTGTTGTAGCCAGAGACGTAAATATGTTGAATGTTGTACTTCTTGGCGAGATAAGTCAACACTTTAATGATTGGCACACTATTATCCATGACAATCTCCCTTAACGCTCCCCATCAGCAAATGACATCCTCAAAAAGCCACTTAGTGACAGCATCAGTATTCTCACATTGGAGCATGTGAAACTCCAGCCAATGGATTAGCAAGCAGCATCCCTGGATGATATACTTGTAGCAACCAGACTTGGGCATATGCATGGTGTCAATGTAGATCTTGCTGAACAAGGGTGCTGGCATGGCAATGGTAGGCAGGATAAGCACTTGGTGAGTCTGCTGAATCTGGCAAAGGTGGCAAGTCCTGATGTACCAGGCGACATCAGCACTGATGTGTGGCCACCAAAAATGCTCCAAGAGAGTGGCTCAGGTAGCATACAAACTTCTGTGACCAAGTTTGTCATGCATAGTACGTAGGATATGTAGGCAACTGTCCTGCTTGATGACCAATTTGTGAGCACCATTGCAATGTTGTCACCAAAGACAATTGTTGGTAAAGAAGAAGTGAGTAGCATAGCAAATAAAGGTTGCGTACTCATCGTTGCTAAGGTTTTCTGGGCACTTAAGCTTTTGTATCCAATGTTCCACAGTTAAGAGGCGCTTATCTTCTGCTTGGGCTTTGGCAGATTGGGGTACCACATCATAGGTAAGTTGGCAACTATCCTCTCTAAGCAATCGAGGTTCCTGTACAATCCTTACCGGAGGGGAGTCCTGACTAAGAATGCTTGCTATGTAGAAAGTAAGTAGGGTGCTAAAGGTGTCAGGTCAGTAAGAGACAATGGGGTGCAGGAAGATGGTGGTGGGCTGTTGCCAACACAGAAGGTGGATGGATTGTTGAATAAGGTGCATAAAGCCATGTAAGCGGTCAACCCAATCTTCAAAGTCACTATCATCATCAGGATCTATTGCTGGGTTGCCAGGCTGCCAAGGTTGCCTAGAGAGACCGTCTGGTCCATGGAAGGTGCCCTTAACATGAACCAGCTCAAAGTGAAACATAAGGATAGCTATCATCCAAGCTAGCCAATGGCTGAATGTCAGGGTTTTGGAGCATACCCTTGATGTACCTAGCATCCACCTTGACAATAAGGTTGTGCACACCAATAAGGTACATCCTTAGCGCTTGAAACACCTTGAACAGACTATAGAGTTCTAACTTCAGCTGACTGTAGCATGATTCCCAGTTGTTAAGCGTAATAGATCCAAAGCGGTTGTAATGGTGTTGTTTCCAGTTGTCGCTAAGGCACTGACAGAGAAAATAGCCGACAGCAATATAGGAGGTGTCAACAGCTAAAATGACAGGGTCAGCAGAGGCATAGTCAATAGGAACAAGTGGCTTGGCATCTTTCAGTGCTTTGATGAGGTTGTGTTGGGAGTTGACTTGGTCTGGGCCAAACTCAAAGGATTTATTAGCACAAGTGAGTCAAATAAGGTGATGGGCATGATGTGCAAAGTTCTTGACAAATATATGGAGAATGCCAACAGTGCCCAGAAAGGCGCAGACTTCAGATAAGTCACAGCAAGAACCTCAGTGCTCAAGAAGCACTAGGCAAGACTTGTCAGGCAGCAGAATTTTGAATCTTGGCATACAGAAAAGGAGCTTGTGACTGCTAAAGGTCCCACTGCTATACTTCATATACTAGAAAACCTGATTGAGGAGCTGAAAAAAGTTCCAGAGCACTAAGCATATATTATGATTATTGGGATGCTTTTCCAGTAAGCCATCAATGAGTCGCCAGTTCTTGGGGCCTTTAATGCCAATGTTATCAATGAAGCTAAGCACATTATGAGGGATCTCAGGTTGGAGGATAAATATGATGTCATCATGAAAGATAAGGACTGAGTTAGTCTAGCCTATAGGGAGTGTAACTAGGTGCAAGGCGCCAAATAGAGTTTGGAACATGGTAAGGTCACAAGAAGAGGGATGGATCAGGCACTTGTCATAGCCAACATAGAGATCAAGAGTGGCACCACAGATTCACCTGACAAAGGACTCAGCAATGTGGTCAGGAAAAGGAGGCATGCCAGAGTGCTGAATGGTAACCCTATTTAGTGGCTCTAAACTGTGAACAATATGCAAGTTACCATTTTTCTTGAGTACACAGAATCAGCTGGGAGCAGTAAGATGGCTCGTAGACACTAGCTTGTATCTTGGTGCATATAATCTGACAGACCTCAGCCTTAATACCGGACGGCAAGGATCTGTTATGTTCAGTCCATGGCACATGAGGAATAGTAGGAATTACCACAGGCAGGAAGAAGTCTGTGCACAAACTGCCATGTTCAGAGTCTTCCCAGGCAAAGGCCTGATTCTGCTTAGTGACAAGGTCAGTAAGGACATTCATTTCGTTCTTGATGAGGAAACTAGTGTCATGGTCCTTGGCAAATTGCTGTTGGCATTCAGCGGTAAAGCGTCCTGTTGGTCAGAAGGGCATCAGATGTGGCATGAGAGTTGGAATGTCAGCAAGAGGGTCACCAAGAATATGGCATTTGATTTGGAAAGTTTCAAGTGAGTGGGCAGCAACAGGTTTGATTTTAAATGCAACGGGCTTATATTTCTTTTTTACCTGTACCCCTTTCCTCTTAAAAATGTTAGTATTATTATAAACAGGGGCAGAAAGGGAATCAGAATTGATAACAAGAGAGTGGGGAACAGAAAGTCCAAGAATGGCAGGAGCAGAAGCTCCAGGAAAAGTGGTGAGATATGTGTCTTTTGTAGTGATTTTCTGGAAAGAGTCTGAGGTCATAAGGTACAAGTAGACAAGAGAGGAATTGGTAAGGTTTTGTGGAGTTTTCTGGGAATTTTCAGTGACGGAATTAGGTATAGTAGAAAGTACTTCAGTAGCAAGAAAAGCTGTTTGCAAAATATGTACAAGACCACTAGCATGGTCATATTCTAGTGTTAGCACTACATCTCCATGATTGTTGCCAATCACCTCAATGGTCTGTGAAAACATCAGTGAGGATGTTCACTGGCATGATGTTCAGTGAACTCTGGTGGCTTTCTGCATGTACCTTTCCATTGTCCTTTAGGGAATGTCAGTACAGTGCATCAGATGCCAGAATTGAGGTTGCTAATGGTCAAAGTTGTTTCTTTGTCGGTAAGAGTCTTGACCATGGAACATGCTAAGATGTCAAATAGTCAACCAAAGAGGAGGTCGTAAGCAGGAGAATGTAGAATGTGAATCTGGAGATAAAATGTAATGTTGCCAATGGTGCATGGTACATTCTTGGTGAGTCCAAGCAATCTGTCCACTGTACTGTTAGCACTCTGCATGTTCAGAATGACATTGGGATCATAAATCAATTCTAGGTTGTTAGCGATTTCCACAGCCATATAGATAATCTGGGAGCCGCTGTCCACAATGGCCTCTATCTCACTCTTGTTGTTGTTGATGGTAAGCATGACAGATCTGATGGCATGCAAATTCTGAGTGACAGTAAGAATGGCAGGGTCCTCTCCTTGTTCTAGCAACCTCATATATGTCTCTACTAAGTTGACAGAAGTGGCATTTGCAACAGATTTGGCTGAGAGAGTATTGGTGCTGATGGTAACTGGAGTGTCAGCAGTGACAGAGAAACCAGGAAGTGTGTCGTCCAATTCATTGACCTCGGTAATGGTAGTTGCTAAGAGACGCCAGGGAGTAACTGCCATTTTGACTTGGTTCCTAACATCTGATGCAATACTGCAGAGTTCTTCTACTGAGAGCATGGATGGGTGTTTTTATAATGCAGCTAAAGATGTGGTTGGATTTCTCAATGTCGAAAATTGGCACAGTAGTACGGTAACTGTCTTTAGGGCATTTCTCAGAAGTGGCAAAGTTACATTGGGTGGAAGCATGATACCTATTGGATAGACCAGCATAAGGATGAAGGGGTGGTAAGGGAGTGTCAGAAACAGGATTAAACATGGTCAGCAGTATAGCAGGAGTGGGTGTGGCTGGCATTGCTGAAGCGGCAGGAGCAGGCAGAGCATTAGGAACCAAAGATGCAGAAGGGTTGCTAGGGGTTGGCATCGGCTTGTAACCACAAAGAGGCTGCTTGGGCTGTTTAATCTTGACCCCATCAAATATCTGATTCTTAAGCAAGTTTAGTTTCTGTTCCAGCTTGGAGATGCGCTCTTTCCAAGAGAAGCCAGGACAGTCACCAATGCTGTCAAAATGCAGAACCTCATAGATCATCTGTTGCTGTGCTGCCTGGTCAGGATCAGGATTAGCGTTGCCTGAAAGCATGCCAGTAATGATTTGTCCTGGATTGTGTCTGTGCCATTTGTCTACCCATTCCTGGTAGGTCTTGAGCTCCAGGTAGTTTGGGATGATGGTGTCAGTAGTCAACACAACCTTGCTGTCAATAGCCCTTCGAACTTTACCTTGCTGAATATAGTTTTTCAGGGTGGCACAGCGTCTTTGCATCATTGTATGCCCAATTTCACCACAGAAGTGGCAAAGGTTGGATCTGGAAACATTAGCAATGCAATTGGCAGTCATACTGGTGGCAATCATTGTCTCAATTTGGGTTATAATAGAGGTGACGGCAGCATTGATGGCAGCATTGAGGTCTTCTTTCTTAACAAAGTTGGCAGCAGGAGGAGCAGCAGGAATCGGGATGGGAAGGATTTTATTGGGGTGCTTGGGTCGAGTCGTCCTAGCATGTTGCATGCCAATGCCAATGCCTATGTCAGTACCTTTCAAAATCCATTTACCTGCCTCAAAGACGTTGGCAACCACATAAGGTTTCTCAGGATGGTGGGTCATTTCCAAATGCCTAACGATACAAGTCCATAGCAAGGTCAGGATGCCTTGTTGAAATAGGCGACCATTCCTCTTTAATGTAGAGTTTACCATTCTGTAAGAGCCATCTGGCAACCTTCTGGAATTCCTGATAGTATGTGGAGAATGTGCCAAGGGAGTATGTGCCATTGTCAAAAGAGTCCTGAACAAGTTTGTGGAGTTCATTTACCGTGTACCAGGTAGCTTCCTCAGCACCAGGGTAGAGCTTGATGACTGCCATTTTCTATTCTTTGTAGGTAGCACCAGTAGCTGGTTGAGTGCCAGGCTGTCAGGGGACTCCTCATTTCTTCCTTTTCTCACTCCTTATCTCTTCACTCTCCTTCCATTCATTCTCTTATTTCTTCTGACATTATTTCATTTCACTGTTTCTATTCTTTCAACACTATCTGTTAGTACTACTCTCAGCCCTTGAGATGCTCTGGTTCTTTAGCCACCATTCAGACAAGTGTGGGCCCACTCAGCACCGCTTCCAGACTGCTTATATAAGCCAGAGTTTGCCAGAGTTTGCCCCTTATTTGTACAAGTGTTTGTGTAGGCAATTTTTGAGTTTTTAAGGTTTTGTTGTACTGTACAGTTGTTTCCCATGCTTCAGAGGCCCCAGAAGCGTCCAACCTGGCATAGAGAATCCCTAGACTTGTTCTCTTTGGATCTCCCTCTGCCAGGTGAGTAGCTACCTTGATATTGTCAGTATATATTCTAATACACTTTGGATCTCCCTCTGCCAGCTGTGTGACTGAGCCACAGCCTCTAGAGGTCGTCCTTACACAGGCACTAGAGCAGCAAACTTGGAAAGTCCAGTCCAGGTTTCTGCCATGTTGTACAAGACGTAGCGTGCCATGTATTCCTTCATTTGAGTGAGGTCGGTAACCCCACAGTCCCTAAACAAATATTCTAATTTCTTGAAATATTGGAAGAGGTCCTGTGGTTTGGACTTATTCCACTTCGGCGCAGAGAAATGGTTGTGCAGCGGCATATGCTGAGGAGGTAGTTCCATAGCAATGGTACTGCTGTGCAGTGGAGACAGTAGCGGTGAGAGAATTAAGGAAGGAATTCTGGGAATTGATGATGGGGTAAGGGAAATAACAAGCTGAGAAAGGGTAGTTAAAGGAGTAGAGGGGGTAACAGGTTGTGGTACGGCTAGCAGCAACACTAAGAGATTGTTGGCACTAAAATCTAGAGAGTGCAGGAAGCAACCAGGAAATTTGTTTACAGTGGTGTTCTGTAGTTCCTGTGCAAGAGATAGACCTGGTAAGGCACCAGGTGGTTGAGGAGTTGATGGGTGGGAAGGAGCTATGCCTTCTGCCAACTGCTCTAGCAGACGGTGCTTATGCTGAAGACAAGTTTCTGGTGGAATTCTGCTCTAAAGTCACTTGCAGTGGGCTCCAATTTGATGATGCCCAAAAGTAGATCAGTAGCAGATACGGTTTATGGCTACTAACCTGTGTAAAAAAAATGCATTGGGCATGCTAAGATTGAGGGAGTCCTGGGCAGTTTCCAGAGAACAAGTCAAAAAAATGGGTTATATGGCAAGATTCAGTGAAAGTTGGTAGCGATAGTCAGCAAGAATGTGTGGTAAGAAGGATGCACCAATGACAAAGTGCACCTACAAAGGATAAGGAGATGAATATGGGTAAGTGCAGCAAGGAGATGCAAAAAGGAAGCTAAAGGCTTAGCAATGACTAAGCTGCATGATGCCTGCTGTAGGTGCAAGGTGTGTAGGTTCCATAAGTGTAACTGCGGCAAGCAGGCTAAGAGCGTTCAGACAATTGACGACTATGAACTTAGTCAGCTCAAAAATAATCTGAACTATAGGGTGAACTGAGAGATGTAGACTGGGGTACTCTGTTTTATTCTAACTAATGACAATGGTAAATATTTATAGTAAAGATGAGTTCACTGTTGCTAAGCAGCTAAGCATTGCCAAGGAGCAGCGAATTGAAAAGAATGTAAGTAGTCGCTGTGCATTAAACTAAATACTAAGAAGTTAACAAGAATGCTGTCTGTCCAAGTAATGAAAAGGCACTAAGCGGTGTCAGGTGCCAAGGTGAAACACCAAGCTGTTAGTCACAGGAAAATGCCATCATTCTAACTTGTAAGTGCTGCCGCCAGCTAGTGGTACCACATGCTTCCTGAGTGATGCCATCTGTCAATGCTTGCTGATGGCATGATGCCCACTGTCACTTGTCATTCCTGCTGCTGCCAGCTCTATCACTGATTGGGTATGTTGCTTGCTGTGCATGGCCATTAGAAATGGCTTAAAATGGATAAATTGCATGCACCAAGTTTGGAACAAGTGCGGCAAGATTTCTGGAGCTGAAGCCAAGCCTGCTGTTGATGCATCTAGCCTGTATGAGGTCCTATCAGTGTCCAATGATGGGGCTCTTTCTAAGCCTGATGAACCTATGACAGGTCACACTGTTGACTCCACTGACAATTCTCTGCCAAGCAGAATTATTGGGCACCTCTCATGAGCCTGCACTTGAGGATAAGCTCCTTGACTATGACATGGATGATGCAATGGCTGATCTATTCTGGGAGCCTGGAAACTCTCCTATAGTTCCCATTTCTAACTTATCAATAGCCTGACCATTGTCGTACTTTAAGACTGTAATTAGATCTGATTGAGAGGTGTATAGTGTAGTGCACTAGGTGGCCATGGCCACCTAGCTTATAGTTAGTAGTATTTCAATTATATTATATTTATTATAATATAATTTATCACTTACCTAAATATAAATAATTACTTAGTTGCTGCTTATAAAGCAGCTTATCTTGTATTTATAATACATAGTCATAAACTAGACTGATCTGATTCTATGCAGTGTGAACCTTAAGCTCTCACAAAACTGTAACTTCATTATACTCTGACAATAAACTAGACTGATCTGATTCTATGCAGTGTGAACCTTAAGCTCTCACAAAACTGTAACTTCATTATACTCTGACAGCTTTGGGCCAGGGATAAATATCCTCTGTTTCATTTGTCTTTTATATATATTGGTTTCCAATGGAATCTTGACAGCAAAACTATTGAATTGCTGGAGGTCCAGAGAATGAAGTATCTAAATACTGTATAGGACAACAAAACTTTAAAAAACTTGATAATTGACTAAACAAACAATTGCACAAATAAGAGAAGCAAACTTTGGCTTATGTAAGCAGTTCATATATAGAGTTGAATGGCTATACTTGTCTGAATGATAGCTAAAAAACCAGAGCACTTCAAAGGCTGAAAGTAGTACTAATAGATAGTGCAAGTAAAAGAACTTGCTTGTATAGGCTGTTGCTAGCACAGCATGCTCAAGATTTGCCTTGTTGCAAACTTGACAATTTGTTCATATATTTTTTAATGTTATTTTTTTTTATTCATTTATTTTTACTTTTTACAATTAAATAAATATACCCATACATCAATATATATGTCATCAACAATGACTGTTCTAATCTGGCAGCAGTGTCTGCCACAAACTCCAAGTGCTGCTCAGTTGGAGCAGTCTAAAACAGGGTGCTGTGTGCAAAAGCACTGCCTTGCACCAGCTTCAAATACTGAGTGAGGTCTGGTTGACCTTTGGACTGAGCTGATGAGCTTTCAGACAATACTGGGTACATCAATAAGGGCATCTGGCTTGCTGGCAGCAACACTCCTGAGAGCATATCTTTCCCCTGGTTTACTACTAGGCTTCACTATGGACATTATCCATGACATGGATGGTCTACCTAGCATACCAAAGCTTGTACTAGTATTGTGAAGTAACTTTTCATCCTGCTTTGGCAGAGGCTTGTATCTAGAGTCAGCTGGCATATCTTCACAGCTTGTAAAACAGGTGGGTCACCTGTATCTAGAAAAGGGAGATCTAGATTAAGAGAGCCAGTTATAGAATCATGTTTTTGACATTATGCCAACATAAGTTAAGAGTTTTTGATGAGTTGCCTAGTTGGTAACAAGCCTAGATGTAACAAAGTTACAGAATTGTGAGAGGTTAGAGTTCACACTACACAGAATCAGACCAGTCTGGTCTATTGACTATGTAGAATAAATACAAAAATAAGCTGCTTAATAAGCAGCAGATATATAAATATTTATAATATGGTAAATAAAATTATATTATAATAAATATAATATAATTTTATCTAATTCTACTAACTACAGGCTATGTGGCAATGGCCACATAGCACTGATAAACACCCACTATAGATGCCCATGGATAGTGCCAATACAAGCACCTCACATTAGCACATTGGTACCACTAGAAGCAGCACACCTTAGTGCTCCAGAAGCTAATTTTTGCATATTTTTACACTAATAACTCGCAGCTGGAGCCTTTAATTACTCCAGGACTACTCTTTATAGCACTACTTATTCTCAGTACCACTCTTGACACCTTGCCGCACCTTGCCACTCACTCTCCAGAGCTATATGCAGACACAGACACTTGGCATCAGTCAATCTGGAATAATGCTCTTAACTGGTGGCAGTGCTTACAGGAGGAATGATGAAGTATTTTCATGACAGACAGCTTGAAGTTTTATCTTAGCACCTAACATTGCTTAGAACCTTGCCAACTCAGACTGACAGCATGATTGTGGACCTTTTTACCATATAGTTTAATTCACAGCATTCACTTACATATAAATATTTACTTTTTGTTAGTAGTAGATCATCAATTTGGCAGTAGGGATTGTATCCCAACATTTTGGTCACCCTAAGCAACAGACTACCTTTTGTTGTTGGCAAGAGGGGTCTGCTTTAGTTCTCTCTCTCTCTCTCTCTCTGCAATCTTGTAGTGCCTTGCAACTATGGCAAGGCATTTGTGCTTAGATCTGCTAAGTGATCTTATCATTTTATCATCTCTTTTAAGTGCTAACATTTAGTGCCTCTTAGCACCTTTCCTTGGTGACTCTCTCCCATGCCTCTTAGTGTCTTCTCTTGGTGACTCTTCCATGCTACTTTCCACTTTTTATTGGTGATTCTCCTGTGTCTCTTAGTGCCTTTCCTTGGCAACTCTCTCCCACATCTCTTAGCACCTTTTCTTGGTGACTTTTAGTGCTCTCTTGCTGCATTTTGGGCCTTACATAAGTGCCTCCAATCACCCCCCTTTCCTTGCCACCAACTTCTTGCCTACTGTATGTTTTCTGAGACCTGTCCAGGACTTTCAGACACACTTGGCACACCCAAAGCTATATTGACTAAGTAGCTGTACTAGTGATAGTGCACCTTAGCTCAATTTGGGCATCATCAGTGCACTACACTACACTAGAGTCTAAAGCTGATAGCAGAAGATTTAAAAAAATGTAACTGGTAGTTACAAGCTAGAACCTTCTTGTGTGGATCACACAGTGCTAAATCAGACTGTGTTATTGGATTTGACTAGTACTAGAGTGAATACAAGATGTTGTCTTATATAATACTTTAATGTCCTGGGAATAGCATCAATGATGCTTGTAACTAGTGTGACAATCCATTTCACAAGAAATACAAGGTATGTGATGCAGCACAATAAATAAGATCAGATCAGATTCTGGACCTGAAAGTAAGTCCACAGCTTAGTTTCAATTGTTGAATGGTTCAGAGTAATTGTTGACCAATGCCCATAACCTGTTAAAAATCAAGCCTAGTCACAATAAGTTAGACTATCTATAAGTTAGTCTAGGTGTACAGTAAGTTATGGTTAAAATACTCATCTTCAGCCTCATATAATTGATTGAGAATGCTATCTGGACAAGGCTCTCTTTATATATGCATGTGTGACAACAATGCTCTTTGGGCAGAGTGGCTAGACAAAGCATATATAATAAGTGTGAAGAGTTTGGAGAGTGGCTGGTTACTTCGTATGTGTGGTGGTCCTTTACCAAATAATTTCAACACACATACTTAGAGGCCTTATCAAACACAGTAAGGTTAGGGTGGAGGCTGTGTTGGGGGGAGAGGGGAGAGAGGGAGGCTTCAAGCTACATTCATGCCAAAGGCACAAATCATAGCTTGTCAGATAATAATATCAGAATCAGCCCACCTGATATGGAAACTACTATCACCAATTGGGTGTTGCAAAACTTTCCACAAAATCAATGATTGCGGCACATTGGGCCCACCTTTTTCTGATTGGACCTCAGGTATTGGTAGGCTAGTATCTTGACTAGAGACATATAAATTTATCTTTGTGGATGCATGGTGTGGAATTCTCTCAGAAGGAAGCCAGATGGCCAGAACACAAAAACAGGGAGTTGCAAAACTCTCACACAGTTTGTCATGCTGCCAGTTGTATCTCCGCTTTGGAGGACTGTCACAGGACTACTTTACTTTCAGCTTCTTAAAGCAGTGACATGTTTTTCATGTTGATAATGTAAAGCAGACTTCAAATTATGATCAAATAGAAATCACAGAGTGTCATGCAAAACATAAGATCAACCTCTATATTCCTCCTAAGGGCATGAGAGACCTAAAAGCCTGGCCAGAGCTTTCTTTATGTTATATTCAGTCTGTACCCAGAAGCTTGAGCAAAAATGAAGGCTAGAAATTAAGACCGAGAACAGTCTTTTCAAGAACTGAAAAATTCAATTTTGCCCAGTGATCAAGCAATTACAATGCAACAGCAAGCTTAATTCACACCAAATTTGAAATACAAAATATATGTATATAGGTGTATTAAGATCAAAGAGGATCAGACATAAAGATGTTGCGATCGATTAAAAAACCACATTTTGCAACTCTCTGTGGTTTTGCAACCCATAACGCGTGATAGTAAGGTGCGAGTGGAAAATTCAACGGGAGGCAGACCCCGATAGAGCCTTTACTGGTGAAGAAATCATAAACAGATGGAATTTTAGAATCACAAAAAGACTGAAGCTCGACTGCCTCACATCAGACATACGACGGCACCGAAAGAAATGTAGTAAAGGACACATGGATGAATATCCTGCCAGACAATAGCAAAAGTCTGAGCAGCGCGCAAAGAGCCAAGGGTTTTAGTGGGTATAGGCGTTGCAAAGATCCCCGGTCGGAACCAATGACCACCGGCCGAGCCCCACATTCAGTGTGTAATGGCATTTCCCTGTAATCGGTCCAAAAAAACTAGAAACTACCTTTTTTTCTGTCCAGAAACTAACATATGTAGATACGGTCTGACGGATAACAGAACCACTAAGAAAAGAAAAGAAACTTAGTAAACCTTTAAATTTACATCAATGATCGAGAATTGAATTGAATTGCAACTAGCCTTGAGTGATAGCCAAAGTAGTCTACAAAGTAATCAGACTCAGCTCTCCTGTGGAACACGTTGCAAGTCCTTATGCAAAACTACCATATTCGACGGGTTCCTAACCTTGAACTCATAGACTTTCTCCCTTACAAGGATCACATCATAGAGAGCATCAGCAATTGGCTTCTTAGGTCTGTGTCCAAAGATCTGGCCCTGACGATTTATGAGTAGGCTGAGTAATATTGCAAGTCTGCACATACCCTTGGGGTCTTTGGCTTCGACATGATGACAAGTAACCTCCCTGAGGGTAGGACCACCCCTTCGAAAGTCGTACTCTCTTTGATGGAAACTATTGTTCCGCCCTGCGCATTGTCAATCAATTTGTGAACGACATTCAAAGGAGACTATATTACTGGGAATGGTTCTTCCAGGTCGCAATTTGGCGGTACCACAGGAATTAGGTTGGAATGCTTTCGGAGTTTTTCGTTCGAGCAGATCTTTTCGGTCAGTTCTCTAGAAATTCCTTCGTAGACCGTCAACGATAATTTCCCTTCAATTCGATAGGCGGCGTTGGCAGGAGACAGTGAGTCATTCACACCCTGTATAAGAGGAATCTAGTGGTTATTAGTGATGACCACGGATCACGTACAGTGAGATTGACTGTCTGAGCATCGAAGACAGCAACTTCGGAACCGGCGGGGAGTTCCCGAGGATGTTTGAGGTCGATGCCAAAAATGCGTCGGGTCAATCTCGGATCTTCAATTTTAACGACGACGGGATTGATTGTCTTGCAGATTGTCTTATCCTATGAGTTGTACAGAAGTCAAACGCTAAATGTTCATATACACAAAAGAGACTCGCACGTACCTTGTATATGTCAGATCTGTTCTCCGGAGTCACTGGTCGTTTCATAGCGAGATGACAGAAGGCTGGGTTGACAAGTGATGGATGTCGGCCGTATTCTTATCTTATAAGTGCTTTGGTCGGCTCCTTGAAGTTTCCGATAACGATCAGAGTCCCAAGTTAGGCAGAACAGGACCCTGTGCTACTCGGAAATAGTACAAGGGACTCGCGATTTGACATTTGTGATACGATGCATCACAGATACGCACGATCAACAATGCTGCAACAACGCTGCAGTTACAAGAACAATACAGGGACGGCCGACAAAATAATCAACTTATCAACTTGGTCGAATACTGATCGATCTTCCCAATACTTGTCTTAATACCTACCATCCCTGCACTTGTAGACCAATGTCTGAAGTCAAAATGAATTAAGAAGGTGAATGCTCTTTCATCTGTCATCTGATATCGCACCGTGTACTTTTATATCCATAAATAACATCACACTTTGACAATCACGAAAGCCATCCATGGGATTTATCATCTTTGTTTACGATTCAGCAGGAAATACGAAAACTCGTGACTGATGGATTTTCCTTACCCTCACTATCTGATGATCTGACAGATAATAGTGGTCATGTGTGTGTACCTCTTGACACTCCGACATCACGCCTGTTTACCGCGTGATTGATCGGCTAATGCAATTGCGGGCAAGGATGGGTGTCCCCACACTATGCTGGATATTCCGCGATAAGGGCTGAGAGTGTCACCGTGAGTAGTTCCTCCCAGTGGAACTATTGCACCTAAGGCACATACTTGCAGAGTAGAAGAAGCCACATTCTTGGAACTTGCTGAAGCCAGCTCTGTGACTGAATCACTATCCATAAATGTCTTCAATGTCTTGCATGATGCCAGAAAAAGAATTTCAGGTTGTGTATACAACTATAGGGAAGGATCCTTTGCTGAAATGTTGCTCTGCAGCTATCTCCCAGTCATCATTGTCACTTTCATCTCTGGCATCAGCTTCACACTGATAGGATTGATGTAGATGTAGTGACCATTGAATTACTCTCAGCATTATCAGTATTAGGCATTTTTACATTGTCAAACTGCTATTTGAGTTGATCCTTTGTCATACCCCTTGTCACATGCTGCCTACAGAAATTACCCTTGATAGACACAGTGTCACAAAGCTTTTTGACTCCAAGGCAGCTGTTTTCTTATTGATGTCATCCAAGCTTTAAAAACAAATTTTCAGCAGATGCAGAGTTTGGAGTGAAATTGAATATCAAAATTGCCAACATTAGGAGTGGGGGGCAGCTCTTGTTTAGGATCTTCCAAACAATGATGGAATTAATTTATCCATCCTATCAAATCTCAAGACAATGTAATGGATTTATATCAGTGCAGTACCTGATTTTCCATTGCACTTTTTAGCATTTCCAAAAGCCAGTTGTGTTCTGTAAATATTCCTTGCAGTTATGATAATCATACACTTCTTGAACAATGCTTCAAGATGTCTTCATGATCCAAGTCTGGAAAAACTTGTGTGTAAAGATGTTTGACTGTTCAAAAGAGAATAGCAAGAAAAAGAGCATCATCATTCCAAAGATCAGGGTTGATAAATAGATAAGAGGTGAGATCTAGATCTTGATCACATTTAAACTATTACTTCTCAATACTTTCCAGAATTGCAGTTATAGAATGAGATGAATCCTCTCCAATTGCATTAGGACAAATGCAATCACATATTCAGATATCAATGTATATTTGAAAACAATTACCAAGTATGAGCACAATGTGATCACAACAGGTATTGGCAGCCTGAGCAACCATTTAAAGTAATGGCTAGTTGTCAGGGGACTTCCTTTTTTGGCACCTCTCAGCATGTCTTTGGCATTTCCAGGGTTTTTCCAAGCTGTCCTGGGCACTTCTGAAGCTTCTCCAGGCTATTCTGGAGTAAGTTTAAAGTACTGTACAATCATTTTCATGCCACCACTACTGTGCTAATGTGCCACACTGCAGCAGAGGAATCCTTACCTGACAATGACACTGACTATGGATATAGAAGTGATTGCATCTATGTATATATGTATGTCTGCTTATTATTATTATGATTATTGATTGGAAGTTGGTGAGTTATTGATTGGATATTGGTGAGGGTGGATGGGGGAGAAAAATGTGTAGCATATCCAGGAGAGATGAAAATTTGAACAAGAAGGGCAAAAAGTCATGTAACTGCTTTGATAGGTTTTGAAATGCATTCTGCATTTATCTCATGCCTCCTTTCTGCAGACTTATATACAAGACTAATCTTTGGATCTAGTTGTTATTTTAATATGAGTAATATATGTAATGATTAAGCTAGATTATTGTAAAAATGTTTATGCAATCATGTCTATACACATAAGCTATTAGCTGGGCTTGAGTACATCTCAGATGCTTCTCAAGATGTGCATGATCAGTGTGTAAGTAACTATTTTAAAGGAGCAATGTACATTGGTGGAGCCAATCACTCCCATAGAAGTAGAGAGACAAGATAGCTCAAAATCTCTTAGTATTGGTGTAAGAAGTTCAACATACAGCAGGGCTATCAATCTCAGTGATCTCTAGTATCTAAAAAAGGCATCTGAAAACTAATGATCAAGAAGCTTAACTATATCAGGAGAAATCTGGAATAAAAGGAGATTAGTAGTGCTGCCAATTTTCAAGCAATAGCCAGTAAGTATCAGAAGATTCTGGGGTTCAAAAATCCTATTAAACCTAGCTAAGAATTTTCGTCTTGTTGAAGGAAGCAAATTGCCAGAGGATGTTACATGTATGTATGATGCCAGTGGAAACTCAGTAGATGAAAAGTTCAATCTATAATGGATATCTAGAGCAGCAATAAGATCCATATTATATTGACAAGAAAGCATAACATTCTCTCCTTCTGTTTTCTGCCCAGTTTTGTATTAGGTAAATGTAAAATGCATGAACCTTGATTTAAAGTCAGTTTTGGAGGTTGGATCTAATGTAATATCAAAGTTTTTCCCAGTAGTAGGAAGAAATTCACCTAAATATATTTGTGCCCAAAAACAAGCTACAGCTATAAAGTAAATGGATGCATCAAGGAAACTGTCTTGATCAAGACTTGATTGAAGTGTTAGGAGCATGTTGAGCATTACTAGAGGACATTGTTCCTTAATTGAAGCAGGTGGACATTGATTTTCCACTTTTTTAGAACATATTCCAGGTGAACTCCACCTTGATATGAGATATTGTTCTGAAAATACCAAGCTTGGATACTATCACATTTAGCCTGCTTCTGGCTAATTTTCCAGCAAATGAGGCCACATATTTGCAGAAAAGTGCTTCAGAAGAGGATAAGACACAATCATTAGAAATTCTCCTCTTTGCACAGTTGAAAAGGAATTGACAAATTACATGTAAGTATTTTTCCACTATGGAAGATTTCTAGGCTGAAGCAATGATAGATGAAGCATGATCCAAATGTGCATTAGGAAAGGTAAAAAAATAATTGCAGTAGATAAAAATAGTAGTCATGCAATTCTCTAAGTTTATTGATTTGTAAACATGAATTGTTGGTGTGCATTACCATACAATGATTGTGATTTCTGTAAGAGGTGGTCAAATAAGTACAATTTACTATATGTAAGATTTACATATAAGGGTTATATATATATATAAATTTACTATAGGATTTATATCTAAATATAGGTAAGTAAGAGTGTCCTGAAGTCAACTTTAATCATGTGATAATAACATGTCTGACATAGAATTGTGGACATGTCACAAGCATGTGACTCAGGAGTGATAGAAGCAAAGTGGGATTTGGATATACCTCAGTTGTTACTACACCAACTGAGGTATGTGGCATAGTTACATTAAATTATTATCAGTCACTAATAGAGTACTTATAGTTGAACTGTGTTAAACAGGTTATGGGCCCTGACCAACTCAAGATAGAGAACAACTCACCAATAAACTGAATTTGACCCAAAACATGAAATAGTCAATATGTTGCAGAACCCACCATTGTTTTTATCACTGACAGAGGAAAACTTTGATAGATTGAATTGGACTATGTTTAAAACAACAATAACTGAAGCAGCACAAGGATGAGGGCTACTAGGTTACCTGAATGGATTGATTGTAGACCCAAGACATAGTGTCAGGAAGAAGGAAGATGAACAGAAGGTTGTAGAGACAAGGTGGTTGTTAGGTTCCACTGACTATGGGGGCTTCCACCAGTAAGCAAGTCCTTACTAGGCAGACTTGACATTTATGGAACACACCTGAACCTATGTACAAGGGAGACAAGCAGGCTCTGGAGGTTCTGAGGAGTTGTGGGGGTTTTTGTAAGGGCGACCTCTAGAGGCTGTGGCTCAGTCACACAGCTGGCAGAGGGAGATCCAAAGTGTATTAGAATATATACTGACAATATCAAGGTAGCTACTCACCTGGCAGAGGGAGATCCAAAGAGAACAAGTCTAGGGATTCCCTATGCCAGGTTGGACGCTTCTGGGGCCTCTGAAGCATGGGAAACAACTGTACAGTACAACAAAACCTTAAAAACTCAAAAATTGCCTACACAAACACTTGTACAAATAAGGGGCAAACTCTGGCAAACTCTGGCTTATATAAGCGGTCTGGAAGTGGTGCTGAGTGGGCCCACACTTGTCTGAATGGTGGCTAAAGAACCAGAGCATCTCAAGGGCTGAGAGTAGTACTAACAGATAGTGTTGAAGGAATAGAAACAGTGAAATGAAATAATGTCAGAAGAAATAAGAGAATGAATGGAGGGAGAGTGAAGAGATAAGGAGTGAGAAAAGGAAGAAATGAGGAGTCCCCTGACAGTTTTCCGGGGCTCATGCAGAGCACTGGGGTTTTGTAGGAGTGGATAAAAAGGTTGCAGACAAGGTCCAAGGATCAACAAAGGAGAATGGAGCTGGGGAGAGAGCAAAGAGACACTGAGGAGAAACCGAGAAACTGAGATGAAGGCTGGGAGACTGAAACTTAAGACCAGGAGACTTTGAGAGTAGGGAAATAGATTGATTGTAATAGACAAAGGAAAAAGGCAAAAGTTTAGGCAATATCAAAGACTGTTGTAATGAAATGCTAGCTATGGCTTAAGTACTTGTTGCAGATAGGGTCCAGGTTGGCTGGGGGGTCTGGGTACCAGTGAAGGTCAGGTTGGGCCTCCAGGTTTGTTGGGCCTTTTTTGGAGTGACAGTGTGTGTTGTCTAAAAAGGGTCAGGCAGAGTCACCCAAAGGTTTTGGGTATCGTCAGGATATGAGGTTATAGAGATGATGGCACTGTCAGGCCCAAGAGTGTGGGGTTGCACATCAGCCATTGTCAAGGGAAGTTGATGAGTGCTGGTGCTAGAGTGATGGCTGATGGCAGCCATCAGAGCCAATTGGGTGAGGAGTTGAAGATGCTGGTGCTGGATTGATGGCTAATGGCAGCCATTGGAGCCAATGGAGCCAATCAGGCAAAGGATTGAGTTTTGGTATGCTGGTTGTTGTCCTAGAGAGTTGGTGAGGTCTAGAGACCAAGTGGTGCAGGGCATCTTTCAGGGTTCCAGAGTTGGGTGTCCTGGAGGGGAGGGTTGGAACAGTGGTTTAGAGGCTGTGGCTCAGTCACACAGCTGGCAGAGGGAGATCCAAAGTGTATTAGAGTATGTACTGACAATATCATAATAACTACTCATCTGGCAGAGGGAGATCCAAAGGGAACAAGTCTAGGGATTCCCTATGCCAGGTTGGACGCTTCTGGGGCTTCTGAAGCATGGGAAACAACTGTACAGTACAACAAAACCTTAAAAACTCAAAAATTGACTAACCAAACAACTGTGTAAACAAAGCAGGAAAACTTCAGACTTTAGAAGTCAGAAAGGCAAACTCCAGCTTATATAAGCAGTCTGGAAGTGGTGCTGAAGGGCCCACACTTGTCTGAATGGTAGCTAAAGAACCAGAGCATCTCAAGGGCTGAGAGTAGTACTAACAGATAGTGTTGAAAGAATAGAAACAGTAAAATGAAATAATGTCAGAAGAAATAAGAGAATGAATGAAGGGAGATTGAAGAGATAAGGAGTGAGAAAAGGAAGAAATGAGGAGTCCCCTGACATCACCCCCCTCTAGAGCACGGCATCTCAACGTGCTGGATAGAAGTAGTTCTGGATGGCCTGGTCTACCTTGGAAAGAGAATAGAGGCCTCTGATTGCCCAGGGAGCGTTGAGATGCTGTTGAGAGAATTCCCGGACCAAGGCAGGGGCATGGACATTCTCTTGTGGCTCCCAGGAGATGTCTTTGATTCCATAGCCCTTCCACTTGACCTTGAACTGAAGCTTGTTTCTAAAGAGTCGGCTGTCTAGGATTCATTCCACTTCGTACTCTTCTTGGTTGTCTACCAGAACTGGAGGTGGAGGTGGCTGTGAATGTTGATCTGGGATTGGATCCTCTGGAGCTGGAGAGAGCTTCACCACATTGAAGACTGAATGGAGTTGACTCATTCCACTAGACAGCTTGAGTTGATAGGCTAGTGGGCCTACCTGCCTTACTATAGGAAAGGGTCCTAGACAATGGTGAGAGAGCTTCTGAAAAGGTTGGGTGATAGCAATGTCAGAGGCATCCAGGTAGACTCGATCTCCAGGCTTGTACTTGGGGGCTGGAGTTTGTCCACAATCATAGTAGTGGGCCATGTCATCCTTTGCCTTAGCTAAAGCTGCCTTGGCTTCCTCCTGGGCTGCCTTCATCTGATCTATGAACTCATTGACAGCTTCATTCTCTGAAGGTTATCCACAAGGCTCAAACCCCATTTGAGGGCGTCGACCAGTATCTAGAAGGAAAGGAGACATCTGGGTGGCAGCGTGTACACAGTTGTTGTATTAAAACTCTGCCTCTGGTAATAGGTCATCCCAGTCATCCTGTCGTTCATTGCAAAAGAGCCAGAGATACCGTTCTAGCTCCTGGTTGACATGCTTGGTCTGGCCATCAGACTGGGGGTGGTAGGCTGTGGAAGTGTGGAGTTTGACATGGAGGAGGCAATACAGTTCTCTAGTAAAAACTGAGGTCCATGGTCAGAGATGTAAGCATCTGACAACCCATGGAGTTTCCAGACATGCTTCTGGTACAGATTGGTAGTGCCAATGGCTGAGCAAGTAGTGTGTGTTGGAATAAAATGAGTACACTTGCCACAGAGATCCACTACCACCATGATCATGTCATATCCATGAGAGTCTGGTAACTCAACAATGAAGTCTACCGAGGCCACACTCCAATGCTCAGCTGAGATAGGCAATGGATGAAGCTGTCCCATAGGAGGCTGACAACAAGGCTTAGTCCAAAGGCAAATGCCACAGGTGGAGGTGTAAGAGCCACCAGTAATTCTGCAAGACCAGCTCTAGTGTCTTTCATCTGCCAAGATGTCCTGCAACTCAAGAGTCATAATGCTGCTCCACAATCTGCCTCTGGAGGTCTGGCAGGTTGGGAACATAAATGCATCTCTGGAAGGTGAGAAGACCATTCTCCAAAGACCACTCGTTGGTGTGGACAGACTTCACTCCAGTTTTCTCTTGAGCATGCAAGGCCATGGCAGCCTTAGCTACCAGATCTTCTTGAGCGCCCTCCCAGTTACCTTGTCAGATGTCTCAAAGAATGCTCACTTCTTCTCCCTGGCCAACTACACCTTCTAGAGCACGGATAGCAAATAGTTCTGGCTTCAGGAGTACAATATTGTCATTGTCACTAGCTCCTGAACCATGGTCTGCTTGCCTAGAAAGCGCATCTGGCTTGCCCATGCTCTGTCCAGGTTTGTGATGCAGAGAGAAGTTGAAGTTGGCCAGATACAAGGACCATCGAGCCTGTCAGTGGTTAAGCTGGCACCCTCAAGGAAATGTTGCCACTCCTTAAATGACCAAATGATAGCCAGCATCTCCTTGTCATGGATCTCATAATTTTGCTCCACAGCATTGAGACTCTTGGAGTAGAAGGCCACAGGATGCCACTTACCATCCTCCCTTGACTGCTGAGAGAGAATTGCTCCAGTAGCAAAATCTGAGCTATCAGCTTCAACATGGAAGGGAGAGTTGTCATCTGGGAATAGGAGGACAGGCTTTGAAGTGACTGTAAGGGCGACCTCTAGAGGCTGTGGCTCAGTCACACAGCTGGCAGAGGGAGATCCAAAGTGTATTAGAATATATACTGACAATATCAAGGTAGCTACTCACCTGGCAGAGGGAGATCCAAAGAGAACAAGTCTGGGGATTCCCTATGCCAGGTTGGACGCTTCTGGGGCCTCTGAAGCATGGGAAACAACTGTACAGTACAACAAAACCTTAAAAACTCGAAAATTGACTAACCAAACAAGTGTGCAAACAAGGGAGGAAAACTCCGGACTTTAGAAGTCAGAAAGGCAAACTCCGGCTTATCCAAGCAGCCTGGAGCGGTGCTGAAGGGCCCACACTTGTCTGAGTGATAGCTAAAGAACCAGAGCACCTCAAAGGTTGAGAATAGTACTAACAGATAGTGTTGGAAAAGTAGTAACAGCAAAATGAGAGAATGATAGAAGAAATAAGGAAGTGAATGAAAGGAGAGTGAAGAAATAAAGAGTGAAAGAAGAAAGGAATGAGGAGTCCCCTGACAGTGACTGCCTGTTTGAGGGCATCAAAGGCTGTCTGCTGCACTACATTCCAGTGCCAAGGAGTATTCTTAGTGGTGAGATTGAAGAGGGGCTGAGCATGGTGTGAGTGAGAAATCCTGAATAAACCTCCAGTAGAAGTTGGTGAAGCCCAGGAAGGCCTGAACCTCCTTTTTGTTCTTAGGCTGTGGCCATTCTGCCACACCAGCCACCTTGACTGGGTCCATCTCAGCCATTCCATGAGAGATGATCAGTCCAAAATATTTGACCTTAGTCTGCTCAAACTTGTGCTTCTCTGGCTTAAGATAGAGCTGGTGTTGGCAAAGATGTTCTAGTACAATGCATGTAATCCAACAATGCTCCTCTAAAGTCTTGGTATAGATGAGGATATTGTCAAAATATACACACACAACACCTTCTGTTATGAGGTCTTGGAAAATGTTGTTCATCATGGTCTGGAAGGTGGCAGGGCTATTAGTGAGGCCAAAAAACATTACCAGAGGTTCAAAGAGTCCACGATTTGTTTGGAATGCTGCCTTCCACTCATCACCTTCTTTGATGCACACATTGTTGTAGCCCCAGCAGACATCCAACTTGGTAAAGTAGCACGCACCTCGGAGGTTGTTGACAAGCTCTGAAATGAGTGGTAAGGGGTAGCGATTCTTCACAGTCATCGCATTCAAGACTTGGTAGTCCTGAACCAGACGTAGAGATCCATCCTTCTTCTTAATGAAGAAGACTGGAGAGGCCATTGGAGACTTTGAGGGATGGATGCAACCAGAGTCTAAATTCTCTTGCAAAAAGGCATCAAGCTCATCCTGTTCTCTGGGAGAGAGAGGATAGACCTTGCAGCTAGAGGGCTCAGCATTAGGCGTAGCTCAATCACATGGTCCCACTGCTTATGCTCTGGCAGGGAGTCAAATGATGCCTTAGAGAAAACATCCTCAAAGTCTTGCAGGTGATGAGGAACTGCATCTCAGAACGACTTAGGAGCAGAGTTGGCAGCAAATGCCTGAGCTAGCTGCTGGGAAGTAGTTTGGCTAGCTCTAATCTCTGCTACAGTCGGTGGAGGTCATAATGTAGTTGCATGAATCCTATCACCTGTCTTGATAGCCTTGTCTGGAGACTCTGGGTCAGGAGCACACCCAAATTCATCCTTGCATCCATCTTCCATCTGGGCCTCACTCACTACACCTTGAATGTCCTCATAGAGGGCCTCTCTGTAAGGGAATGCCAAAGAGGGAGGATCTAGTAGGTTGAGGTCTGCAAAGGGAAGGTGTCCAACTTGGCAGGCCCAGATAGCAGCACGCTCATGGACTGACTCTCTATGCTCTTACCCTTGGCCCAGTCAATCTCAGGATTGTGATTACGCAGCCAGGAGAACCCAAGTATCATGTCCTGCTGTCCTAGGCTGGTGACTGCAAAGACCGCATGCTCAGAATAAGCCTGATAACAAATGACTAAATCCACCACTGAGTGGATGGATCCAGCTTTCCAGCTTCATTGAGCATACTGTCAATGTTATAGACTGGAATAGGGTGAGAGAGGGGTCAGGTAGTGAGCTGGTGTTGTTCCACATAATAGATGTCCAGGAAGAGTCCAGTAGCACCACTGTCCAAGAAAGCTATGACGCTTCAAGTCTGCTGAGTGTCAGTTGTCTCAATCTCCACATTCAGACACAGAGAGTTGGGAGAGGGAGTGGAGGCAACAACATAGCGACAAGGAAGATGTTGTTCCCAAGCTGGGACACATGGTTGTCGAACAGGAGAAGGAGGAGAGGAGGTCTTAGCTGAGGCTTAGACCAAGAGGGTATTCTGTACATCGGAGGGGGTGCTTACAGTTTCAGTCAGAGAATCATAAACAGGGAACAATGTATTAGGAGATTCTACTGATAGATATGTGAACTGATTAGCACCAGGTGGCAGAGGTGTACAACTCATCTGTCACTCTATTAAAAACCCTCCTCTGCAGAACTAAAGGACCTATCCAATGGTTCTGCTACAGCCTCCACAGGACCCAAGGACTCCTCCAAAGGTTCTGTTTCAGTCTGTACATCTGAGGAGGAGTTTCCTCAAATGTCTTGGGCAGCAAAAAGCTGGAGAAGGAGCTCTTCCTGCTCTAAGGCTAAGAGATAGTGCACCTCCAACCCCTGGGAGCAATATTGAGCAAAGTGACCAGGCATTCCACAGCAATAGCAGAAGAGAGGAAGAAAGGAACATTGACAAGAGGCATCAACATCCATAGGTACTCCAAGAGGGAGGGAACATGCTGCAGGTACCTGAGCAGGTGGTGGAGCACAAAATAGAAGGGAAGGCTGGATAGGATGATGAGCAGAGAGAGATGCCTGTGAGGTAGAGTGAGGGGCAGTCCCCCAGTGGAGCTCACATTGTAACTCTATGAGCTGCCACTAATCCTGTGCTACCTGATATCAGGTCTCAATACTCATGTCGTCAGGTTGTCCCTCAGCCATGCTGTTGATCCGGTCCATGAGAGAGGGAAGGAGGCCATCTCAGAAGGTGAGACAGAGCTGAAGACCATCTGGATAGCAGGCCTGTTCAGCAAGAGCTCTGAAGGAGTCGATATACTCATCTAGGGTCTGCTTCCCCTGCCCATATCAATGAGGATCTTGGAGAGTGAGGGCTGCCACCTTAGCAGGGTCCAAGAGGAAGAACTCTGTCCAAAACTCCTTCTCAAACTGATATCAACTTCCAAAACTCTCCCCTCCTCCAGGGCATCAAAAGACTTGTAGCACGTACATTGAAGCTCACCCAGACTTCATGTAAGAAAGAACCCAAGCAATCTTAAGAGTATTGGAGGGGAAAGCCTCACCACTGAGCTGAATATAGGTGATGCAGGACTGCAGAAAACGCTCACCTATCACTCAGTCACCATTGAATGTGTCTGGGAGTGCTGGGTGAGGAATATTGGCATGAACTGGGGGGGAGGCCCCAAAGCAAGGGACTGGGGGTGTGTCAGCCCTAACTGGAGGTGCCTGGAGAGGGGTAGGATGAGAGGGAGGTGCTCTAAGAGGGCCTGAAGGGAATGGGAGATGGTGTCTATGGCCTGACATAATCTAGGAAGTTCAGTGGTGTGGAGGGTGAGAGAAGCTTGAGTAGTCTGCACCTGAGTCTCCAGAGCAAGCAAGCAACCCCAGAAATTATCCTGAGGGGCATAAGTGTCCAGGGGAGCACCTGAGGGAGCTGGTTGGGTCATAGAAGCAACAGAGGGGCAGGGAGAAATCCAGTGGACAAGGGACCTAAAGGGGCAAGAGAGGGCTCAAGCAGGCTGAAGGGGGCTCCCAGACCGAAATGTAGAGACTTGTTCTGCTGTAAGGGCAACCTCTAGAGGCTGTGGCTCAGTCACACAGCTGGCAGAGGTAGATCCAAAGTGTATTAGAGTATGTACTGACAATATCATAATAACTACTCACCTTGCAGAGGGAGATCCAAAGGGAACAAGTCTAGGGATTCCCTATGCCAGGTTGGATGCTTCTGGAGCTTCTGAAGCATGGGAAACAACTGTACAGTACAACAAAACCTTAAAAACTTGAAAATTGACTAACCAAACAATTGTGCAAACAAGGCAGGAAAACTCCGGACTTTAGAAGTCAGAAAGGCAAACTCCGGCTTATATAAGCAGTCTGGAAGCAGTGCTGAAGGGCCCACACTTGTCTGAATGGTAGCTAAAGAACCAGAGCATCTCAAGGGCTGAGAGTAGTACTAACAGATAGTGTTGAAAGAATAGAAACAGTAAAATGAAATAATGTCAGAAGAAATAAGAGAATGAATGAAGGGAGATTGAAGAGATAAGGAGTGAGAAAAGGAAGAAATGAGGAGTCCTCTGACAGTGGTGGGGAGCACCAAAACCAATGGCCAATGAATGAGTTCAATGCAATGCATGAGAGTTGCTCATGACAATCCATGATGCCAGATCTAACCTTAGATTAATTCACACAGAGGAGGAAATGAATGCAATCAAATATGTGGACAGATCCAATATTGAAGTGCACTTCTGAGCAATATTAACTGCATGGGCAAAAGCCAACAACTAAAGAGCAGGTATTAACAACAAGAGATTCAAAACCTATATTATAAAATTGATGCCAAGTCTTGGGCAGCCATAACAGGTGCACTCATGTTAGGAGATACATTTGCTAAAGTCATTGCAAAGCTCACTACTCACATACTGTTACTTCATGGAACAAATATAATAGCACCAACAAAGTCAGTTCAGACACTCTCAACCCAAGCCAACCCAAGCAGGGAGCCAACAAGAAGACAAGGTCAAGTTGTCAGTTGAAACTGCAAAAAATCAGGGCATACCAAGAAGAAGTGTTTTAGAAAAAGTGAAAGAATGGAAGGTCAATTCTCTGACTGGTGAAGAAAGGGAAATAAGCAATCACAGAACACATCAACCACAGCAACAGCAAGTATCAATGTTGTCACAACCCCCCTACCCAAGACCACCTTGGAACACCTCCAAATCCCCATCTGGAACCCCCTCACTGACCTCATGACACAACTCCTGCCATTATGACCACCAATACCACCATCACACACATCAAACCCTACTATCACACACACTTCCTAACAGCAATGCATCATGGACTCCAGAATCACCTGCTATCATGACTGTCAATCAATGATTGGATCATGCCAATCACTCCTGGCTATCACGCTGATGATGCCCAAAAGTTGATTAGTAGCAGAAATGGTTTATGGCTACTGACCAGTACACAATGTGTTGGGCATTTTAAGTTTTGAGGGAGTCCTAGGCAGATCCTAGAGAACAAGTCAAAAATGAGTTAAACAGCAAACTTGTATGTGAGTTGGGAAGCAAAGTCAGTAAGGGATGTGCAGTAAGAGGAGTGCACCAACAATAAAGTGTGCCTAAATGCAACTGACTAAATAGTTGCAAGAGAGTGACTGTGCAGGAGGTGGAGGACAAAGAAGCTCCACCAAATAGCCTACTGGCAGACTTGCCAGCAATTTTGATGCCAGAGGAAGAGTTTCAAAGAACTCTGAAGAAGAGGAAGCAGCTGGACACAGCTGTATATAACCTTTGGAAGCCTAATCAGACTAAACAACAGAGGAAGGGGCATGATAAACACATGGTAGAGTTGCTAGAATGCCAGCCAACTAGCTCTTGGATGAAGATAGAAGATCTCATTAAGGACAAGATATATAGTACTGTGAAAACTGTGGGGAGCACACAGTTGCTATGGAATCAATTGGTGCCTCAACCAGAAGTGAAATGAGTGTACAATCCATGCATGCCACAGAAGTGGAATGAGTTGGTAGTGTTAATGGTGATGCATACAATAGGAAAGGTGCAATTGACTCAGATTGGAGAGGTATACCATCATGCATGGGAGGATGAGATTTTCAAAGCCTTAGATATCATGTTTGATGGTGTATTGCTGAAAGCAAGAAGTGTGCAATCATTGTCAGAGACAACAAGAAGGCTGCATGGGCTGCCTAGTACTATTGTGAGCGACCATGACTCAAAGTTCATGTCTTAATGGTGGAGGGAACTCCACAAACTGCTAGGAGCTCGACTCCTCATGTTGACAACATTCCATCCTCAGACAGATGGGCAAACTGAGCGGGCCAACCGCAGTATAGACCAGATTTTAAGGGCAGTTGTTTGCCCTGACCAATGGGACTGGGTGGACTGGTGTCCACTCACTGAGTTTGTGATTAACACAAGTATCTTAGAGACGACAGGGTATGTGCCCTTTGAGCTCAATGGAGGGTACCTGCCCTCCATGCTGCACAAAATTTGTGCTGATGTGATGGCTCACCAAGAAGTTGTCGAGTTCGCCAGGTAGGCCCTGGAGAATATTGCAGCGGCGCATGACACCATCATAGAAACATGAGTCTTTCAGGCAAAAAACGCCAATCACCGTAGGCAAACGGACCTGCCAATATCAGTAGGAGCGTTGATCTACTTGTCAACGCGTAACCTGAAACTGCCAAAGGGATGGGCTAGCAAACTCTGCCCAAAATGGGTAGGCCCGTACCGTGTGCTAGACGTGGAGCCAAGTACCTCCAACTATGTGTTGGAGCTGCCTCAGGCATTACAGGAACAACACATCGTTCCAAAGTTCCACATGTCGCTGTTGCAATCATATAGCGCATCTGATGACGTGCTATTCCCTAACAGGGCGACCCCAGGCCCCTATGACTTTAGAGCACAAGATGATGACAAGTGGTTTGTCGAGTGCATCATAGGGCACCGATGGACTGAGCGGAATACGCTCGAGTTTGAGGTACGGTGGTCACTCGGGGACACAACATAGGAGCCATATTTCCATTGCTCCAAGTTAGCAGCACTTGACCATTATCTGGAGTTAAAGGGCGTTAAGTGCCCACATTAGTTAGGTAAGCGTGCCAGTGCTTAAATTGATTGGCAGTGCTGATTACAGCTTGGCTGAGTTGGTCAGCAACTGTGGCTGAGACATGTCTCGAAATTCGAAATTTCTTTTTTCCCTTTCTTCCCTCAACCATGGACAACATGCCTGTGGACCAGAGTGAGCAGCAGCAGCAGCAGCAACAGTTTGAGGTTGCACCATCAGTCTTACCGTTGGCTGGAGAGGGGGGGCAGATGACTCCTCCACTGACCCAAAATGTGCCCCAGTGGAGACAACCGCAACAGGCTGTGGGCTTCCCACAGCAGCAGCAACAACTAGCAGTGGGCTACCCACTGCAGCAGCCGGTGATTAGTGGCTATCTGCCACACCAACTCATGCAGAGCAACGTTATGCCCCAAAACGAACTTCTGGGCGGCTATCAGCCCCAACAACCAGTAGCGGGTGCTTATGCGCCACATCATGCTGAGGGCCAATCTCAGCAACACCAGTATGGAGGGCTTGTTAGCCCCCAAGCGACGTCAGGATGGAGGCAGCTTGCCCCTGTACTGGCAACAGGACCACTGGGGACACATCCTTTTCCCCAGTTTACCACCCTGGCGCACTACCCAGGCATGAGTAACGTGCTTGTAATGATGCCGTACCTCCCAGCTTGAATGGGGGCTTGGGGTGCAATGCCCCAGTACGATGCCTCGTACAAAGTGCTAGCCAAGGGAGGCAAGTCGACTTCCCTGTCAACCACAGTACCAGTCGACAATCTAGAGGGACACCAAGCATTCCTCGCGCAGGCCCCTGCAGCCATTGAGAGCACAAAAACTCTCAATACAGAACTAAGCATCAGTTCATCAGCTGATGCACCGACGGAGAGCCTGGCCAGGCTCTCCCTTTTACAGCAGCTGGAGATGCCACACCAACCCAAGCCCTGCTTGGAAGAAGAGTCGTGTTTCCAATGCGACAAAGGAAAAGCATGGGCTGTCGAGCCCAGTCTCAACCAGGACCTAGTCCTGGCTACCCTCCTCCAACGCTTGGGGGACAATGGGTATGATGTACTCGCAGAATCGTCATTCCTCCATGATGCGGAGGTGGTCGTCCTCATCAGCCGGATGATGGATGACATGGATCATATGTGCGCTCAGCACAAAACTGATCTCCTTGCCCTATCAGCAGCTTATAAGCGGCAGACTACATCCCCGAGTCAGGACACTGACTCCAGCAAAAAGGTGCGTCGGCAAGGAGTGGAGGACGTGCCCTTCCGCTCAACTCAGTCAAGCGTTGTCGTCTCTGGCCAGGAGGCCAGTTTAGGGTGGGACATCCTTCCCTATGAAGATGCCTCTGCTCCAGCCGCCCCTCGGCTCATCCAGCGCCTCGCTAGTGGCACATCCAAGGTCATATCTTCGCGACCATTATCCATGGTATCCACCACGCACTCTGGGGAGCAGAGTTCCCTGGGTGGCAGCACATGCCCCACTGAGGCTAAGGCCTCGCAACCCCAAAAGGATTGTCAGGGTAAGCAACTGGAAGGGCACGCATACGTCAACATGCACTTCCCCGAGGATGCCCCAAAAGGGGCCCCAGGGGCTAACATCCCCTTCTTACCCGCAATACTGGTAGAGGGCCTGCCAGCCCGACTCCCACGATGTGTGTGGGCAATAGACCCACATTCTGACACGTCTGTGCCGGAGAGGCTGCCATCCCCACCCTCCAATGATGAATGGTATGAGAAGCCTGAAGAAGCTTGCATGGAATCCCCTGTGCTGCATGAGACGGCAGCCCAACATATGGCACACAAACAGTGCAACAGCAATTGACAGGCCAAGATGGACCGTCAGGCTCAGGATAGTGCCAAATGAGGAGCTGCCCTCCTCAAGGACAAAACCGGGCGCATCTCTGATGCACTCAGTGTTGCGATCTACCGTGATCACACTATTGTGTGCCAGAACTCATTCTTTGGCATGGGGTTATCCCCCCAGTTCTATTGGTTGCCAGTGACCAATACTATCTTCGTCGGGCAAGAAGCCCACGCAGCCAGGGCCTTTGAGGCCGATAAAGAGGGCAACACTGCGCAGATGCCCCACAACAGCAAGGTGTACCAAGTGGCACCTTGCGGGTTTCCCCACAGTCCTCAAGAGCTCCGCTGGCTCCATGCACTGGTGAACAACCAGTTTATGCTGATTTGTCAGCATCAGTTGGGCTATCTACTGCTCAATGAATTCAAACAGGTGGCGCTGAACTGCCACCCTACTGCCCGAGATAAAACAATGTCTCAACTACTTGACAAGATCCCGTACAAGACTATTGCGGTACTCTTTGCGAGTTTGGAGGAGCGGGAGAAAGTCCCACGGATGATTGTCCCATCGTGGCTCTACCGCCACAAGGAAAGTGGGAGACTGGCCTTCGTCGGCCTGACTCCCCCTGACCCAAAGCAGCCTTTTGCTTTGGACTACCTGGGCTCCTATGCCCCCCTCTATGGGCATCCTGGGACGCCCAACATATGGACCAGTCTGACCATGAACCGTGCCATGTGCATTCATTGGTGCAGCCTCTTTGGGTTTGCGCTTGTGCATGTGTTCAGTGCCAGCTGCCCCTCCAAGACCATGGTACACAAGTACCTGGCCTATGTCTTTGCAAGGCCAGGCCTCTACAAAGAGGCCATGGCCGAATTACGAGGCGGCTACGGGGCAAGCCTTTGTACCTCTCCACGCCAATGACCCTACTTTTGAGGCTCGGGCTGTGGACATCCTGGAAGCATCTGCTTCTGTGTTCACCACTTTGGACGCATTACGCATCCTTCTACACAATCAAATTCCGGTCAGCTGGGCTGACCATGCGTATATCTATGGAGTCACCTACTTGGCCCACATCTTCTTCAGTGACAGCCGGCTATACAACAAGGCAGCTGCCATTGATGACAAGAGGCTGCAATGCCTCAATCACTACGGGACCCCTCAGTCCCATGCTCAGTGGGATGGGTGGCACGAGGCCACCATTGGCGACTGCCAATGACTGATGCTCCAGCAGCAGGAGAGTCGTTGCGCGTTCAACAACGTGTTTACCAAGGGGATGTATCTCCCCATTGGGCAAGACATACATGCCCGCAAGATCTGGACGTGCCAGTACCCATCCGACACTGGGGATATTCCTGATCCCCACCCTCCTACTCCGGGGCCAACCTTCGACCCCACAATTACACTGTCCCCTCTACGGGACTTTGACAACTCCCTGCCTCTTGCAGGGCCATCGGGCACCACTCACAAGCCCATACCCAAGGATAAACTCCTTGATTACAATATGGACGACGCTACTGCCGATCCTTTCCAGGAGCCTGAGGACTCTCTGATTGCCCCCGTTCCTGACTTACCAACGGCCTGACTGTCAGAGTGTTTTGAGACCGTACTTTGGTCTAATTGGGGGGTGTGTAGCATAGTCCGCTATGTGGCCACCACCACATAGCGTTTACTTACTTACTAGGTACTTAGCATACAATATTATATTTATTATAATATTATTTACATACATATCAATACCTACAACCTGCTGCTTAATAAGCAGCTTATTTTGTTGTAAACTACATTGTCAATAGACTGGTCTGGTCTGATTCAGTGTTGTGTGCACACTAAGCTTCTCAAATTCATAACTTCGTTACAACAAGTCAGTAAGTACTTTTTATACTACAAGGAGTTCACCATTGCCAAGTAACTAATAACACCAAAGTGTGGTGAACTGGAAAATTTTATAGAGTGGCTCCAACAGTTTCAGATCTCTACCATTCTTTTAACATGCTTAGTGGTGTCAGGTGGCAGATCGCAACACTAAACCATCAATCTATCAACCTTCTGTCTGTCCAATATGCTAAGCAATGTCAGACACTAAATTGAGGTGCTAAGCGCTGTCAGATGCCAAGGTCAAACACCAAGCTATCTGTCATTTCTGATAAATCATCAGTCTTCTTGCTAAGCGCTGTCATCAATGATTGATGCCATTTGTCAATTGTCATTCTGTCTGCCATCAGTGCTATCATTGATTGAATCTGCTTCTTGCCATGCACAGCTGTCAAATATTGCCAAAATTAGTCAAATAGCATGCGCTAAGGTACTTCAAGCTGGTGCTATGCTGCCATGGCCTGCTGTTGATGCACTGATTCTGTATGGGGTCCTATCATCTTCCCCCAACTGAAAAATTGACTGTTCTTAGTCACCAAATATGGCTACCATTACTGTTTTTGTGACAAGTGGCCCATGTGTTTTTTGGATTTTGTTTATAGTCCTGGCACATGAGTTTGAACTTTGTTTCTTCCCTTGCTTTTACCTAGCACTCCCATCAACAAATATGTCCTTCCATATTCCAACTCTGCCCCCTGTCTCTACTATCAAGGCCCAAAATGCAGCGCATGCATACATTGCCAAGGCAAACAATTTTCTCAAATGTATCAATGGTGTTGGCACAGAGGTGCCTATAAATTTAGTTGTTGCCATAATGAAGTTATACAAGTGGTGGTTGGAGGTGTGCATTCTTGGCATAGGCTGGGATCACAAGATAGAGATTTGAGAGTGGTGCTGGTCCCGTTACTTAGATCACCATGGCACTAAGTAGCTAGTGCCTTACTCTCATTTTGTAAGTGTTCTGCATTCTTGCCATATCGCTAGCTGTAAAGGCATTCATTAGGCACCTCCTCTCATTCCAACCATTGAGGACAAGTTGGAGAATATCTTGTCCAAGGCATTGCTAATGATGGTAAGTGTGCCTGCAGCAGAGTGAGTATCTCTAACCTATACTCCTAACTTAGCTTTGGTCTGATTTGTCACTTTACAGTAAGCAGAAGATGTTGGCGCTCTTAGCGCACATGCAGGTGGAAAAGGAAATTGTGGCAAGGCATGAGGAGGTCTCTTGGGACTCCTGAGAGATTACCAGGGCACTGGAGGAGTGGGAGAGGGCTTGAGAGTTGGCAGCAGAGATGGAGGAGATTGCTGAGAGAAAGGCACCTACCACCAAGAGGCAGGAGGTTGTAGCAGAAGAGTCCAGTAAGGTTGGTTGTGCCAGCAGCACTTTGAGCCCAGTGCTGCCAGCTAGCAGGTCAGGCTTGCCAAAGAAGCTGGCAGTTGCTTCAAAATGCAAGGTATGTTTTAAGAGGCAGGAGGTTGTAGCAGAAGGGTCTGGTAAGGTTGGTTGCACTAGCAGCACTTTGAGCCCAGTGCTGCCAGCTAGCAGGTCAGGCTCACCAAAGAAGCTGGCAGTTGCTTTAAAATGCAAGGTATGTTTTGATTTTTCTTGCTGTTACTAATAGTCACTAACAAACTTGCAGAATTGCAAGGTGGCTCCACAATACATAGTAAGTGTCTTTTGAACTCAAGTTTGAGCTAACAAATTTGTATAGGCACCAATGCAAATCACCTTTGAGGATAAAGAAGGTTTGCTTTTGCCACATCAGGAGGAGGCCATCCTTGATGAGAGGCAGGAAGCTGGCATTGTCATAGAGGAGATGATTCCTGGTGACCTGGCAGGCATTCAAGAAGGCATGTGGCGCAATAAGCAACTTTTGGATTTCTTCAGTCTTGCTGCTAACTCCTGATGGCACAGTGTGACAAGTGCTGGGCAGATAACAACCCAGAAGGTTGTTGGTTCCTGACTGGAGCACAGCTGTGCTACCATTGTGGGGCCTTGAAATGCACTTGCACTATTGATGGGGCCAAAAGTTGTGAACATGGCAGAGTGTGAGATGCCTTAGTTGAGAAGACATTTTTCTACACAATTTTGGTAAGGAAAGCAAGGGAGTTCATGGAGGCACAGAAGAAGAAGGTTGCTGCAGGAGGTATGGCCTCAATTGGACAAGCCTCCTTGATGTTGCCAACATGCCAAGGAGATGGATCTGAAACAGTTGGCAAACAAGGTGCTGGAGAGCACCAAGGGACTTCGGTCCCAGAAAAATGACAAGCCCCTTCCCCCAGCAAAGGGAAGGGCAAAGCAAAGCATCCTCATGTGGAGTCGTTGCCTTCCCCCTTGCCAGCCTCTGAGGATACTGAGATGGAGAATCTGGAGAAGGCCTTGGTGGCAAGTTGCCTGCTGCCCCCAGACACAGAGGCTGGTCCCAGTAGCCTCCTGTCTCTTATTCAACTAGTAGCGAGGTCCCTTGGCAAAGAGCAGGAGTCAGGAGACCAGGAACTCATTGGCAACTTGGCGCTGCAGACGGAGTGAGATGAGGCCCCTGAGAATATCAAAATGGGGGATGAGTCCAGATGGCAGGAGGAGAACAAGGATGAGGTAGCAGCAAAGGTAGGTGATGAGGATGCTAAGAGTGAAGAAAATGAGACCTTGGCAACACAATGGGAGAAGGAACCAGCAAGAGAGGCAGGGGCAGCTGGAGAGGAGGGAGTGGTAGGAGTTGCCAAGGAGGAGCCTGAGTGGCACTGGCTACCTCCCTATAGTAACTTTGCCCCATGAGAGGTTAAAGAGGAGCTTATTATTATAATCTTTTCTAATTATTTTCTTCTTCTTCAATTATAGTAAGCAAATCATTATCGTCCAAGAAGTCAGTTTCTTCAAGTTCTTGAAGTTTAGCAGTGTTGATATCTAGTGCTTCAAGTGGCACAATTTGTTTTCTAGTGAGATATGGCAACAAGCAAAAGGCTGCAACAGGTCAATGTAGTACTGAACCATCTAATTCACAGAGCACGTAAGCACCTCCAATGGTCGCAAGAAATAACTACCAAAGGTCCCAGATAGCACAGGTGCATTTTTTTATTGTAGGAGGTCTCAATTTTGGAGTTGCACATAAGTACTAGCACTCCTCTCAGGAAGTTGTAATCCTTGATAGTAGCACTATGTTTTGTCTCAAACTGGAGGGCTGCTTGGCAATGAGCGCTAAAGACTACTTTGTGGAGTTGCTAATCTTCTGAAATTCTTGGTAATACATGGAGAAGGTGCTAAGAGAATATGTGCCATTGTCAAATGATTCCTGTATCAGTTTTTGTAACTTGTTTACTGTGTATCGGGTAGCCTTTTAGTGCCAGGATATAACTGTATGACTGCTGTTTTCCAACCTTCATATGAGGTGCCTTGGGCTTGAGCTAGTTGTGTGCCAGAAACAAATGCGGCAAACTTGGGAAGGCCCGTCCATGTCTCTGCCATGTCATAAGATACATATTGTGCCGCATATTCCTTCATTTGTATATGGTTAGTAACTTCACAATCCCTGAATAAATATTCTAATTCTTTAAGTACTGGGATAGTTCCCATGGCTTGGATTTGTCCCATTTTAATGCAAAGAAGTGGTTGCATGGCTGCATGCACTGAACGGGTTGTTCTATAATGACTGTGGTGCCAAGCTTGGTTAGCAGTTGTGGTGAAGGGGTTCTAAGTCTTGGCAACAGATTGCAGGAAATGAAAAGCTGAGAGAGAGGAGTTAAAGGCATTGGTGGAGTAAATGATTGTATGGCGGCAAGCATAGATGCTAAGGAATCGTTGGCACTAAGATTGTATTCCAAGGAACATGGAAAGATATCAGGAATGTCATCTACAGTAAGCTCATCTTTGGCATTCTGTAGTTTTTGCTCTAGGGTGTGGTGTAGTAAGGCACCTGGAAGTTGAGGAGTAGATGGAGACATGCAGAAAGGAAGAATGCCTTCTGCTGACTACTCTAGCAGGTGGCACTTATGCTGGAGATGGGTTTCTGGCAGAATTCTGCCCTAAAGATTCCTTGTGGTGGGCTTCAATTTGATGACACTCAAAGTTTGGTCAGTAACAAATGTAAGAATAATGTTACTAAGCCAAAAGCTTTGTGTTGGGCATGCTTAAGGTGTTGAGGGGAGTCCTGGGCAGGTCCCAGAGATCATGTCTGTTAAAATAATGAAAAGTCAGGAAGGGGGTCAGCAAGTGTCAAGTGCTAAGGGTAGAGGCACCTGTGGAAGAATTGGTAAGTGGAAAGTAGCAAGGTATGTGGCAAGAACATGGGAGCTTAGTAAGGTCTAAGCAATGTTAATGCCTGCTGTAGATGTGAGGCACAAAGATTCCAATGAATATCAATAGTCTACAACTGCCGATTACTTCGACATTGCCGACCATAAATGAGATTTAGACTGTAAGGGAGACTAGAGTGAGTGGGGCAAGAAACTTTGTTCTGCTGGATATGCACAAGTCAGTAAGTACTTTTTATACTACAAGGAGTTCACCATTGCCAAGTAACTAATAACACCAAAGTGTGATGAACTGGAAAATTTTATAGGGTGGCTCCAACAGTTTCAGATCTCTACTATCCATTCAACATGCTTAGTGGTGCCAGGTGGCAGATTGCAACACTAAACCATCAATCCATCAACCTTCTGTCTGTCCAATATGCTAAGCGATGTCAGACACTAAATTGAGGTGCTAAGTGCTGTCAGATGCCAAGGTCAAACACCAAGCTATCTGTCATTTCTGATAAATCATCAGTCTTCTCACTAAGTGCTGTTGTCAGTGATTGATGCCATCTGTCAATTGTCATTCTGTCTGCCATCAGCGCTATCATTGATTGGATCCGCTTCTTACTGTGCATAGCCATTAAATATTGCCAAAATTGGTCAAATAGCATGCACTGTATCCCAAGCCAGTGCTGTGCTGCTGTGGCCTGTCATTGATGTGCTGATTCTGTATGGGATCCTATCAGCATATGGCACTCTGCCCACAATTTTTCAATGGGATGAATAGCAAGAAGTGACTGAAGATGATTATTATCATCTTATGTTCAAGCACAATGAGAAGAGTATTCTTCAAATAAATCCTGAGGCTGAGGGCTTCTAAAATGCATGTTGGTGCATGATATGCTACCCACTGTTGCCTCAGCAATTAATGTCGCATTAACTGAGCCTATGGTGGTAGATTTGCCTGCAGTTGAGGGGTCAACCACCCCACCAAGAACAGAATCAGCACCTCCCCCTTCCATGATTAACATCATACTGGAGGACAAGTCAATGGTGATGGAGATGTGCATGGTCATGGGAGCCTTATTGGACAGGTCATAGATCCCTTTTTTAATTTTTTAAGTAAATTTCAGCATGAACTCAACATTTTCAGGCTGATGCACACTTCAGGGTAGCATATATATACAGCGAGCAGATGTTATGTCTTCTTTTATTTTTTTAATTTTATTCTGCTTTCTTGCTGTTTGGGCTGGTATGTGCACTTGTGCACTAAGAGGCCGTAAGACTAATCATGTCAAGTGTCAACACCACACACTACTGCTATGGCCAGTGTTACTAACTTCCTACAGCTATGCAGTGTGCATAATTGCCTGATGTCATGCACTTTTGTGCAAGTCCATAGTTTCACCTTTCTTCTAAGACTGAGTATTTGGTCTCATTGAGGAGTATGTAATGGAGCATCACATGTGTTACAAGCATCAACAATGCTATTAATATACAGTAGAGTATTATGTAAGATAACATCTTGTATTCACTCTAGTTCTAGTCAAATCCAATGCAGCAGTCTGATTTAGCACTGTGTGATCCACACAAGACAGTTCTAGCTTGTAACCAATGGTTACATGAAGGGTTTTGCAACATAGAAAAATGGGCTCAGACCATCTCATCAGTAATATTGACCAGATGCTCATTGGTGTGGATGCTTACGGTACATCTAGCAGTAGACCTCCAAACCTTTGTGCTGATCTGGTGGTTACTACTATCTCTTGTGTCTATAACTACTGCGGGGGACAAAACACAGTAGAAGCCTGGTAAAGGCTTCAGGATTGTGGAAGAGTCTCCTCTCTCCTTGCATGTTTCAACTCTGGTCCCACCTGAGGACTCTGCTGCAGTCAATATGGGGGATGGATATACTGTCTCCATGGTGTGACACAATATAAGCTGCAGTACTAGTCCACTGAAAGATGTCACTTCCCCACCAATTCCCACTTCTCACCACACCAATGTCCTTCTCCAGAGCCCTCCTCAGATTACCAGTCTTAGAGAAAAGCTTGTGTTTCATGCCTCATTGCCTGCTAAGGGTTCTCATATCTTGACAACATCCACCAATGCTAAGAGGCCTGACACTTTAAGGAAGCTGTGCTCTCCAAAACAGCCACAGCTACCTATCCCTCATTATAAAGATGGAGGTATCAACTCATCTCAACCTGATATGTATCACAGCAAAATGGCCAAGACCTCATAAGAAACAAAAGAGGCCCATGATGAGTACAAAGAGTTCCTTGTTGTCATCATCAACATACACATGCAATGGTGACTGGAGGGCTGTGCAGGTGCTTAGAAAAGTTGGTAATATTGTAGAGTAGAGCTGGGGTGTGTGAAGGGATATTGGTCTATGGTCTTGTGCATATTTGCTTGGTAAATACCATATTGCCGTTTAGTGCTATAATATATTATGTATTGTATCACTCAATGTATGTATCATATGTTAGACCCTGACACAAATATAAGTAATCTATAGTCTAAGTAGACAATTGTCAGTTCAAGACTAGTATTTATGATGTTATATGCTACTACTCACTCTCAGTTCAATATAATTGACTGAGGGTGTGCTACTTGTCGAGGGAAATGATGTCTGACTGCGAAGATTCACCTCAACTTGTAATCATACATGACTCATTCATGATGTATGTTTCTCCAATTTCTACGTATATTTCTTTTCTTTTCATTGCGTCATAAATCTTCTTCAAAATTTGAAATGTTTCATTTTTAGGTATAAAAGGTATACGATTACCTGGAGTTTGAATCGTCTCCGACTTCGAACTTCAGGTAAGATACATAACATATTTACTTACTTGTACTGAATCGTCTCCGACTTCGAACTTCAGATTGTACTACATACGTGAATACATATATATATTGCCTTATGCTGCAACAGGTTATGGGCCCCGGTGTCAGCAAATCGACTTCCGATACTCTACAGTTCACAAAGTTCGACGGAAATAACTATCATGTATGGTCTGATAACATGAAGGCTGCACTACAGACAAAGTCACTTTGGGGTATTACTAGTGGATGTGATAAATGCCCACTGAAACCCCCCAACCAGTTCCCGGGTATGGTAACCACCACACATCCAACCCCTACCGACGATGGCTCAACTCTGGCGGTCAAGAAGGAGGAGGAAGTCCACAAGTCGTGGGATACGATCTTATCCAAACCCTACCTCATATGGTAACAGGCTCACAAGAAATATGAGCGATGGTTGAGTAAAAACGATGCAGCTATCGGTTTGATTCATAGCGCCATCGAATATATGCAGCGGGATTCCATCATCGATCTCCAAACTGCCAAGGCTATCTGGGATCATCTCCACAAAAGCTACGTTGATCAACAAGGCAGTGTAAACGTGCACTACTATTATCAACAACTATACGCTAAGAAGTGGGATGGTTGCTCCTCCATGACAAGCCACATTGGATTTTACCTTGACATTCAACGCTGCATCACTGATGCTGGTTATAAAGTTGACGATAACACCGTCATCAATGCAATCCTACTCTCCTTGCCTAACACTATGACCTGGGAAGTTATGAAGCAAAACTTGTTACACCGAGGAAATACCCTCACTATTGAAAACGTATCTGCGGAACTTATATCCGTCTACAACCGTGTATCACAAGAAGATAACGCTTTGAATAAGCAAATCGCTTTCATATCCAAACCCAGTAATTTATCCAGTGGGAGTAAAATTGACGCTAAGAGCCCAAAGAAAAAGCTCAAGTCCAAGCATGAACCAAAAGCCGACAACGTGTGTCATAATTGTGGAGAAAAGGGACATTGGAGTCCCAAGTGCCCCAAACCTAGGAAACCCAGACAAGTAGGGAATGCGAACATGTCCATTGACTGTTCCACGACACCGAGCAGAGAAGTGGGAAAGGTTCTTATGGCCACAACTAATAGCATGCCTTCTGGGTTACTTCTCGACAGTGCCGCATCCTGTCACATGGTCACGGACAAAGGCTGGTTCTACAAAATGCAAAACGTTGAGAACCAATACATTTCTGTTGGAGGGCATAACCGCCTCAACGTCACCGGTATAGGATCCATAGTTTTCCAAACTTACGTCGTCGACGGAACAAATGATGTTCAGTTCGACAATGTGCTATACGTGCCTAAACTTGGAGCAAATCTTATCAGTCTCGGATTACTACAACGAGCTGGCGCTATACTTAGCAGATTCCCTTATGGTATAAGTCTGGCCTGGGGCAACAAGGAGTTCATGCGAGCAAAACTTATGGGCGATCATGGAACTCTATACCACATCAAATGTCTGAACGTGGGTCTTGATAATAATCAAGTCGCCTATATTGCAAGTGAACCCACGATGCGGTTGTGGCATCGATGTCTAGGACATATTAGTCCCAGAACCATCAATATGGTCAACGAGAATCTAGTCATTGGTCTAAAAATTAAGTTACCTCGCGAGTTCGATCATCTTTGCAGTAGATGTATTCAAGGAAAGTCGATACGGCCTCCCTTGCCCGAAGCGAGCATGAAAATCTATGACAAAAACAAGTTATTAGTCATGGACCTTGTCAGGCCTATGAATGTCCCTACCTGGGATGGCAAAAGATATGCCCTCGTTATTGTCGAAGTAAGTCAATGTTTACCTAGTAGCTCCCTCCTGGAAAGAAAAGAAGAAACTGCCGATGAGATACAAGGCACTGTTGCTCGACTCAAGCGACAATCTGGTTGACTTGTCAAAACAATTCGGACAGACAACGGCACAGAATTCGTGAATTCTACCATCAAGAAGTTCTGCAAGGCGAACGGTATTATGCATGAAACTACGAACCCCTACTGACCAGAACAAAATGGCATAGCCAAACGCATGATTGCCGTCCTCATGGAAATGACACGGAGCATGCTGCATGCAGCAAACATGGACATGCGATATTGGGGTGAGGTGTTTATGTATGCCACATATATTCGTTCGATTACACCGAATTTGGCGCTGAATGGGAAGATACCGTTTACCAAATGGAGTAACTCCCATGAAAAACTGGATGTATCTCACCTGCGCGTCTTTGGGTCATTCGGTTGGGCGCATGTCCCAAAAGAGGTAAGACATGGGAAGCTTGAGTCCCGTGCCGTAAGAGTCCGCATGTTGGGATGGTGGGCTGGTGAAACTAAGGGTTACAGATTAGAGGACCTCGAAAACGGAAAACTGATCACTTCCCGTGACATGCAGTTCCATGAAGATGACATCCCAAGCGAGCTTGCGCAGGTCAAGCACAATTCGATCGAAACCGAGTCAGAAGTGACTCCGGATTTTATCGAAACTGCTACATATCCTGAAGACGACACACCTCGGCAAGTACATGTACCTGCACAACCCTCTAACCTTAGCCAACTAACTGAGGGCGATGACACTTATGCGAGCGCCTCAGAAGGTAACATCAGTGACAACAAACCCCAGCTTATGGTGGAAACTAGACCTGTAACTCCAGAACAAGTTTTCTCTGACTCCGAAACTCCTGGTGCACCGAGAAAGAGAGCAAGATGGGAAAATTTGCCAAAACGGCAATTGCCCATGCGTTCCCGACGCATTCCAATCAGATATCAACAGGATGATGGTGAGGAAGCTGGGGCTCACATTGCTTACGTAGCTGTGTCAGGACCGTCTGTATGTGAAGCCTTGTCCACTTCAAATGTGGAAAAATAGAAGCGAGCCATAGAGGATGAATACAATCAACTGGTTAAAAAGGAAGTCTTCGAGGAAACAGATCACTTACCTCCAAATAAGAAAGCCATGGGAAGTAAAGTCATACTCAAGGAAAAGTTCGATGGACAAGGCAATCGAGTCAAGTTTAAGGCCAGAATCGTGGCTCAGGGCTTTTCACAAGTTCCCAAAATAGACTACCACGACACATTTTCGTCTGTGGCGAAATTTACCGTGCTACATGTTTTCTTGACTATAGCAGCTACGCTCAATCTCGAAATACATCAGATCGATGTAGTCGGAGCGTACCTTGAAGCTGACTTAGATGAAGAAATATACATGAGAGCGCCTGAAAATCTTGGAAATGCCAGGTATTGGAAGCTGTGCAAAGCCATATACGGCCTCAAGCAAGCCGGTCAAAAATGGAAGGAACGGCTCCATGATGTGCTCATGTGCTTAGGGTTCAAGCAGTTGCGAGCTGACGACTCTCTCTATATTCTCAGATCACAGGGCGAGATCCTGTTGATCGTCCTCGTATATGTCGATGATATGGCCGTCACAGGAAAGGATCTCGACTGTATCTCCACGTTTAAGGCAGATATGAGTGACCAGTTTGAGATAACTGATCTCAGAGAAATCCATTACATGCTCGGACTACAAATCAGCTGCAACAAGGATAAACGTACTATTTGTCTTGACCAATCAGCATATATCGACTCCATCCTGAATCGCTTTGGCATGACCACTTGCCATGAAATGGCAACACCCCTTGCCACCAATCACAATCTGTCTTCGCTTCAGTCACCCAAAACTGCCGAAGAAAACGATCTGTATGCTAAATATTCTAACAGTACAAACTATCTGTCAATGGTCAGCTTGCTCTTGTATGCAACTCAAACTCGACTGGACATTCAATTCGCTGTCAGTCTAGTGGCTCAATTCGCCAACAACCCTGGGATCCCTCACCTTACTGCTTGCAAATGAATTTTACGATATCTAAAGGGCACAAAAAACTATGGACTAGTATTGGGTGGATTCCCAAACGACGAATTAAACCTTGTAGGGTGGAGCGATGCCAACTGGGCGCAGGATCACTTTGATCGAAAGTCCATCAGCAGATGGTGTTATGACATCAATGGAAGCATTGTGTCCTGGTCCTCCAAAAAGCAGCTCGGAGTTGCTACTTCCACTGTCGAAGCCGAGTATATAGCCTCTGCCAACGCCACAAGGGAAGTGATTTGGCTATGGAACTTATTGAATGATCTCGATTTCGGACAAGTGGGCGCAACAACTATTTATACAGATAGTGCCGGAAGTATCGCACTCTCCAATAATCCTGTTGGTCATTCTTGTGCCAAGCACATTGACATACGTTACCATTTTATATGCGATCAAATCAAAAGAGGCAATATAAAATTGCAATACGTATCAACACACGACATGATAGCCAATATGTTAACTAAAGCCTTACCTCGCGAAACTTTTATCAAATACCGAAACAAACTTCGAGTTTTATCTCCTCCGTCGCCGTCTAGTGGGAGTGTCGAGGGAAATGACATCTGACTGCGAAGATTCACCTCAACTTGTAATCATACATGACTCATTCATGACGTACATTTCTCCAATTTCTACGTATATTTCTTTTCTTTTCATTGCGTCATAAATCTTCTTCAAAATTCGAAATGTTTCACTTTTAGGTATAAAAGGTATACGATTACCTGGAGTTTGAATCGTCTCCGACTTCGAACTTCAGGTAAGATACATAACATATTTACTTACTTGTACTGAATCGTCTCCGACTTCGAACTTCAGATTGTACTACATACGTGAATACATATATATTTTGCCTTATGCTGTGACACTACTGCGAGTGTCTGTATTTGTGTGAGTGAGTAACAATGGGTAGGATCGTGTCTTTGGACAAAGGCAGTGGCCACTTATTAGGCAGACAAAGCGGGTGATGAGTGTGATGAGTGAAAGAGGTGACAGTAGTGTTGTGGATGGATGGTGCGTTTTTGACATAATGGCATGGTATACCAACATCATATCATATCATTATCATATCATATCATATATTGGGAGCTGAGGCTACATTGTCGCAGCATTATTGCGCAACGATAATAAGTATATTCGTGTATAGTAGTTAATACAGTGATAAGCTGGAGTCAATGCCGAAAAGATAACATGTAAGTAAAAGTAATATGACAATATAAGGTAAGTGGCATACCTGGAGTCAATGCCGAAAAGATGACATGACCCCAGGTCTCCACACGATATTTATAGACGTGAATATAAGTGACTTATGTCATAACAGGATAATAAGTACATCATTATGAAATAAAGAAAACATACGCGTGTATGAGGTAACAGTGATGTCATCAGAGAGTAATCAGTATCATACGTCATATCCTTCGACATACATGCTTTGCTGGCTAGCCCAGCATGAGATAAGGCGGGTGACCAATAAGGACTGCTCTATTCCTTTTTTTGGTCAGGTGTATGTATTGCTTCTGAGCATGAGATGAGACTTTATTGGTTTTACTACTCTTCAAATACTACATACTGTTTCCAACCCTCCCTCCCACCCATTTGATTACAGCGCTGAGCACACTGTAGTGAAGTTGGCCCACCCCGGTTCAACCCAGCCTTATATACATAAATTACTGTAGACCATATATAATAATAATCAAGTAAAGAAAATAAAGAACGAAGAGAAGAGTACATACAATTACAAGTAATAAAAGAAAAAGGAACATGTAAGAGTCGGGGACCCGCGCATACGTGCGCCGCTACGATATCCATATCAATGGTGAGATTGAGGCATAAATGAGAATATATTGACCCTCTTCTGGTCATCAAAACTTAAGGCACTTATGATGCTTGCTGGCATCCAACAATGCTCTTCATCCACCTTGCATTTCTTGACATCACTGGTATACACAACCCAAGGCTTCTCCAGAGCTCGCATCTCCCCAATGGTTAGCATGGATTCCCACCCTACTACATACCAGGAGTGTGCCTATAGCATTTTCTCGGGGTGGACACCTGTAAGTGGATATGATATCTACATATTAGCGGGCAAGATGAATCCCAAGAGGGCATAGTTGTTAGCTGCTGAAAGCTTCCAGAAATTGTAATACCCCTCCAAAAAAAAAGAATCGGTGAATTGTGCAGCTGGAATCAGAACCTGGGAAACCTCAGTCATTGCTGATGATGATGATTGTTTATTTCCTGCAAGCTAAAGGGCATGGGTAAAGTGCTTCACTATTCTAAGCCTGTCGGAATCCTTGCCCTTCTTAAATTGCAGTAAAAACAGCAATGGTCAGGCCATGCTGAAATCGAAAAACGTCCGCCATCTCTCTTCTTTCATTGTTTGGCCATTGGCTCTCCATCGGAAGGTGGTGCATTGGCTTCCTGTTTTGAGACGCTAAGGTGTGTCTCCGCGATTAAAGGCTTGGAACTACAGTATGAGCTTGTACATTGTTCGCTGAAGTGCAAAGACTCGTAAGCCTATTTTTGCTTGGATCAAGGTTGTTCTGATCTCCCCGAGTCGTCGTCTGCAGCCTGCAACGCATCAAGTAACATGAAGCCAGCCGGCTGTAGGACAACCGTTCACATGACTGACGTTTTCCGGCACTGATATACTTCTCCTTCTCAAGATAGCAGCCCCCAAAGCGTAGAGACCAGAGAGCGAGGACAATATCCTGTCTTTTGGTTGTTTTGTGGCACCGAAACTAGCCATTTCCTAACGAACGGCAACCACCGTAAAGGGAAATGAGAATGCAAACATTCAAAATGATCGGATTCACACATGGTAATGATCCTTCTCCATTCATGCAACGAAGTTGGCAAAAGCGGCCTGTTTGGTGAATTAGGCTTCCCGACAAGGGAAATAACATCGTAATCGGCGACAATTGTAAGACGAAACTAAGTCTTCTGTCCATTGAAAAAAAAAACAAAGTTGACGACTATCAGGAACTAGGAAGACGAGACAACAAAAGCCTATAACTGCTTTCAGACTTCGGGATCCCAGAAATCAAAAGAAAAAACCTCGAGATCGAGAGTTCAAAGAATGGTTGTGACATTTCGGAAGCTCTAAAAAGTGGCGTCCTACACATCTGATCGTCAATGTTGAACCCGAGAGCATCAAAACGAATAAGAACCCCAAAAACCAGTTCCATTATGCGTCGGCGACACAATTCAAGCAACAATGTCGGGCGCTCACCACTGTCCCAGGGATTAAAATCGCCGGTCATATAGAAAGGTTTGGCTGTTGCAGCCAGGCTGAATTATGAATGCTGGGATGACGCTGTTGCGTTTGAGTACGTCTGATTTGACAGGTGTTTGGGAAGAACACAGCTGTGATGTAATGAGAAGTCTAGAGCCAAAAATCAATAATAGTAAGAAAGACCTTATACTCTTGGATAGGTAGAGGGAAACAGCCCTGAATAGGCATTCCATCCATGCATCAAAGGGGTGCAAGAACTTGAAGTGCTGACTGACTCGTGCAACCGAGTGCGAGATAAATTTGCAAGTTTGCTGCCAGCCCAGATAGAGTAGTAGGCATATCTCAGGAAAGCTGGTCCAACAAATGTCAATTCAGATATCACCAACTAGTTAGAACAAAATTAAAGTGAGGACGAGGTATGTACACAGAAAGGACTGTACTGCCACCGCTTGTTCTAATGATGCGACACGTGCCCGCGAATTGATTGACCTCAGCCCAGCCCCGCATCAATCTGAACCCAGAACAGATTTCTTCTTCGTCTTGCAGAATCACGGACAGCGTCGCACCCTCGCCATGCCACGAGCTTTGCTCTTGGCTCCTCTTGCTCTCCTTCTCGTCTGCCAGACCTATTCTCATCCTCTAGAATCTCTTAAGAGCAGCGAAATCTCTTTCAGTACAAAATCCGACAGGAGTTGGCTTTGGGGCTGGGCTTGGGGTGCTGAAAGCACTGTCTCGGTGGTAGATCGCAATCCCGTTGTGTCTTTTCTGTCGAGACCAGGTATTGTGCCTGACTTGAAAGCGTTTGGACTACCCGTAGCTGATGATTCTCGAGCTGCTTTTGGCGCGGAAATCCAAGATGCGATATTGGGATACGTGATTCCTGTATCGTCCTTTACGGCTCAATGCGCTCCAAGCAACACTTCTTTCTTGTTTCCGCAGCCAAACACGGGCTGCCCCGACCTCTGCATTAGCGGCCCAAACCGACCAACAGAGCCCTGGATTGCATTGGTGCAACGAGGGGACTGCGAGTTTGTGAATAAGGTTCGAGAGGCTCAGCGGCTAGGTGCAAAGGCCGTAGTTGTCGGAGGCGACAATCCTGCAATCTCAGGTTTTCCTGATGCTCTTGTCAACATGTACAGTGCAGGTGCGGCCTGAGCTTCTTGATACTGACCAGGAGCTCTTACATCAAATTCGTCCATTTCCAGAGGACTCTTCCGACGTGATGATCGCGGCAACTTACATCAAATACTCAGACTACATGCAACTCTCGTCCCTTATCGACTCCTCGAATACGTCACATTCAGGATTGCGCACTCTTTCCCTACTGATAACAGCTGAGTACTCAGCTTGGGAATGGTATTCGTGAGTCTTTTTATGCTTCGAAGAGTTTTCCACTTGGCGAATCAAAATTATTAGGCCTATCATTACTTTTGTTATCATTCTGCTTCTGCCCTCGGCCTTGACCTTCATAACTCTAATGATCCACCGGATAAGAGCTGCGCGTGCCGCGCAACGTGATCGGGCTCCTGAGTATGTTGTACAAAGCCTTCCTTGGCGCATCTGGACAGGGAGCGGTTGGGAAAAGTTAGCAGGAGGACAATCCGTCACCCTTTCGTTGAGGCAACCGACAGATGCTGAGTATCGACCCAACGGGCTTTCTTCAAAGGATTCTGTCCCGCCAGCATCCGTAAAAGGCACAGAAGCACCAGAGCCGGAGAACAATATAAGTAATCCATCGACCTCCCATCCACAAAGGAAATCCATGGATCGGCCTTGGTTCGAGACGCAGGTCGAGTGTGCTATCTGTTTGTGCGAGTTTGAAAAGGGTGACAAGATACGGGTACTACCCTGTCATCATATCTTCCATCTTAACGAAGTCGATCAATGGCTGATACAAAGGAAGAAACTGGTGAGTAATACAGATCAATATGAACGACAAGCTCATGCATGCTGTCAAAGTGCCCTGTCTGTAAGTCGGATGTCACACAACCTTCCTCATCTCCTACCACCGTACCAGCTATAGCACCAATACCTGATACCCAGAACGTTAGAGCATTACCAACTGAGCATACACCTCTCCTTCATCATGATTCTGGTACCTTCTGACGGGTTTCCGATGTATCTTTCGCATTTCGACTCTGGTACTCACGTTACGTCCGACTCCTACAATAACCAATGTAATTTTACTGCCAAATTGTACCAATTCTACTTCTGTACCCTTCAAGGTTCATTCTAGGACCATGAAGATAGGATAATTTTATTTGTGAACCCCACCATATCCCAACAAAATAAGTACCAAAAAGAGAAAAATAATGTTTAGTTTGTCATTCAGGTCACATCAGTCACATTCGTGAACGTCTTCAGTTGTGGAACGAAAGGGCCGGCCAAGGAGTCAACGTTTGACGGGCCCTTCTGAAGGCCGTCCTCAAGGAGGAGGGGGGAGCATTCTGAGGTCCCGTCAGGCAAAGAAGAAGACTATGGAGCGTCGTTGTGGCAATTGCCATAGGACTGGCCACAATCGCGCAACTTGCCCAGATCTTATTCAATACGTGTAATTAGTTCCTGTATGTCTTACAATTGCAAAATGTGTTTGTGTAGACTATTATAGACTTCTTACTCGTGTTCGTTCAGGCTTCATGGGAGAACAGACAGGTAAGATAATAAATTATTAATTTATGTCACGCCGACTAAATTATTAATCAAAATGGTGGGGTTCACAACTTGCAGGGGGTTCACAAATAGAATTATCCATGAAGATATGATGAGATCTGCAAGTTTTTATATTCGTCCAGAGATTCTATGTTTAAAAAAGGCATCGGTAAGGTTGCTTTAGCCTTGTACTTTCCTTTTATAACAAGACAAAAAATATTGACAAATACATGTGTTAATAGCAGCGCGCTCATGTGATCAACACAGTTCCTTTTTCAGACTTAAGTAGACACATCGTCACTGCCATCAGATGTGTATCGGCGCGCTTTGCTCGCGACGAGTGACGCTTTGGAGTTGGGTGCCGCCAGCAGTGAGGAATGAGGCGATGATTGAATAACATGCTCACCGGAAAACTCGCAATTCAGTGAGTTTACATCTGGATAAGGCTGAACAAAAATGACAATAAGGCTCAGGGACATACCGTACACCTATATGGGATTAGCGCTCATTGTGCTTGTGGAGAAGACCTAGCAACTCTATGACAATAAGAGTGGCTTCGCGACGTGGTGGAGGATGTTTTGTCCGGTCGAGTGAGAAAGAATGCCGTTAAGTACAACACGCATGCAGCCTTCCTATTGTCTTTCTGTCGTCCCCGCGTCTTCATCAAGCCTATTTGAAATGTAAATGGATGATTCGGGAACAGTCTAATATCGCCGGACCACGCTAAAGGCACCCTCACCTCGTGGCCGTAAACTTTGTTGTTGTACGACTTGCAAGGTTGTTCATATACGCTTGTCAACGAACACGCGCACGTTTTGTTTCGGATCCCCGGTGGCCTCATTGTCTGCTGAACTAGGCATATCATCACAACAAAAGTCTTTAGCACCGATAAAGTGTATTGTTGTGGCCATCTAGATCTTCATTCGGGAGACTTAAAGATCTGCATCCTTCAGGTGCTTGTCGTACTTATTGTATGCTACCTGCTCGTCCTTCCATCCCCTCTTACGTCTCACCTTGACCCAGTGTTTTTGTTCTTGCCCTCACTGCCCCCACTATGCAACCGTTGCGTAGGAAAGCTAGACCTCCCGCGAAAAAACGCCACAGTATGAGCTCTGTTCACAGTTCATTTTCAGGCTCATGGCTTATCGTTGTGCATTTGCTCAGCCAAACCCTGTAGGTTCTTCCAACACGACAGTTGCCCTCTGTCAGCAGAGGAATGTGACTTTGCGCATGTGTTACCGAATGATGTCCGCTCAGCAGTCGGAGTCCGTGCAGTTACTTCTCTATGGGCACCTGTGACAACGGTTCTCGTTGTCAGTTTCGGCACCGCTCAGCAGTCGGAGTCCGTGCAGTTACTTCTCTATGGGCACCTGTGACAACGGTTCTCGTTGTCAGTTTCGGCATATTGCGCAAGCCTCTGAAGGTTGGTTGCCGTGTCATTACATCGTATATGGTTGCATGACAACATGTAATTCCAAAACTAGGCCTCGGTAACGCACAGAATGGTGCCACCATGCCAGAGACCGATATGAGTCACGATACACGTTGGTGGTGTGGACTGATTGTCGTATTCTTTTACTTATAGTTCACGGTTCAGATAACCCCACTGCTAAAAGGTTCGCTCCTTGGACCATGTTATTTTCACCGTCGATGGGAGGATGGGGAGGATCTGTATACCCTGGTCCAATGGTATCGCCTGTGTTTCCTCCGAGTCTTCCTGCGCCTTCGAACGTCTATCATCATATTCTCCGCTCGCGCAACAACACTAAAGCAGTTTCCAATTCGAATTCGACGTCTAGCTCCTTCTCTGACGATGTCGCGTTCGTCACCGAAGATCCAAACTACAGCGAGCACTACCACCAATACCAGTCGCGTATTCAGATCATGGACTCACCACCCCTTGTTCATGTGCCACCGTTCTACCACTCCCCGCCAGACCCACACGGTCCTCTGTCGATTGATACGTCATATATTGCTTCGCCGACAATGTACAACACAGAGACATTCTTGCATCCTGTATCTCCCAATAATTCGAAACTCAAAGCGCGTCCGCGGTCAAACATTCGTCACAAGGTCATCAACTACAAAAGTACGCATCATTACCTTCCCGGGTCAGTTGATATTACCTCTGACGATATTTTAATGCTACTAGCGAAGCCCTGCCGTTTCTACAAAGTTGATAGGACTTGTCCGAACGGATCGAGTTGCACTTTGTCAGTTTAGCGTCATTGCTGCAATGATCGATAATCTCATTTTACTTTCAATTCGTATCCAGCATCCACACCGGCACGTCCCCTCGCGAGTCGCCAACTACAAGCCCAATGCTCCTTCCGTCTCTTCCCACTTTGCCTCCAAAGCCACTGACATTAGCGGAGGAAAACAAGAAAAAGAATTTTTTCCCGATTCCGTGGAGGGTAATAGGTGGTGGCGTTTTGATGGGTTCAGAATCGAGTGAGTGAAGAACATTGAAACGAAAGACTGTTGCTAATTTGTTGCACAAGCCTCTATTACGGATCACAGCAGCCCCAATGTTGGTGTCGTGGACAACCACGAGACAGTGTCGGAAGAACGAGAGCCAAGTGAGTGCTGCCAGTGAATTCTACATTGAAACCGATGCTTATGTGTCAACTTCTAGGAAACATTAGCGATAGATCGCCGCCGAAGTCGTCAAAGCGCATCCGTTCGTCATCGATCCCTCCCACGCCAACGATACAACATGTGGATACATGCACGGTATGTTTTCTGGTCATATTTCAATTTGTGAACTTGTGAATCGAATTTCTACAGTTGTTTTCTGCCGAATCTCCGGGTAACCTTTGACACTTGACTTCTTCACGATTGTAAATTCGTCTTTTTCGATCTTCGGTTTCGGTTCATACTATACTTCATCTTTCCTCGTACAATTGAATTATCCTTGTACCATTTGTAGTAACAACTTATATTCGTGCGTTCACTACGGTGTTTAGATGTACCTGATTACAAACCAGTCGTTCTGCCTAATCTTTATCAGCTGTGGGAAATGGGATGAAGTTGAGTCAGAACGTGAAGTTTTCGGTCGCGTGTTACAGTGCTATGTATGGAATGGATAGCAGTTCCAACAGAGCCTGTCCACCCCTGCGTAAAGTCACAGAATAGTGACGTTCATTGTTCTAATGGGACAGGTAGTCCGACCGTGCAATTCCGACGTTTTCCATTTTACACATGTAAACGAGGTATCAACGACTGATTACTGATCTGAGGATCACCTTGAGCATTGTTCTACCTGGGACGACAAACTGTTTTTCCACCGAATAGGAGGACTTAGTGGACAAGGGGTGGGTAAGTACCGTGTTGTAATGGGATTTCTGAAACTACTCCTGGTATTACCTTGACAGTGTCCAAACCCTTGTGAACGGTGCAGTGACTTTAGATTCTTCGGCTCAAAAAAGTAGGGGTTTGCATCTCCATCTACGGCATACGATGTTCATGGGGAAATCGATCAAGTCATGTCAAAAGCCAGTTATAGTATCAATGGGTAAGACACGGCAAATTTATATAATATCGTCCTTGGAAGAAGTCTCAGGTTTAGTTAAGTCGACCGATCCGGTCATTCTCCCACTTTCCCGCAAGAGGTAGCAATGCAGGACGGACTGAAATTGAAGCCCTCCCCAAAAGTGACGATGTTTCTTTTTATTTTTTCCTCAGATTTTTACGTGTGGCTGTTCACTACCATATTCCATAATGTGTAATAAATATGTCTTAACTCTATGTTGCCTTTTTGGCAGGTTCGTGGGGAGCAATGAGATTCTCAAGAACATGTTTCCATGCCTAATTCCTGGTGATGCGCAAGTACTTCCTTCAGCCATAGTTGCCTAAAATGGATTATTTTTTTGTACTACCGTACTTGGAAATCGACCAGATCCAGATCATCCGGATGGATAAAATACCTGATCAATTTTCCTTCCGAATAGCTCTGGACAGCAGGAGGCTGTTTTAGGTTCGCTGTACTTGCAACCTTAGCGCTTGCAGGCTAAACATGATGCATGATGCCGGGGTTCAGTGACTCGAAAGGGGTCAAGGAAGAGCCTGAGTAGGGCCTGTATTTGATAATTCTGTGAATAGCATCCGGGACCTGCATTGAATCAAGAGGAGCAAATTGTCTTTGTCTGACGCCTTATCTCTCTACCATCATGTCCACACCCGACATGTCCCTCCCTCTCGCTACTCTCCTGCGAGAAGGCACACGCAAGGCCCATGAAACAGTAGAGAACAGTCCGGGCGCTGTTGCCCTCTTGAGCGGGCGACTACCAAAGGAGGAGTATGTAAGATACCTTATGATGCTTTGGCATGTCTACAAGTGAGTACACTTCTTCAGATTCTATGAGCTTGTTCACTTAACTTCCCACAGTGCTTTTGAGCAGGCTCTCGAGCAGCACGCCACACATCCCACTCTCGAGCCCACATACAATCCGACGCTTCTCGCTCGCGCTCCACCACTATCCGCCGACATTGCCTGTCTTCTCGAAATTCCTGAGCCGTCATGGAAGAGCCACCCGATGCACCTTGCACTCCTGAAGGATATCCCTCCTGCACTGAATGCATATGTCGATCGTGTGCAAGCGCTTGCAAAGGCGTCCGATCCTTCCCCACTGTTAGCGCACGCTTATGTACGCTACCTGGGTGACCTCAGCGGTGGCCAGACGATTCGCCGTACAATCGGGAAAGCATATGGCCTTGACGAGGCATCGGGAGCTGGGCTCTCGTTCTATGCCTTCAAGGAACTTAAATCCGCAAAGCCAGCGACGCAGGGCGAGATGAAACGTATAAAGGAATGGTTCAGAGATGGGATGAATAAGGCTGGGGAACAGAATGACAACGTGAAAGGTAAGCGAATGCTTATATACATATAGGGGGGCGGTGATGTTTACGTCTTCGAAGCGTCCGTTGTCCGTGAAGCGAACACTGCATTTGATCTTAATACTGGGCTCTTCAGTGCTATCAATGCCGAACTTGTTGAAGAGCCCAAAGAGATACCCATTCCTGTTGAACGACCCATAGAAGAGAACACGTATTCTTTATACCAGGTTATCTCTGTCATTGTTGCTGGTCAGTATCCTCCATTTTTGCCTGGGGGATCCTCTTACTAATAGCATCCTTCTTCAGTCTGCCTTGCTCATTTCATCTTGGTCGTGGGTGGATTCACCGGGGATCGTGGTTACCAGAAACTCCTCGCCATCCAGCAATGGTTCTCCCAATCTACAGGATCATCCGATTGATGGTTTGCACACTCCTTGCATGCGGTTCACATGCATGGCATCCTATCAACTTTCCAGACCACTTCCGGAGACTCCTGACTAAGTATTTGTATTTTGCTTTCATCATGTTCAAACTAGCATCACACCGTTTTCGACTTACGTATGGATTGTCAATGAACATTCGCATATCATGGAATATTTATATCGTTCAGAGGATCCGTGTATCTCACTCACGAAATAAACATAGCTATATTCAAAATTAAAAAATCGTCCAGCGAGAAAGTAGTAATGTGCACAGAGCTTCGCTCCTGCCTGCCAGTCCATGCTTCTGGTATGGACGAATATATCTCAGGCACTTGATATATGATAAATGATAACTTATCACTAGTTATGAGTCATGACGTGATTGTTTAGCGATAGCTGGCTCTGTGAGTTGCCTGCCAACTGTTGATATGGCGGCTCGAGAGGCAAGTACGTGGTATTCTCGGGATCTGTTGCAAACGGTTGACTGGCTTTTTTGTTCTTCTTCGCTCTGCGCGCCTTGGCTTTGGCGCTGCAGCAGAACCGCCAGATGCAACAACCCACGATGAGGAGTAGACCGACGAGGCATCCGACAAGAATGTATGGCCATCGGCTGAGGATTTTTTCCTCGTATGCTTTCTTTTTCTCCTCGGAAGAGATGGGGGAGCTTTGCATTTGTGAGGGTGGAAGGAGCGCCCATTTGGGGTCGTTAATCGTGTCGACGCCGCCGAAGCGCGCGGTAACAAAGTCTTGACGCGCTTTCACAGAGCTGGTGACGGACAAAAGTTGAATGTAGGGGTTTTCGCCACTGGCGCCATCTGCCCAGCTACCGAAGTCGAGCAAGGTATAGGTGTTGCGTACTGCGTCACAAATTGTTATTGAATTAGAAAGAAACCAAGTCAAGCGTGGTCTTACGGAAACTCATCCCGAGAATCATATCGTAGTGGCCAAGCAAACTGAAAGCGGAGGTAATTGGTTGGAACTAGAGCATGATTAGCGCAGCTACAAAGGCAAAATCCTGCGCTCACAGCTCCAATGCAAACTCGATTACCAGAAGCATCATGTACATTGAAATTGTCGTCGACCGTATCAAGTGGGTGTACGGGGTATTGTACCCCATCGAACGAAATGGAAATATTCAGGTATTGACCACAAGGAATCGTCCAGTATTCGTTCTTTTCATCATACACAGCACCTTGCACACGCCCGTAAATTGCATCAGACACCTTCCTTGGTACCTGGTTGAACGTGAACCCCGAATCGAACACCGCAACGTAAGTGCCGTCTGGTGCGCTGGGAACGATGGAGTCGACCTGGATCGGATTACCATCTGGACCGATGATTCCGACATCCCGATCTGTGATAGCTTGCCAGTGCTGATCCTGGCTCAAAAGCTTATTGACTTTGTCCACGTCCAGTCTGGGCATGCTTGTGATGTTCTCAAAGCCGTGGACGAGCTCGGAGATGGTAAGTTGTCCTGTGAATGGTTCGGAGGGTGCGTTCTTGCGGTCAAGGAGGAAGGTGATGTAAGCGTTGGCGGAGGTGTTTTGTTCAAAAATGTGCGTGAGTACTGTGTCACCTGTGTGTCCATCGAGCTTCTTGTAGATTACGCTGCCTTTGTTAGGTCCAAGCCCCAAAAGACCGTCGTATCCCTGCGCATGGATGTTGGTAGAGAAGCTGCTGGTGTTTGCAACAAGTACTGTTCGAGTTTCAGTACAAAAGCAAAATCATGTACACGAGCTTCTCACGGAATGCTTGGTTGTCTACGGAATAGTCCCCAATTTGTACTGTGGCTGCATGGGCATTCCCTAGATCTATCATTGAGCGTCCAATCAACAAAGACTAAACTGCAACTCACCTGCCGCTGCACCCACAGCATACGCCAACTTTAATGACTCTCCCAAGTCTGTTGAGGTTGGTTGTGCTTCTGGAAAGTTTGCCCACAAGTCAGAGCTTGAGTTAAGGAAGATCTTTTAGAGCGGAAGAACTTCACGTTTAAATACAAAGCACTTACCTTCCCGTATCCAAGAGTACCCGTGCTTGGACACCTCCGATAGTAACATTACCGATGTACTGTGCATTCCCAATATTATTTATGCCAATACTGGTAGACCTGCGCGAGATGTGTGATGGTTCTGTGTGGGTGCGGACTTCGAACGGTAGCCGTATGCCATATGTTGCGTCAAAGGTCGTAAAAAGCAAAGCGAGAGGAATAATCGAGCGCATGGATAAGCAATGAGGAAACTATACGGATACTGAAAGCAAAGGAATGAAAAAAGGAGAGTTTGGTTCAGACTAGCTGCGGTATGGCTAGCCTATTGTACAGTCTTGGTTGTGAACGGAATTGATTCCGCAAAGAAGTCCTTGATCCGTGTAAATATTATGGTCAACTTATTAATACTTGTTCTCTTCCAATCTCGCTACGTCCCTAAAATCTTAGTCCAAAGCACTTTCGTGGTATAATCTGAAGTCAAATACATGTACGGACACAACTGTATGGACATTGGAAAACAATTCGAAGCCTGGTTTCTCTTGACACTGCTTTTTTGATCTCATGGCAGCTTGAAGAAAATCGATTGGTTGCTCTATCAAAGATTGCAGCGCCACTTGCAATTGTTTCGCAATACGTTCAAGTCCTTCACGAATCCAAGCTCCGACTCAGCTAGACTGGCAGTCATATTCCAAAGGACCCTTAGCTATGGTCGCTCAAGGTATGTCTTAAAATGATCCGTGACTCTAATTCAACCGTACTAGGTGCAGTCCCGATCTCAGCCGGTTAATGTACCGCCAATTTTCGTTGAGTATCAACCGGCTCTTATGATGGTCAAGTTTTGTGTCCTTTATATGCCAACCCGATAAATAATGAGTGTGGTGTGATACTTTTTTTCATCAATTAACGAGCTTGAGATGCCTGGCGTCTGTTACTCGGGGTGTTTCCCTGAAGAGCTATGGAATGTAGCGCCCCCACGTACGTGGAGAATGAATAACCCGGAGCGTCCGAGCGCCGTGTTTGACCATACTCCCTTTGAAACCTATGGGGCGCTATAGCTACAGCTTCTGCATCAGAAACGGGGATTCGGAACGACGGTGTAATACTTGAATGCTTTAGCGACCCTTCAAGCCTAGATTTGCAGGAGCGTCAGGTTGCATCCTTCAGACCCGTGTTACCTCTTCGTCGTGAGGACTTGCAACTGAAGGGTCTTGGGATGTAAACAAAGTTAGGCATGATAGATCCTATGATTCTCATCAGGCTCGAAGGGAAAGTCAATGGCGGAACAAGACAGATTTGGCCAGCCCATACGCATGCTTCCAGCATCCTCTAGTTCAATTGTCTTATACAGACAGAGTGGCGATATTGTGAGTGGAACGTACAGCGAACTATTACGTATAGTAACTATAAAGTATTCACCCTCAGTCCGGTATAAAGGACTAAGGGTGCTATCTACATGTGTCTAGGTATATATACATATACATATGTAATAAGTTAATGACCGCATAAAAGAAGAGGGCACCTGACCAACGCAAAGAGTGTATGGTGGCACCATTACCGTCCAACAAAATATCGACGTGAAGGTTCGGCAGCCGGGAGTGACCATCGAAAACTATCCAGGGCTTTCGCTGTGCCGAGAAAACAAGTGTTTTACTGACAATGAACTTCCACGAAGGAATCGGTCACAAGTCGAATTGGCACTGTCATTTGGAGAGGGAGGAAAGGCGAAGGCTTGTTCTCAATCGGGGGCGGCTCCAAGGTAAGTACTACAAAATCCTAAAGGAACACGGATGAGCTCAGACAGCCAGGGTTGGCCCGACCAAGGGCCTACGTACTTTGACAGAGACGTTTCCGGCCGTGAATCCGCCAACCTTAACATCCGGGTTGGGTTTCACTTCCCCTTCCCAGTCTAGATGAATCACGTTTGAGGACTCGTGTATCCCAAGGGGAAGCTCCCAAATCTCGCCCTCGCCGATTAATTCGTTAGTGAACGATTTTTCACCCCTTGTTTCAATTGTGCTGCGACGGAAGAGGGACACTGTAATTTCCAGACGGAGTCTTTGTAAAGGACACTTTTTGTGGAAGTGGGACGAAACCAATGGTGCATGTCCCGGAGGCATAAGCATTTTCAAGGCATCAAGACAGCCATTAAACTGTATATAGAATGGTATTTTATCAGCCAAACCATATACCCGTCCTCTTGGTATGAAGAACTATGAGAGCCGATTAGTCGAACTATGTCATAGGCTGTACGAAGACATACATACATCACAATGAACGGCATCTAGCTCAGACATTTTTCTGCGCGTTTTAATCGCAGAGGACGACTGATACCATTCTTCTGGGGAGGCCTTCATAGTAGAGAAGAAACTGCAATTCAGAAGGACGGGGCGATGTGGACGAAGACGAGGATGGTATTCAAAAGGAATTTTCACTCTGTAGGCCTATAGGTCAGGAATTGCTATATAATTTTTTCAGAACAGAAAGCTCACTTGTCAGACTTGGATAAAAGATATACTGCGTGTCGTGCCCGGCTCACGCATATAGTAATGTAATAAGTAGCTCGCAGGTAAAACCCAGCGTGGCAAACCAAATATGTCGGCGGAAAATCGTGTTCCGAGCCATCATAGGTGAATGAAGAAGGCAACGGACGAGAGAACGGAAGGTGACTAGACAGTTCATCTATGTCTCTTTGACGCCAGAGGACACAAGAATAATCTAATATTGAAATCGACCTAGAGCCGCCCCCGGGGATTATCGTATCAAGCTTCCCCTTGATCTGCACAAAGATCACAAAATGAGACCCGTGAATGCACATTGTTTCGCGAACCTACCTTGAAAGCAACCCGAGAGACTTTTTGTGGTTCTTCTATGAAAACTGAACCAGAAATTTCGCCTTTTCTATCATATACAGGTATATCCTTGCTGCTCTCCTGTTCATAGAGAATGACAGTGGTTTTCCCTGACCTCCGAGTATATGTTCCGTTTGGTACTGCGCGTGAATGACGGGGGGTTTCTTGCAAAGTACGTTCACCGTCGGAGGGTTTGCAAGAGTATGTCGGTGAAGGCTCTGAAGGACAGTACTGGGGCAACTCTGCCGCATTGACCTCTGTCATACCAAACGTGGGATGATGAGCCCTGAAAGACGAGAAACGGAATATAAGTAGTGGATCTCTTTGAAGTGACCATCTCTTTGTAGCCGAGGTAGATGACTCATCTGGGCGAAAGAGGAATCCGCGTTCTCAGGAGTTAGTCTAATCGCGGGTCCGAAGGAGTGACTCCGAACGAGAGCAGTGTTCTTGTGAAACACATCTCCTTGTTGTCAATATCAGCTGTCAAGTACTTGAGCTTGAGTCCTATTCCTGGTTCAGACCTGAAACTGAAAAAAACAGGCCTACGTAGGGAAGCAAGATAACAAGGTTTCATTTGTTCATACTCCGGGAAGATACTTAGTACATGTAGTACATGTGTCGCTTAAAAGCAGAATCGATCAGATGGCATCATGATTAATACCAAATAAACGAGGCGGTGTACACAGCGAAACGTTACACTGTCGGTCGATAGACTGTGCCGCTTGTTGAAGTTTGTAAATGCTGGGAAGTTAGTTGAGAGTCATGTGTAGAGGAAGCCTCTTGTTTTGAAAACAACCCACAACAACTCATTATGTGGATAACAAAATACTAGTAGTCTTCAGAAATGTAGGTATGCAACGGTTTCATCTTGCAAAAAAATTTATCTTGATATCAGACCACAGTACAGCCTTTGAAACTTGGTCCGTAGTCCACGGAAACACAAGTGCTTCGATGAGCTTGAAGAACACGCCGTGGAGCGCTAAGGGCGAAAGATTGTGTAGTGACACAATAGGCTTCTTCATGGAGTAGCCAATGAATTAATGGAGGTAAGGTGGGATCTGAGCGACTTTCACCCGATGAGAAACAGTTACATGGGAGGCGGTTCTTCGGCGATTTCCGCGTATGAGTCACTGACGAGTCGGATTGGAATTGACATTCGAAGACAGAGGTAAGGAGAGGCCTGGTTGTTAATGGTAGAAGGCTCCAAAACGAGCATGATAAAGTCCTGAAAGAGTACAGATGAAGTTGAGTAATGTTATATGGTTTGAGCCGACCGACATACCCTGACAGAGGCTATACCTGCGATGAATCCGCCAACCTCTACATCCTTATCGGCCTGCAATTCGCCTGCCCAATCCAAATGAGCTGTGCCTCGAGATTCGCAGATTAAGGGAGGAAGCTCCCAGATTTTTGCTTCGCCGATTGTCTTATCAGTCCAAGACTTATAGCCCCTAGTTTCAACTTTGCTTTGGCGGAGGAGAAATACTTTGATAGTTGGTTTAATATGCGGGGTACACCTTTCGTGGAATTTCTGGATGAGATTAGGATGTGGCGGAGTGTTGATCGATTGAGGCATGAGGAGTTGTCGGAGAGCGTCGAGAGGACCATCTAGTTGTATGTGGAAGGGAATTCTATCAGTCAGGCCGTACACTCGTGCTGATGGAACGAAGAGCTACATTTAACGTCAGTAGCTACACCCCTAGATAGCAATGGATAATAAATACGTGGCAATGAATCAGACCGAGATCGGGCATCGATTTTCGTGTTTCTATTGCAGAAACTACCTGGAACCATTCATCTGGAGAGGTTTTGACAGTGGAGAAGAAATGGGGACTTTGGAGAATGGGACGGTGGGCGCGAACACGGGGATGGTATTTGAATGGAATTTCAATGCTTACGGAGAAGTCAATGATAAATCGTCTCTGACTTTAGTAAACGTGTACTTACTTATCACTCTTTGTCAAGAAATCCATGTTACGGCGGGTACGGGTGATACATACGTTTATTGAGTACAAAACTCGAATGTAGGACGCTGAAGTCGATGCCTGGTCTATCTGGTACGTCGGTGGCAAGGGGTATTCCGCGCCTTTGTAGGTGAAACAACTGGGCAACAATTGAGAGAATGGAAGGTAACCGGATAATCCCTCCGATTGTTCGCCTTTACGCCAAAGCGTATGGGAAGTGCTAATCAACTGTATCGACTTGGAACCACTTTCAGAAGTTTTCGTATCAAGTTTCCCTTCAATCTGCAGACAGTGAAAGATCAGATGTGCTATAAGCTGTCTCAATAGTTACGAACTTTGATAGTGACTTGAATCACGTTGTTTGGGTATTCAACAAGAAGCGAACCAATAATCTGGCTGCGTCGGTGATATACAGGGAAGTCCACTCCGTCCTCCTGTTCGTAAAGTGTTATGGTGAATTTGCCAGACCTACGAGTATAATTTCCTGTTGGAGTGGCCCGCCTCTGGGACGGAGTATACTCAAGAGTGTTTTCACCGCAGGAAGGTTGGCAAGAATAAATCGGTGAAGGTTCCGAAGGTGTATATGGGGGCAACGCAGCGTCCATGAGTGCAAGTACAGTGGAGCAGAGGAAATGACGGTCAACATATTTTTTAAAAGGCCCTCTAGAGAAAAAACAAGACTTATGACTCATTAGCCAGGGATCGAGGAGACATCATTAATAAGGCCGCTTGAAGCGGCATCCCGTCGGACTCGTATCCAAGCAAGGGTTACTGATGCTTTTTGAGATGAAAAGTGTTAGATACCTTGAGTTGAATGTCGGCTATACAACAAAAAATGACTCCAAGAAGCTTGTCAGGCACACTTTCAACATCACTGAACATCGCTCGATTGTAAACGTTCAACTAATTCAAACCACAAATCCGTGTAACAGACCAGCAGGAAGTCGATTACCATCCATCGTTGGAGCACCTCTAGACCTTGTCTTTACGTTGTACATCGATGCAAACAGTTTTATAAATGAAGACCCTGAAACAATCATAGATCAATCAATGTCTTTTCTTGGCGGAATGAATTTCAAAAGGATTCACATCAGAGTGATCGGGCCAACGTTTCCTCCAATCGACTTGCCCTTGCGGCGTCCTCTTCCCACTCCTGGTCCCTACTACAATAGCTCTTGGGGCGGTCACTCCGCTGGCTCATCTGTCTCTGCCCGGATTGAGGTTGACCCTGTCCAGGATTGGGTCGTTGTGCTAACAAGCTATTTCTCAAGTAACCTGACAACAACAAGGTACTTCCCCTGGTGTTTCCGTACGCTGGAGGAGGTGGTTGGGCTATCAGGTGATCTTCCACATCCCCTGTCCCAGTACCACTCTGAGCCAATGCAGCGGCATAAGTAGGGAGTGAAGGCCGATTCCAAGGCGAGAACGGCATGTCAACAGGACGCCCGTTTCTCGCAGTTGGCAGGCTTTCTACTGGGTGGAGGGACGCGTATCTTTCTGCTCGTAGACGGTACACTCGTCGTTCGAGGAAAAAGACCTCAGAAAGTACGCACAAACCGAAGAGTACATGAATGGATAGTATCGTTGTGGCGTTGTTGGAAGTATTCTGGGCCATAGTTTTTGCCAGAGTAATCCATCCAGCAAGCGTACCGCCCAGGGCAATAAGTAGCAGGAAGAGGATGAGCAGCGTATAAAGGCGAATTCCGTAAAATAAGATATTGTTCTTTGGTTTAAAAAAGCACAAAACCTTGTTCTTCATAACATTGTTTCTGGGCGCGGAAGTCGAAGGGAGAGTGAGAGTGTCGTCTGACGCGGAGGAATCTGATGCTGCTGCAACCGTTGTGGGAGCGGAATGGTCTCGATCGGCTGGATGGCGCACAGGCAATACCACCTCGGGACTGGAGCACCTTGCCTCATCCGCTCCACCTTCCACGTAACCTATCTCCCCGCGTTTTGTAGGCAAAGGCCCTGCCTGCGGTCGTGTATCTGCAGCTTCAGTCTCGATACCACTACGATCGTTGGAAGAAGAGTTCGCGATCGACGCCATGATTGTACACCAGCTGACACCAGGTCAGGAAGTAATAAAGACTTGCCCTGGCAAGAAAAGACTATTTCAAGTCTTATAAAGGTGAATAAAAGGGTAAAAGACAAGAAACACTTGTCGCTTTCGCGTCGTCAAGTTAAACGATGGAGGAGCGTGGGTACGTCTTGCCATATTAAACAGCCTATCAGAAACTGACATGTACCAACCTGGAAGAGCATGGGGCAGTGAACAAAGCGGACTTGCAATATCTCGATTGTTTGAAAGCCCGACGGTGCCACCAGTCCCTGGCCTTTTGGAATTGTAAAACAAGTTAAAAATAAATTTCAAAGCTAGTAGTACAATGGTTTTCTCAAGATACCGCGCACCGACGTATGACAGACAGCTCAAGCTTTTCAAATGTGACGCTTTGACTGAAGCTACATCAGATTTCAACATCCTGCCTCTTTTCTTCCCTGGGTATAATGGGTCCCAGTTCTACAACGGTGTAGAAGGCAAAGGTCTTGATATCGGGAGTCTTCGTTGTTTTCGAAGGGCTGCCGTCAATGTCTTCCGAGGGAGTCGCATCGTCGGATCTGTATGTATATGAGACCAACATGTTGAACTGTTGTTAGAAAATCAGCAAAATGCAGCTGAAGAATGGGATGCACTTAAAAACATACCCTAATGGATCCTCGGGCTTCCTTCCCGATAACAACTTCGCCACCCACCACAGTTACATTCGCCCGTTTTTCAAGAACCCCAACAGCTTTGACTTTGCCTCGATCTTTCTCCCGACTCCCCCTTCCGCCTCCAATGTCATCATCATCTTCCACACCATACATCTCTTCATCGTCTTCATACTCCCATGCCTCAGCAAATGCCGCAATCTGAAACGATGAATTCGGCAATGACACTGCGAATGGTGGTCGCCGCGCCTTTTCTGTCACTCCCCCATCTGTTGACGTTACAGCGGCACTTGAAATATGCATGCGCTGCACAGACAATCGAACCTGAATTGGGTCATATAGCGGGTTTGTCAGAGCAAGGTGGAATGAGTATGTCTTTCCTGCGTGCATGCCACCCACAGAACTGTCTTCATCTTGTACAGCTTGTACAACGGAAGTTTTCCCAAGTGTTCGACGAGCAGCATCGGCTTGCGCTTGTTGAACGTGCGGAAGAGCAACAGTTATTGCAGGTAAATAGTTCGCCGCGACAAGCTTAATCTTATATCGTACGGATTGGGCTTTCTGTTCTGGCTTAATGAGGATGTGGGTGCATGCTGGACAACGTTTCGATCGCTTCGAATGTAGAGGAATACGAAGAGGTTTGAGTTCACTATGTAGTCAATGAGTTGTGCATAAGCATCGATCAAAAAGGACACGTACCGTGTCTGCAGAGGCGTTGCCCAACTACTCGTCCACCGCTGTTCTATACTGGCCACCTCTCCTACCGATTCCAAATGTTTCATATACTCTACATCCACATCACCTCCTCCAGAACCCAGCCTACTTGCTGTCATTATGTCCAGACGGCTTTTATACTCGACCATCTCGTCTTTGTTCCTGCTTCTATCCTTCCCACTTCCCCCCCTCGTTGATGTGCTCCTCCCGGGGTTGTACTTGCTAACCCCAGGAATTTCACGGGCTAGCGCAGCAGAAGCGGCGGCTGTTATAGAGGTGGAATAAAGGTGATGCGAGTGGGCCGTACTGCTTGGTAGAGTCGCAGAAGTTGTTATAGAAGAAGAAAACGAAGCTGCACGTATGACAGGCTCAAAATGTTCCTTCAGTCGATCAAACTCCATTGACTCGGGGACAGAATCTTCGGATTTCTGTAACTGAGCTGTAGTACTTGCGTGTAAGAGACACTGGTTGATCAATAATCATTTAAGGTACCTGCAAGGCCAGTCGGTTTTTCGAACGTTATACCCACTTCGGCAGAATCCCATCTGCAATGGTTACAATATAGAAAAAAAGGCCCTTCGCTGACTGTGCTGACAGGGACAGCGAGACGTCCATCTCCATTATTTGGGGGATCTGACGGAACTACGGATAATGTGTTTCTGCAATTCGGACACATGAAACAGTTCCGAGCACATCTGAGGCCATGTCGTTACGATACATACCATGGAAGACATCTATGCACCAACCTGTTTTTCTCGGCGCGAACACTTGCACTAGGGACCTCAAAGAGACAGTTAGGGCAGTAGTATGTACTGACTTCGACGGAGACACAGCGGTTACATCGAACAGCATCACATTCTTCACAGAAGAAGAGTGTGTGCAGGGGATGAAAACTCGCAGATGATGAAGGCAGATGGGGAGGTGGAGGTACGGGAGAGCTTGAAAGGCATGGACAGTGATACTTGACGCTCGCTACCATCTAGACGTCAAGAGCGAACCGGTGAAGAGGTATCAGGACGTCTGACGCGACGCAGAGGTGGGAGTTAAGAGACAGAGACGCGGCTGCACGTGCATATCATGTGCTGACCCTGAGACCTTAAAGGCGATGGAGCCTTGCCAATTTTTGAAATTGTTCTCCGATGCTAAAATTTGGGCTATGTTTCTTTTCACACGTCTATGCGCTCTCAACTGTCAGACCAGCTCGCCCCGACAAGCTTCAAACTCTCCGAAACCTCCGTGTCCCCTGTTATGCCTTCGATCAATTGACAACAACGAGATATTTGGCGTAACGCATGCACGACGTACTCGAGGCTGATAATTATAGGCTAGACATCTGAATTGGCACCTTACCGCTCTGCTACTTATTAAAGGAACCGCATGACAGTGAGTGAAATCAACAATACTAATGGCTGCTCACTGGGTCTTGAAGCTGGTCCCCTTGCAAGTTCAGTGACTGAGCATGAGTACCCACATCTACTATATCCACTGATACACAACACATATTGTTTCCAGTATGTTACTGCTGTGTACTTACCGGAAGCTCATGAATTTAACTTTGTCAGGTGTTAATCTTGTCCTTCCGGTGCCTAATGCCTTTTCAGTGCCTTTAAAGAGTCTTCATTTGTATTGGTAGTTGCTTGGAGCATCCCAAAGTCCTCCATCTATTGACAAGATATCTCCCTTTGCTTATGCTAATGCTTACAGTATACTTGTTGAAGTCCTCCGAGCGGTTGATTGCCATTGGCAGCCTAATTTGAACAATCAGGTGGACTTCTCATTCTGCTGTACGTACCTCAAAAGGTCTTTACCTTGAGTTTTATATTATCCTCGAGAACTACTTTCTATTCTTCCACCAGTCTCAGGGGGCATATTTGATTTGAATACCTAACTTTCTTTGCACGCAGATTGACACACTCTCCAATTATCGGTTGTTTTTGTGTCCTGAAGCTTGGATTAGATGTGGAAAAAGTTGCGCTACTAATGCGGCAAGCTCTCGTCGCATGAATAACGACGTTTGTTGTGACATGACGCCTTTCTGCGGTAGGCGTCTCGTCGGGAGCTACTTGCATTTTTTGATGGTCAGTTACTACATATTTGAGATTGATACGACACTCTCAAGCAAGCTAAAGACATCTTATATAATGTGGCGCTATTCTCGGCTTCCTGGATCATTCTCATTACTGGTCTTGCAAAATATATATGTCCGAGTCTCAATTTTCTTGATGCATCTAGTCACGAATTCTTCGGTCTGCTTACAAGGCAGATCTTGGATAGTTTGACCAACTTCAAAGCCCCTTAGAGCATGTCACTTAGGGTTCAACAGACGTATATACAGTTCTCGCATTCAGGATGCTGCTCCATCTCAGAACCGCGGGAAAACAGATGATCCATGTGGTGAAGTTAATCTACAGTGGTTTACTTCAGGCTTCACACTGGCAGCTGCTTGGGATCCCTTAATCTTCTGTTACACAGAATCAAACCTGGAGACTGGAGAATGACATATTTACTCGATTTTGGATGTTGATAGGTTTAAGCCAGGATGAGGCGCATGACGACAAGGGCCAAATGGCTTTTAAATTCACGGAAAGAGCTAACTGAAGATTGGGATGTGCTCGATGTGTTGAAAACTTGCGAATTTCCTGCTGCGATTTACTTGCAATGACTCTATCACTTTCTATAACATCCCTATAGATGGATAGCTAAAGTGACCCCTCACAACTTGTTCTCCCTCTGCTTTGCTCGTTTCAAGTTTACTTCCATGGGAAGGATGTATGCCATCTGTGTTGCAGTGGCAACGCACACCTGCTTCTCTCTCCACCCTGGGACTTCATTGCCTTCCCCAATATTGCACGGAGCAGTCCAAACTTCAACGTTGCCATCATGTCTACCATCGGTGACAAACTTTGAAGAGTAATAAATGCCTACTGTACGATCCGCATGATCAGCAGAGAATCGCGGTATAGGTGCTTTGAACTCTAGAGCAAGCACCATTGTCGGGAACCAGCTATTTGTCATGGACGTCACAAATTCAGCCAAAGTTTAATGGAAGGAACTATGCTTACCTAATCCCCAGTCCAGGGCGTTCACTTCGCGGCATAAGATAAGGTAGGCCTGCAAAGACATCTACGAGGAAGGCAAGGGAGTTCTTCGTGATCTTATCGCCCTTATCTTTAAAAGAAAACCATGCACCCCATTCTAAACCAGTGCCACCAATAGTGGAAGCGTTGGTTCGGTTTGGGTGATTGGGTGCATTTTTCTCAAGAATCACTGGATCTGGTGATAATGAAACATATTGTTTGAACTTCCAAACGTCGCGGGAGAATACTGTCACAGCAGTTGAAGGGTGAGTATGTAAGGGAATTCTCCTGGCGTATGACGAAGGGGGTGCAAGAGTAAGTCCATGGGACTGGGTGGAATTCACGCCGAAAATTTGCTGAGTAGAAACAGTCACCGTCCCCTGAGATTCAATATACATGATTAGGAGCCAGATCGAAGAGGTAAAATTAGAAATTATCGTACTTGCTGATAGAGGTCAGCAGTAAGATTTGTAAAACCACGTCCGGTCCTTATAGTTCGCACACGTATCTTGAATTCGGAAGGTTGAGAACTTCTCAAGTAATGGGCCGTGACGTGAATAGGATCAGGGTGACGTGTCTGAGACTGATGCTGCAGACAAGCTTCCACGAGCAATGCCAGGATATAACCTGGACAAGTGAAGGATAATTTGTATCTATGATGGCTTTAAAAGGATAGAAGTAGCGCTCACCGCCATTCGGTATACTGAGCGAAGCACCTGGGTATAATCAGAAACTCGTTTCCGGCTGAATCTGGAGAAATGGAGTGACCCACGCTCCAACCACCCAGTCAGGGTTTACAGTGCCAGAGTAAGTTTTAGAGTCTCCTCTGACGTTCTCTTCTCTGACACTGACTGCCTGACGAAACGGTGCCATAAGACAAAAAAGACAGAAAGAATGCAACTTTGAATATCAAGAGCCGGAGACCGGCTTGCTCATTACATACCCGGTACTTTTTTGCATCCGCTGATCCCTCACGGATAAACTTCGGTCGAGTGAGACTCAACTAAGACTCAACTAACCCCCACTACAACTACAGCTTGGCCTCACTTTTGCCTCGCTTCATGTTGACCTCTATGGGAATGATAGACGCCATCTGTTTTGCAACAGCGATGCAAACTTGCTTATCCCGCCAATTTGGTATCTCTTCGCCATCTCCAATATTACATGGTGCAGTCCAAACCTCCACATATCCATCATGCCGACCGTCATTCATAAACTTTCCCGATGAGTAGAGGCCTACCGTCTGCGTAGCATGCACAGCGGAAGGGGCCGGTATGGGAGATTTAAATTCAAGTGAAAGCACAATAGTTGGGAACCAGCTGAACGAATCAAAGCTAGCCCAAGTCTAGAAGATTTCAAGTCGTACCTTCGACCAAGTCCAGGCCTTTCACTGGGCGGCATGAGGCCCGGCATGTGGTTGAAGACGTCGACAAGGAACGCTAGCGACGTTGATGTGATTTTGTCGCTCTTGTCTTGGAAAGTAAGCCAAGCGCCCCATTCGAGTCCTTCACCCCCAATTGTGGCAGCATTCGACCGACTCGGGTGATCTGGCGCATTCTTTGCGAGTATGTGTGGGTCTGGTGCCAACGCGATATAAGGTTGGAATTTCCAAACGCCTCGACCAGGTCGGACGACCGCGGTTGATGGATGGGTGTAGAGAGGTATACGACGGGCATAGGGGGAAGGGGGCACAATGGTTAAGCCACGACTATAACCAAGAGCTCGAGGTCTATTGCCAAAGATTTGGTGTGCAGTGATAATCAACGCTTCCTGTCGTTGGAAAGTGCCTTGTCAGATGATGAATTTTCAGGAAGTGGACAGCGACTGGTACCTGTTGATAGAGTTCTGCTGTTAGGTTTGTAAAACCCCGACCTGTCTTCACTATGCGTATTCGTATGTCGAAGTGAGAAGGTATCGATGTTCTCAAGTAATGAGCCGTCACATGAATGGGATCACGATGGTTCGAAGTCGACTGATGTTGAATGCAGGCATCGACTAAAAGAGCTAGGATGTATCCTAAGACGAAACTTGGTTATTCACGCAGCACATGAACTTGAACGAACGCACCGCCATTCGGAACACTGAAAGGCACTGAAATGCATTATAAACTACGACAATATTGGAGTTTGACATACGCGCCAACCAACCAGTCGGGATCTATTTCACCTGCATAGGACGTATACTGTGCATTGGAAGACAGCGCCTTAACATTGACGGCCTGAAGCAAAGGTGCCATGTCAATTGTCAATCGAGTGTGGAAACCGAGGACATACGTGATCACAATGCATGTGTCCATGGGTAAAAGAATTCCATATATCCTGCATACGTGTACTCTATCATCAATTTCCGTTTGGACTCAATCCATCAAATTATACACAACCCTCGACATACTCTTCTTCTGTAACGCCAGTCTTACGTTTCTACTTCTTCGTACCACTCGGACAGCCGAAAATAGAGCTCGCTACCCACGCAGACCTCGTATCTTTATTCGACTCACTTTTCTTTGACGTTCCTACGTCCGTTGGGTATATGGCAGAGAGGCTACATGACAGTTTGGAATAGAATGACCTTCAGAAATTCACTCCTATCCTTCAACTTGGAGCAGCTGTCCTTGCCCACTTTGCCGCATCCTCGCCGCGACGGCCAAACATGCAAAAAGTTGTGGTATCATCATCTTCCTCTATGCGGTGAGTAAGACTCTTTTTCCTTGCCAGAATGACTCCTAAGTGCAAGCTTCCAAGGCACGATTTTCTTAATCTTGGCACCTCATCCATCTCTGCTCTATGTTTTGGTCACATACTACATCCAAATTCTACATTCACCTCTCTCTTTCGCATTGCACCTTCTTGCTACATATAGTCTTACTTTCTTTGCATTCTCGTCTCTCATTGTTTGCGTTTCGCGGGACCCAGGTCCGGTCACGGGGACTAAACAATCCGAAGACGAAGAAACGAGCCTTCAAGAGGCTTTAATGGCTGACGTCGACCTTGATACCCCAGGAAGATGGTGCCGCAAATGCTGGGTAAGTTTCGCAGGATGCATTTAGGAGAGGAATAAGTCACTGACGTGGATGTCCGCTCAGGCTCCAAAGCCTGAACGAACGCACCACTGTTCGACGTGTGGTCGTTGTGTGCTGAAGATGGGTTCGTCGCCGTGAAGGCCTTGTTTGATTAACTCTTCAACTATAAAATTTAGATCATCACTGTCCTTGGTTAGGAAACAATTGCATTGTGAGTGGGCTTCTTCTAATTCTGATGGGGCCTAAGTCTATCGTTAACTCAGGGCCATCGGACATACCCCGCATTTCTCCATTTTTTGCTCTCTGTCACTCTGCTAGCTATCTATATTGCTATAATATCAGTCTCCTCTCTAATCTATGCTTTTAATAATCCTTACGTGATGGTCAGTCACTGGTTCATGACTGACGGTCGGCTCATTGAAAAAATTTCAGGATGCTAGCACCCCGATTCACGAACTATTCCTTGCCGCAATAGGAATGATTTTTTCTTTGGTCACTGGCCCATTCTTCGGATACCATGTGTACCTTGTTTCGCAAGTATCACTTTATCCGCACTTTATCTCAGAGTAATTTACAAAACTTGTCTTCTAGAACTAATCAGACGACGCTGGAAAATATTTCTCCATTTCTACTTCTCAAGCACCTTCCGAAACTTCCATTTGGAGGCCATGATCTATCCGATCCCCCGCTCGAGCCAGAATTGTCAGGCCAACAACGACGACTTATAAAAGATGCGCATCGGGCTATCCATCTCTATGATATTGGTTGGCGTGCAAATTGGGTTCAAGCACTGGGCTGTGAACAACTTTCGGATTGGGCTATCCGCTTATGGTGCGGTGGGGCTTCGTGAGTTTCACCGTAAGGTATTCAGAGGTTTAACTTGACACGATATTTATAGACCTGGAGAAGGCAAATACTTTCCCCATAATCCGAACGCAGAGACCATGCTGGTTCGTCTTGCGACTGAAATAGTCAAGCTTGACAGGCATGGACATCAATGAGACATTGTACAGTGTACATGGCGTATAAGAGCGTATGTACATGCAGTACTATATTTCAGTTGATGAGATGCTGCAGATTTTTGATTTACCTCTCCAGCAGATGGATTGCGTGCTTATTGCACAATGACTCTGATCTCAATATATATGTATAATCGTACGAGCGAAAGATAACGGTGACCGTATGTCCACGTGTATCATTCATATCAGGAAGGATTTGGTTCACCATCCCTTGAATAACTCCAGACTTTCTTCATGAGCCCGATAGGTTTGAAATAGCCCCTGCAAACACTGAGTCTACCTAGCAAGAATTTGCTTGCCCCTGGAAGCCCCATCATCAGCAGAACCTGGTATTAGTGATTTTATTACTACAAGTATTTTGACTGCATTTCCTTCTAATGGTACCACCACAAATGACAACTTTGCAACAGCTATGTTCCTGATTCGAAATGTATGCGGTGTCAATCCCCCAATGTTTCATCTCTTTTTTTTTATCCATTAGTGTGTCTGAGGTGCTAGTTGCCTATGTTGCACAGTATATCAGAGGTAACTACATCTTTAAAATGCCATGGGATGCTGCACCCTCCCACATATGCAGAGAATGAGAGCTGGCATGTTTGAGTGCTGTTTTAGGCTGTGCTCTCCTGGTAGGGTCTAATCTCTTGATCTTTCAATATGTAGAGAAGGTGATGCCTATTGCATTATATATACAGGATTTTTGATCTTGCACAAGCTACAGAGGCTCAATTTGTATTTGTCTCAATAATCTTTCTTGAGTTGACAATAGTTGTAAAGAATAAGGTTGAAGGCATAATATACTGGGCTAATCATCTTATATCATAAATCTTCTCTGAAGAAAGCATGCAAAGCTGGTTCCATGATGGGTTTACTACGATACTATTGAAGAGCAGTTTGGCATCTGACACATGGACCTATCTGACCATAGAGGAACTACTGCATCTGTTGCTATAGCTTTAAACATAGATCTTGGACATGCTGTGCCCTGCAATGGCTCATACTATTTCATGAGCAGAGGGCAGGGAGACAATGCCAAGCATATATTAAGGGTATTTTGATGGCAGTGTGATGATGGAAAAGTAGTGACAAACAATATTTATCGTGATTAATGGCATTGGCACCAAATGTTGATGTCAGAGGAAGGAGCATGCAGTGCCGGGGCCAGAATATGTTTCTGATGGGAAAAGAGTCAGAGAAACCTGTCATTTATTTCCTCGCCAGCTTTTTTCTGTAGAAAAGACAAATTTCCTCAAAGACTTTTTGAATTAGAAATTGACACTTTGGAAATGGCGTAACAGGTTTTTTTTCAAGGAAACACAATTGAATGCCAGCAGTGATGGGAAGGAACATGACAGGTAGACTAAGTTTTTAAGTTTCTTGAGAAGGGAAAATATCGAATTATAAATAATTATTGCCAATCGCAGACTGTAGAATGTTCTAATTGCCGGAATTTGATGTGCCTATTTAGCCCATTCAGGTGTCCAATCTGGGAGAAGTTCCGGATAAGGCTTCCCCGGTCCTATGGGCCATCCAACAGCCATCAGGACCACCCCAACATAATAGCCATCCAACGGCCACCATGGCCGTAATTTACAGTTTCTTCTCGAGCCTTTTATGCAACTGCAAAGTCATTTACGTTGGAGTATGGATCTTTACTCGAATTGTGGCAGATATGACTGACAAAGTCGACAAGGTAAATATCAGTCAGGCCTTTGTAGTACCAAATCCTTTCTGACACGAATTGTACACCGTACATGTGCATGTGTAAAGTTGCCATATAATGGGATGATTATTATGGAATCTGGAGATTTGATACTGGTGAGAGATTTCGTCAGCCTTGATCTAGAAAGCGAACCACTCTTGTGCTGAACCTCCTCAGTTTTGTGACGTAATTGTGACTAGATGTCATCGGGTTGTGGAAACATTTCCCCTCTTCCTTACTCCTTTTTGTATATAAACTGGGCTGTTTCGTTTCCTCCAGCCAGTGTCATCTTGTCTCTCGTCATGTCTGCACAGATCATCCCGTTACACTCTAAAAGCGCTAGCGCCACCATTTCGGCTCAGATTGTCAGCGGTCTCCGTCACCCTGCAGGTCAGAAGGAGCTCCCCACGATGCTCCTTTATGACGAACGTGGATTGCGACTCTACGACGACATTACCACCAAGGCGCCAGAATATTACCTTTTCGGCGCGGAAGAGGAGATTCTGAAGAACAAGGCTGACGAGATTGTCCAGGCCATGCATCGTGGGGAAGCGCAGGTTTTAGCTGACGAAGTTGTTCTCGAGCTTGGAGCAGGGTGAGCAGAACGGGATTCTTCTGCTCTTACTCCCATAATAAACTAAATGCTTCGTTTGGTCAACTATTAGTGCTCTCAGGAAGACATCGCATATCTTGCTCAGTCTTTCAAAGCTCGTACCTGTTACTAGTTCCCGCGCCCCTATTACATATTATGCCCTCGACCTTGAGGAGCGTGAGATCGAACGCACTTTGGGCGAGATCTCTGCTTCTGAGGTTGGCGAGACCTTGAAAGACAAAGTGAATACCAAGGGTTTATGTGGAACGTACGACGACGGACTCAAGTTCGTCTTTGACGGTGGTCTGAACTTGGGCGCCAATACCAATCCAGTTTTTGCGCCATTCAGCCGTTCTGGGCTCGGTGACGTCTCTCCTATCTCCAGTACCAGCACCTCTATCTTCAGTTCTGAGGACTCTAGTTTCGGAGGTCCAGATTCTTCACTCATTTCAACGCCAGATGAAGCTCAGCTTCCTCTCCATATCCTATTTTTGGGATCGTCGCTTGGAAATTTTTCTCGTGACGGAGCAGTTGAGTTTCTTAAATCACTCCCCCTCCGTGCAGGATCAGGAGACACTCTTCTAATTGGTATGGATCATGATAACGATAGAGCTATAATTGAAAAAGCCTACAACGACCCTCAAAATTACACAAGGGCTTTCATTATGAATGGCTTGAGAGCTGCAGGAAGAGCACTCGGCAATGAGGCCATGTTTCAAGAAGAGAACTGGGAATATGTCAATCTGTATAATTCGGTTGGATTCTATCATTATGGCTTCTATTCAGAGATGCTGAATCATATATAGGAACGACGTAAGGTTCACTCAGTGTGGTCGATATCACACTCACTTTTTTACTCAGGCCATCATGAGGCATTTTTCAAGTCCAAATGCGATCAAAGAATTGAAGACTCCTCTTCCAAGGTGCACTTTACATTCCTGAAAGATGAACTAGTAAAGATCGAGCAATCTTACAAGGTTTGCCTTTTTCTTATCGACAAGCTTCTGGTAACCTTCTTGTGAAGTTTACGGACAGCGATGCCTCGGAGCTTTTCTTGGGGAGCCAACTTCGACCTATTCAACGTTGGATCGATAGTTCCCAGCATTATTCTCTTTGGCTTTTGGAACGTCCCACTTTCGTCTTTCCGCTTCTGAAGCAACCCACGAAGACATGTAGCCCTTTCAATGCGCCGAATGTTGAACACTGGCAACAACTGTGGGCTGCCTGGGACTGCATCACTCTGAGAATGATTCCTCCATCAATGCTTTATCAGAAGCCCATTGACTTGCGCCACATTTGCTTATTCTATCTTGGTCACATACCCACCTTCCTTGACATTCACTTATCGAGGCTTTTGGAAGAGTCAAACACTGAACCCCAGAATTTCAAAGTTTGTCCGTTCTAGCCTGTCAGTTTGAGTTCTTAGCTAATATGAATTTACGCGCAGTACATTTTTGAGGTTAGATCAAGAAATGTTCGCACCATTTCTGCACCTCTGACCTTCTCACAACAGCGTGGCATCGATCCCAATGTCGACGATTCTACTCAATGCCATGTAGATTTTTTCATTCTATCAGTGCCATAGCTGACACATTTCCGCACAGCCGCACTCAAATGTACCAGAAAAGGATGAAGACTGGCCTACTCTCATGAGCATACTACAATTCCAGTCCCGCGTCCGCGCGAGGCTCTTGCGATTATACTCCAATATACACTCTAATGCCATTCCCCTGACGCGTAAAATCGCGCGCGTTCTCTTCATGACATTCGAGCACGAAGCTCTGCACGCTGAGACTCTTCTGTACATGCTCCTCCAGCGCGCTGGAACTGGGACACTTCCTCCCCCGGGTTTCGCCATCCCACCGTGGGCGTCCCTTGCCGCGGCCTGGGATGCTGCGCCTCTCCCCAAGACGAAAACAGTTGCCCTCGGACCAGCAGCAGTTACCCTGGGTCACAATGATGTAGAGCAGGATGACGTGGATCCAGTTTTAGCTAACGATATTGATGGTCATGAGTTTGGGTGGGACAACGAACACGGCGTGAGGGTGGTGCAGGTCGGTAAAATCTGGATTGATTGGAGACCTGTATCAAACGGGGAATTTCATGAATTTTTTTCTGGAAAAGGAAAGGACCTCGTACAGGTTCCGGCTAGCTGGATCAAGGAAGATGGAGGGTTGAAGGTACGATATTTCAGAATCGGTCTTAATGTGATTACCAGGTTGACATCGAAACAGGTTCGTACCCTTTATGGGCCTGTCCCCATGAATATTGCTCAGCACTGGCCTGTGATCACGTCATACAATGATCTTTCGACTTATGCTACTGTCAAGGGGGGACGCATCCCCACCGAAGCCGAGCTACGCCTATTTTTCAACACTTTTGACAGTGGATACGTTGGAGGGGCAAACGTAGGCTTTAGAAATTGGCATCCAATACCGTGAGTCTTCTTTCACTCGGTAGCGTCAGTAACCAGGGCCTGCTGACACCTGTGTACCTTTCAGTGCCACCACCGGCGCGGAACGTAACCGCGGCAGAGGAAGCAATGGTGGAGTGTGGGAATGGACGTCCACCCTTTTCGATAACTATAACGGTTTCGTACCGTCAGTTCTATACCCAGGGTTAATCCAATCGACTTGATGAGATCTACTGGGTACTGAATTATTGCATCTCACAGATACTCTATGGACTTCTTTGATGGAGCGCATCAGGTTGTGGTAAGTAACTTTAGCCATTCTGATGGAGTAACAATTTTGAATATATGTCCAGATTGGTGCATCGTATGCGACGATTCCTCGGATCGCTGAGAGGAAGACTTTCAGAAACTGGTATCAACGCAATTATCCTTATCCATGGGTTGGCGGGCGTGTTGTCTATGACACGAATCAAGATATCAGCTGAAATGTCGGGAGTGTTCAAGGATTTTTAGGGATGATCTATGCATCTCAGGATTTAGTGTTTGTAGATAGCTGGTTACGCTTTTTGTAAATGGACTTTGTATGGGAGAAAATTGGAGGCCAACTTAGTTCGATATGTCATTGAGGCGCAGAGTGCCTGGTCATTCATGTCTTTCCAACTGAAGGAAAGTGGAGAGAACCAGATCACGCGGTACACAAAAGGTGCTTGGCTTGTGCGAGCAGAAGTTCCACGAAGTACCGCAATTTTTCACGTAGCTCTGTAAGATTCTGGACCATGATGCATGAGAAACGACAATAATCATACCCAAATTATAGTGGTTATCTATAAACATGAGTGATTAATCTCGAATTTGACTAACATCATGGATCCAAGTTCGTGAGTACAAAACAAGGGTGTTCGGAGGACTGTGAAATTGTGTGCGCTGACACATGGTCAATCCCTGCTGACAGCGTGTGTTTGGCCACGATGTCTATTCCAATGGAGAATAAGATTGATTTTGATGTTTGCCGGGGATGTCGGAACATCCTTTACTATTTTCCATACACTTTTTGATATTCAACCCTTTAATGTTGCGCATATGATATACCTGTTTTAGATCCAATGAATGAGTATTCCCAGAGCACCTGACAATGGAGGGGCTGAATGGCCTCATAACGTTTTGGCTAAAATGGAACACGTCGGAATTGCATTCGACGAACCAGTTGGACTTGTCCCATTAGAACAAAGGGAGTTACTATCCTGTGACCCGTTGCGCAGAGTGGACGAGGCTCTGTTATCCATAGCGGGGAACCAAACCGTTACACATGGAATGTTTCGGGATAGATGGGACGGACGGTCCACGGGTTTCAGCACGTACACTGCTATAGTATTCCATATTGCTTCTGTTCAAACATCGTCTTTCAGAATTTCCTCAACGTTCTTGTAGGAGGCAAATGCACCATTCAGATCCTATCAACTTTACAGAGCCGTTAAATTCGACATCCAACTACGTTCTGAGCACATCTAATTGGGCCAATACCGTCAGTTGCCCTCTTGGTTTTCTTAATCATGTAGTCAGGTTTTGGAAAATGTGCTTCCACAATGATGCGGTCAGTTTTCAGCTCGATTGATCTGCCAATAATCCTAGAACAATCTGACCTTGTAAAACTTTGAAAAAAAAAGAGTTTTGAAGGTACTGACTCATCCTCCAGGAAAACCCACTTTCATCTGCCTCTACCATCGTCAGTCGGCACGCGCACTAAACGCACCCTCGTAATTCTACTTTTCTCCTTGTACTTGTATCTCCCACGTCCCGATCATCCTAGCATTCTACGGTATCCCTAGTTGGCTGGAGTGTTCAATCGAGCGATGAATATTGAGAAAACTTAGACCAAGACACCTTACGTGCAGCCTTAACGAATTCCAGGAACAGGCAAAATGTTTGCAATTTTTAGTCTTTCGAGTAGCATTTCTCAGACAGTACATACATATTTCTCTGACTGAGTCAACGCTGGCCCAAATCTCAAATTCCCTGACCATGGTAAACTGCGATGTTTTGTCATTGGCCAAAAACACATTTTCAGGTGAGGTTTATCCTGGCATCTCAAAAGAAGTCTTGCGATTGTTAGGCACTTTTGAAGCTCGTGATACATACGAGCGTCATCCGGGTTTACCTGTGAAGCCCTTATTTCTATTGAACGAAGATTATTGAACGAAGACATTTCGACCCTTTTCGACCTGATAACGTCATGATCATGAAAAAAACATGGAATGAACGCACGGTGCGTATCATTACAGCTAAAGTTGATTTCTCCGAAGTATGGAACTGCTTTAATGAGACTTGTGAGAGAGGTCTGATTGAGTGCACCTCATCTCGTAGTAGTCCAAGAAGTGACCGTCAAGCCGCACCACCTCCGACTGTTCGACTTTTTTGCAGTACTTCGCAATTGCAATTAGGAGTTTCCCCCCACTACCCCAATTGTACGCTTTTCACCTCAGAGAAGGAGAGCAGAACGTTTTGGGAATACATTGAGAGAGATAGTATGTGGACCGTTTGGAAAATGTGCCCGTGAATTCCCTATTTAAGATCCCAGGGAAAGTACACATAAGTCTGACAGTGTGGACATTTGCCAGGGTTTTTAAACGAAGTCTTCGATGACAGATCTCTTGTCCATTACTACGCTGACTTTACTTTCCAAGGCGATTGTGATTAGCAGCTTGAAGAAATACGACAACTTGTGCTTACCGCACTAACATGTCCTACTCTGGGGATTGACGAAGGACTCGGCACTTCCTCTGCAGAGTTTCCCATATACGTAGTACTGACATGTAACGTTTCCCAATATGTCGCTAAGAACTACTTCCGGAATGCTGTGCAAGTTCAATATAGAGCTTTTAGAGTATCTCTGCGTTGCAATCGATGGGGGTAGAGAAGAAGTAGGTCTAGAATGTATGATAAGTTTTTGCGGAAGGGGACTGGAGTTGTGGTAAGATGGGACAGGATCTCACTCCATATTTCGGGAGGCAGATTCATAACCAAGCCCCTGGACCTATAGTGTTGTAGTAAGCATTTGAGACCCGTTGCTCATTGCATGAGGCAATCACAAAACTTAGACCTACGCACAACGTCTTAAAACCATCAAGTAAAGGTAACATTGCTCACGAGGATGTTTTAAACCGACATGAATACAACTTTCGTTTTTATTCCCTTCTGTGCTTTATTGAAGAAGTAGAGCTGCCGTGTAGATGTGTTACTAGTTACAATATATACTCGAAGCACGGTTTGTCACACGTGTGACTGGTATGTTTTTTGCGCGACGATTGGCAGGACCGCAGCTCCGTCTCTGCAGGGCATCGTCCTTCACATCGAAAAATGCAGCACTCATTAAAACGCTAGAACAAGGTGCGTATACAAATGTCTTTCCTTCTGCACCATCTCACTCTGTCTCAGTCATCCAGGAAGAAAGACAACAAATGGTTCCTGTCGCCCGAATCCGTGTTCTCGTTCAGGGTGTAGAATACCTCAGGACGCTTTCTTACAAGCTCACTTCTAAAGAGATGGCAGAAGAGGTACATTCCTAGTCTTTTCCAGTCCCTAACTCATCGAACTGCCCCAGCTTCCTGTTGGCCGAGCCTTTACAAGAGTTTTGGCGAACCATCTCCCTTCCATATGTCACATTGGTGAGGCCTCCTTCGTCACATGAATGCATCCCATAACCTCTCAATAGCATGGTATTTTCCCCACAGCAGTCCCTGCGATGTCTGAGAAGAAAAGGAAGGAACTCATACAAGACCTTACATCGTTTGACGGACTATAGTGAGTGTACAATAATCTTCCTCCGGCTATCTTCTTTACTTCAAACTCCTAGCCCTCAGCGCGCCTCCCAACTCATCCTAGCGGGCTGTCGAAGCAAAGACGATCTCCTTCGCCCAAAATTTCTCAACATGCTCCCCGAGACCATCCGACACAATGTTCGTTTGGCCTCTCACATTGAAAAACCCGTCATGCGTCAGCAAACCGAAGACGTTGCAGTATGACATAGTTCCTCATACATAGCTCTGGGTAACAATCCAACAGGACTTCATCCGTGACACGTTCCCGAAATGTGAAATCATCCCCGTTGGGAGCTAGTGGGTCCTTTCCTTTCCCCTACGACGACCTCAAATTCAACTCTTGTCCAGCCGTCGAGGCGAACTGACATCATCCTGCGCGCGCATCCTCATCATCCACTCAGACATGCATCACATCAACCCCCCTCTGCCACCCGCAGGTTACTTTCAGCCTCTGTTCGCTGAGACCCTCAAAGCACCTATAAGCATCCGTGACTCGCATTTGCACAAGACGATCATGCCTTTGCTGATGGATAAAGGGTTGGCCTTCGCACCGAGACTATGTAGGTGGTCGAAGTGGATTGGGATTTTAAGGGTACCGAAGAAAGAAATGAGCAGTGGGGGATGGGAGACGACTAGACACAGGGTGAAGGATGTCGAGAGTGGTGACGGAGAATTCGTCCTTGGGAGGTTGTTGTGAGTCTCTCGTTTCTTCCTTTTTTACTCTCTCTTACTCTCTCTTCTCATTTCCTTACACTTATACTCACACGATGATGCGACTAGTATGCTCCCCTCCAAATCCCGCGGCGCCGCAATACTATACCATACAGGGTCATGCCTTTCATCCGGCTCATCAAGAAAAAAGCCAGACAGCTTGGGATGTACTTTGACCAGACAGGTCTATGGCAATGATGCCTTTCATCCGGCTCATCAAGAAAAAAGCCAGACAGCTTGGGATGTACTTTGACCAGACAGGTCTATGGCAATGGCATCCTGCTCCTGGTGAAGATATCATCAGCACTCATTTTGATCCTGAGCCCGACCTCGAGGAGGATGAGGAAGAGAACAAGTCAACAAAGAACAAGAAAGGGAAGGAGAAACGGGATCAATTGAAAGCATTGGAGAATGGGAAGAAGGCCAATGGATTCTGGCAGCTGCATCCGTCAATGAATGAGGAGGTAATTTTGGAGCGATTGGGTGTGGAATATGTTGTTCCGGAGGAGAGGAAGTAATATGATAATATCGAATGAATACTTCCCATCTTTCCGACGTTGGACAAGCAACTAGATGAAATTTACGACGGGTGGAGGCACCATGAGCTGCAAAGTATATATACATTCCTTGACAATGGTTGCTGTTGAAGAATTGGTACTAATTGTGCTTATAAAAAGGAGTGGATGTTTCAAATCGGAGCCTAGGAAAAGAATCTTGACAGGTCTTGAACATTCAAGCTTTGGACCGTTCCAAAGGGGTTACCGTCCGAACGGGAGCCTAGGAAAAGAATCTTGACAGGTCTTGAACATTCAAGCTTTGGACCGTTCCAAAGGGGTTACCGTCCGAACGCATGAGCGTAGAAAATGATATATGATCTACGGATCCGAAGCTTTCTTTTTGTCTTCTTGAGTGGTCTGTCCCTCAAGGATCTCCTCGCCCTCTTGCTTCAAACTAGGCTGAAAAAAAAACCTTGATTTCAGCAACATGACAAAGAAGGACCCTGTAGCTGCAGTGTACCTTACGCAAAACCTATATAACAAATCGAGATATTAGAGTAGCTACAAGACACTGCAACATACACTTGCCGTTCCACGAGTGATCTAAGGCGGCGATTTCATCAGATGGTAAAAGATTAAATAGACAGTTTTGGAATAACCTTTGCGACACCTAGAGACAAAGATTGAGCATCGAGGATTCGGGGCAATACCGTCAGCAAATGCTCACCTATCACTCGTTCTTTGAAAGGCACTTGGTTGGTTGAGCATCGAGGATTCGGGGCAATACCGTCAGCAAATGCTCACCTATCACTCGTTCTTTGAAAGGCACTTGGTTGGCATGGACATGGACTTCACTCCCATCCCCAGGAGACGTAGAAGCTTTTCCTGAGTTGAGAATTATCATCAAAGGTCAGAAGCAAGATCATACACACCTTGTTGAGGTACAGTGTCGCTTCTTGTCGCGGGGGCTGGCGCGTTCTCAGAGGGTAATTTGGTTTGCTGTGGGTTGAAAGCATTCTCAGATTCTATCTTGCGTTCCATGTTGACGTTTCGGTATGGAGGGAAAATGAAATAAGAGTAGATAGATGTACAAACTTATAGGAGGCATACGAAAGTTGATACAGTTGACGTCATTAGCAGCGTCATATGCAATTTCCCCTTATTTATGTAACATTTCTTTCAGAACAGAGCAGACGAGAGAGAGTATTCCGATACGTCGGCATGTTGCATGATTCCAATACTGATATCATCTTCCACCCATGGATCAGTTGTTAATTTGACTGGAATAAGTTGACGAAGTTCCGCGAACGGGGACCGTTGATCGGGCGGCGACATGGAGAAAACAATACAGTCCTACACATTTAAGGATAAGTATCAGAGAAAGGGCGGTGGGGACAGAATGGCCGCGTTACCTTGACACTAAGTCCAGCCACTTTAAAGCCCATGACGTGGACTGTCTTATCAATAGTAATCTCGCCCGAGAACGCCGTCCAGGTTGGTCCATCGGCCTAGCCGCCGGATGTATTGTAGTAAATGTTGTGATGGACATCACATCACGTACCGTATGTCTGAAAACACCTTCCCCAATGCAGTCGATCCTCCAAATATCAGTCTTTGTACCTGAAACCACAGCATTCCTTGGCCGGGATGAGAAAGAATACACAGCCAGAACAGACATTTTCACCTAGCATCGACCGTGGATTGCCGCATCAGCTGAATCTGTGTGACTTGATTTCGTTTAACAGTTCCAGCGGTCGGGCAAAGTGGTAGGAAGGAGGTTAGTGAATGCGACGACGACTCAAATTTCACATGGAAGGGTATCGGTTGAGAAATGCAAAAGACACGGGATGTGGGGAGATAGAGCTTGGTCTTAATCGATTCGAGTCTTTTGTCTTTGGAATGTATCTCAGATTGATGATAAGTCCAATCTGGTGTGTCGATGAAGCCATGGAGAGAAGCAATCAAAGGTGGAGGGGACTGTGTTGCGGGCCGGGATCTCGGATAATACTTGAATGTTGTCGATACTGTCCTAAAGTCGAAATCAGAATAAAGAAAGACAGCAATCCCGCTTCATACGTAGAACCGCTGAGGATTGTGGATTTCACAGGAAAGCGGGATGGTGTAGGTATATGCTGAGGCTTGGTTATTGTCGCGGTAACGGCATACTTAGGACGTCAAACGTTTTTCAAGGTCAAGTGCGCGAGAACAATGATACTTACATCAACTGATGCATGAAATCCAGGTAGGCCTGAGAGTTTGACATCAAATGTGGGAGGAAGAGGCTAAACGATCTATAATGAGCAGAGAAGACTTCCAGAAACAGAATCATCATACATATGACTGGTTTTCATGAGTCAGGGTTGAAGGTAGATATAGCGAGAACGGAAGACTATTTGGGCAGGGCGTGTTGGTATTGGTAGACTCTTTCTTCCATAACACATCTGTAGCGAGACAGATTTTAGCGGATGTTGTACCACCTTCTGCGATCTCCTTTAACAAGAGCCTGCCCTCGATCTGCAGATGGGTCACCAAGTTGACGATGCTCAGCTATGTGAGAGCTCACTTTAACGTCGACAGAAATAATGTTGTCCGGTTTGAAAAGCTCTACCACACCTTCAATACGACCTTGCGCTCCGTATGTTGGAAGAGTGACGTTGTCCTGAGCAATCAGTCTAAGCTGAGCATCGCTGTTCCTCGATTTCTTGACAGAATTCTTAGTCGACCTAAGCCACAGACGATTTACCAGAGAAATGCGGTGTTCGGACTGCTGTGGTTCTGCCGAATGCGACAGAGTTCGGGTGAAGAAAGGAGCTAGTGAGGAGGGGAGACTGCTGGTAGACATTTTCGAATGCTTCAGTCAGACTACCAGTAAGAGGTCACTATCTTATAGTATGATAGGCGTCATCTAGTAGGGCCCGTGATTGCATTCTCATGTTAGCCTGAAGAAGATGCACATGTACAGCAATTGCACAGGGTGAGAATTCTGCTCCAAATGGATGAGACTCATACCCGTTCCGACGAGCAGGTTCAACCTAAGTACACATGTACAACCGTGAGTGGCTGAGCGCATTGATTATGAAAACGATGCAAGTCGTGAACGTGAACGACTTAACACACGTTGAACTCTGTGGGAAACGAGTTCCAAGGCTGCTAAGGGACAAACAAGACCAAATGCATACTCAATTATGTAGGCGCCTTGTACATTTACTCCTCTGTCTGTCTGTCTTCTCGCTCTTGCGCTCGACCTCGACTGAAATGGTAAACGTATGCACGTTTAGATGCTTATGGGTACCGTGTAAACCCGCTTCCCACCTTCGGCGATCATGCGGGCACGATGTTTATAGAACTTATACCACCGTGCGTGCGATGACCTCAATATGTGTTTACTAGACATGAGCTAGACGCCGTCAACCTCTTGGGTTAATGCCAATCTCTCCCACCTGGTCTTACGTCGCCCAAGTATCTATGGAGTCCCTTCTCTTTGTTTCAAGGTGTATACATAAGTAGGCTACAGCTATATAAAGTGGATTACGCCTTTTTGTTACTGCGGTGCGTGCCAAAACTTCCTCTAGACCGATGGTAGAGGTTAATAGAATGTGATATCTGCTAATGTGGTATCTCCATTGGCCAGATACCATGTTCGACGTGAAAACATGGTCATCGTGCACAGCAGCACGCCCTTCGGATGTTCCATCAGTATGTAAGCCAAGACCATCCATGACCAACTATTCAGTCTTTGTTCTAAGGGAGCGGTATAGGTTGAGCCATCAAGTATTTACATGAGCCTCGTGCACCTATTCTAATCAGCCTCCTTGTCAGCAGCAAATATATCAATCTTGAGTTGTGTGCTACCCTCTGACGTATTCTTCTGATTTGCTGATCAATATTTCTTCCTAAGTACCCGAGGACAGAAGATATAGTGACCGTGGCAGCCACTTTGACTGTAGCGGTTCATAGTGGGTTGGGACATTGGAAGAGCGTCAAGCTAACGTGTCTATTCTTTTACAGGAAGTTTCCTAAGTCTTGATGACATCGTACTTGATATTATTTCTAACGTAACCTTCCACTTGGAATGTCCACTTAACAAGCTTTATGGCTACCGCAACCGTTGTCTTTAAGAGTTACACCATAGAAAGCAGAACAGATCTGTGCTCTTTAGGGTAGTTCCATAAGGATGAACCAACTGAGAGTCAGTGGAACCCTTGAAAACTAGACTCAAGGATATCAATGTTTAATGAGGAAGGAGTTGACGCGTTGTGGACGCGCTGTTTGGTGTTATTTCTATTCCTGATTCTGACAGCTGTCACGCCCTTAACAACGCTCTTCTCCTTTACCCATTCTCCTTTATCGTATTTTCTCTGGACAACATATATGCCAGCCAATCAGCACCATACAGAATATGCGCCACCAGTGCTTCGTGCTCCATCACCTGCAAGCTCGATAGGAATAGTCTATGGTGAAGACCGGACCTCTTACTCCGACTGTGAGGAACAGATCAGTCAAAGCTCTTTTGAGTCAAAGTGGGAAGAACGACTTGCTCTGAATCTGCCACGCCCAGAAGAACTTTTAGCTGACCAAGATCCTCTGCTGCCTCGTCATCCTCCAAATTCAGTCGAAGAAAAGCGTACGTCTTGAGCTTTTTGATAGAATGGAGGTTGATGCGCTTGGTTAGAACTTTTCGAGGAGGTCTTTTCCGTCTTCGTCAAACGGTACACGACCTTGAAGATAACGAGCTGTTTGAGCGGACCCTACTTCGCGGGTCACAGGCTGCCTTGGAACCACTTCCCAGCACTAACGACATCGATGCCCTCATGCGTAGTATGATGGTGACTCCCCAACATTCGGCTAATGTTACTACCTTCCCAGCACTAACGACATCGATGCCCTCATGCGTAGTATGATGGTGACTCCCCAACATTCGGCTAATGTTACTACAGAGTCCAATTCTTCTCGCAGTCAATCGGGCAGTCGCGCGGACGGTACCCTGCATGACCTCGGGCCGTGAATGGCCACGAAGCTCGAAACGACCCTAATGGATCTTTGCTTAGTACGGGAATCGTTCCTGGGAAGCGCAGTCGAAATGGGAGCAGACGAAATTGAACTGAATAAGATAAAAGGCGATAAGTACGGGAATCGTTCCTGGGAAGCGCAGTCGAAATGGGAGCAGACGAAATTGAACTGAATAAGATAAAAGGCGATACATAGTTGGTATGTTATTGTACACTGTTCGTAAGGTCATTAATATATGATATTCATTCATCGATCATCAGCGCCGTCCGCCTACCAATCATCCTCGTCATCATCCTCGGAGAAAAAATCTGGAAGCCCATCCTCGATCTTCCTTATAACTTGAAGGATTGTTTGATGTGCTGCATGCCTGCAATCGGGATGCATGTACGGCGCGCTTCCGTGCCTTTCGTACTCTTTTTGAACCTGTTTCAAGCGACCTACAACGTCAGCCGAATCCAGCGCACGTACCGCGTCATTCCCCGTCTTTTCCCTCCAGAACTCTACCCAGCTATTGGTGCACCCGTAATGATGCCAACTCGCGCAAGATGGAGCATGTTGAAAACGAGGCGGCATTGATCGTAGGCGTTTCCAGGTGCCGGCGAGACGATAGTAGCCAGTGAGAAGGCAGAGCCGCTGAGCCCGGCTGATTCCAAGATGACCCTCTTGACCGACTGTACCTTCAATGGACGTCGTCGCGGGAAGCTCAGGTACAAAGGGGACAACATATCCGGCGGTGCTGCTTAGTTTCATTGTCATTGTTTCCAATTGGATGTCTGTTGTCGTGCGTTTTACGATGGTCGCTTTTTGCATCACTTGGTAATATGCTAAGCCTTTTAGGGTGCGAATGTTGAGTTCATCAGCGAGTGTCATGGCGAGACAGGAATATTGCACGGAAGAGCTCATGAGTTGTTTGAGGTGGCTGATCATTGTTGTAAGTAACGGCTCATGATTGCACAACCGAGCAAGACGGATTAGCTTTGTTAACTCCTCGGTACTCCGGATAGCGGCGTCTGTAGACCTTGTCCCATGGGATGTCACTCCAACAGGAGAGAAGCCGTATGTATGAGGGGGAGAATCGGCAGCGAAGATCAGCGAGAGTCTACGGCTCACGTTCTCATGTATGGTGTCGAGTGCCCATGTTTCGAGGTCCTTGAAGTCGTATTTGTTGGCAACGCGGGCGACGTCCGTCATCAATGTGAGGTCTTGGTTTGATTTAATGATCTCTGGTGGCCTGTGGTGTCTTTCAGTAAGTGTTCTCGGAACTTGTCCTGATAACGCACAATGCGTACAAGGACCAAAGGAAGTGGCGAAACTCGGAGGGTGTGTTGCCCGTCAAGACGATGGGATTGTCATCTGATTGGCCCTCGGACTCGAGACTTCCTTGGGGTAGACTGAACATCGTGCAAAAGCTATTGGAGTCATTGTAATGCTTTGAGTTGTTGCAGAATCTCGTGCGATGCACCTGTTATTCATAGATTCAAGACAATTGAGATCAAATATTGATTTTTTTTTTCATGTCGTACGTACTTTGAACAGCGTGTTTTCCACCAAAAATATACAGCTCCCATCGTCAAAGTAGTACTCTGGATCCCTTTTGCACACCTTAGAGTTCTGTTCCATGATGGAGTTCCGGTTGTTATTAAAATCCAATGTGAAGTGAGGTTTCTAGAAGCTTGGTTCTGGTCTGAAGATTCCTCAGAGGAGCATAGAGAGCGCTTGTCCAATGCTCGGAAGTGGTAGAGTGTCGGAGGTTAAGGTGGCTGGGTTCTTCCTCAGAGGAGCATAGAGAGCGCTTGTCCAATGCTCGGAAGTGGTAGAGTGTCGGAGGTTAAGGTGGCTGGGTTCGTCTTCGCTTCCATCGATCGAAGCACCTGATTAACGCCGTTAATTAGTTATTAGTTATTTAGATGAACCCTAACCCCAGAATACTGAAAATGGTTTGCCCAGGAGACGGCTGGAAGCGTCTGGCTCGGCCTCGGGCAGATTGCTGACTATCTCTGACTATTAATGAGTCATTCATGGATCCATGCACCCAGAAAGGGGATAACAAACGTATACGCGACGCGTTCGTTGAATGATCATGATCGTGAGAGAACAGCGGCTATAAAGTCGCGTTGTTGTTTGTCACGCTTTTCACACTTTTCACACCTTTTCGTCAGACAAGCGTCTATACTCCCCTCTTTCCACGTCGTCTACTCCTTCCCAGGCCAGCACACTTTGACATGGCCTACGTTTATAAGCGAGGTGAGCATCTACTCCTAGGCCATGCACTTAGTATTCAAGCTTGACTTGTCGTATTTCAGATGGGTACGTGGTTACAGGTCGCGTCGCGACGCGTCGATTATTGACTTTGAAGTATCCTTTAGACGCAAAGAGCGTGTTCAATTCGACAAGGCTGGTATTCTCTTCTCGTGACGCGTTTTCTTGAGAATCTCATTAATGTTTAGATTACTTCGAGGATTGACAAGTTGTGCTATGGACTAGATATGAACTATGTGAACCCTATAGAGTACGTGCCGCTGATTTATTCAAGGTAGTATTGTAGTTTATGCTTGTCATGATAGGGTCACGCAGAAAGTCGTGGCCGGGGTATATCAGGGTGTGACAACAGTCGAGCTCGACGTACGTGGCTTAACTCGTGTAGTGTCTGTCCCCTTGCTAACGCGTCGCCCAGAATCTTGCTTCGGAAACTGCCGCATACCTCACGACCAAGCATCCAGACTACGCAGTGCTTGCTGCTCGCATTGCCATCTCCAATCTCCACAAGGAAACGAAGAAAAATTTTTCTCAGGTCATCAAAGACCTTTACCACTATAGTATGACCCGTGTTCTGCTAGGTTCGCATGAGGATACTTACTCATCTTGCTATAGTCAACCCCAAGAACAAACGCCCTGCTGGGATGATTTCCAAGGAGATTTATGACATTGTTTGCAAGCATGCAGAAACCTTGGATTCTGCTGTTATCTACAGTCGCGATTTTGACTACAACTAGTGAGTTATCCTCGTATCGTTGTGTTGTCGGTTATATCGAAGGTGTGTAGCTTTGGCTTCAAGACACTAGAGCGTTCGTATCTGCTCCGCATTGACGGACGCGTCGCTGAGCGTCCACAACACATGATCATGCGTGTCTCTGTTGGCATCCATGGTAACGACATTGATCGCGTTCTTGAGACATACAACTTGATGTCTGAGCGCTTCTTCACACATGCCTCGCCAACACTCTTTAACGCCGGCACGCCCTCGCCACAACTCAGCTCGTGCTTCCTCGTGTGCATGAAGGATGATTCCATTGACGGGATATATGACACGCTCAAGCAATGTGCGATGATTAGTAAGACTGCTGGAGGCATTGGACTAAACATTCATTGCATCCGTGCCACTGGGTACGTGGTTTTCTGTTTCCCGGTGTCTTTGTTAGCTGATGTGTGGCTTGGATAGTTCTTATATCGCTGGTACTAATGGTTACTCGAATGGTATTGTGCCCATGCTTCGTGCGTATGACGCCACCGCTCGGTACGTCGACCAAGGCGGTAACAAGCGGCCTGGTGCCTTTGCGATATACATCGAGCCGTGGCATGCTGATGTCTTTGAATTCCTCGACTTGAGAAAGAATCACGGCAAGGAGGAAGTTCGTGCGCGAGATCTGTTTTATGCTCTTTGGGTACCCGACCTTTTGTAAGTGGCTAGCTAATTGATGTGATTTGCAAAGGCTGACATGGCACCCCTTTTAGCATGAAGCGCGTTGAAGCGGGTGGCGATTGGCCACTGTTCTGCCCTAATGAAGCTCCGGGACTTGCTGATGTCCATGGTGCAGAGTTCGAGGCCCTTTTTGAGAAGTACGAAAGTGAAAAACGGGCCAAGAAGGTTGTTCCTGCTCAAAAGCTTTGGTATGCGATCCTCGAAGCCAAATTGAGACTGGAGGACCGTTTATGCTTACAAGGATGCTGCGAATAGTGCGTTTTTTGATTAGAACTCGTGATTGTGATCAGTCGTTCACGTGACACAGGCAAATCTAATCAAAAGAATCTCGGGACTATCAAGTCTTCTAATTTGTGCACGGAGATCATAGAGTATTCGACACAGGCAAATCTAATCAAAAGAATCTCGGGACTATCAAGTCTTCTAATTTGTGCACGGAGATCATAGAGTATTCGTCGCCAGAGGAAACGGCTGTTTGCAACTTGGCGTCTCTGGCTCTTCCTTCGTTTATCAACAACGGTTCTTATGACTTTCAGAAACTCCACGATGTGACCAAGGTGGTCGCTTACAATTTGAATCGAATTATTGACGTCAACTACTACCCCGTTCCCGAAGCGCGTCGATCGAATATCCGGCACCGTCCTATTGGTATTGGCGTGCAAGGACTCGCGGATGCGTTTATGATTCTGCACATGCCGTTTGACTCTGCGGCTGCCAAGGAACTGAATATTCAGATTTTCGAAACGATTTATCATGCGGCGCTGGAGGCGAGCGCTGAGATGGCGGAGAAGGACGGACCGTATGAGACGTACCAAGGGAGCCCTGCGTCGCAGGGGTTGCTCCAGTTTGATCTTTGGGGCGTCACTCCGACTGGACTGTGGGATTGGGTGTCGCTCAAGGAGAAGATTGAGCGGACCGGGCTTCGCAACTCGCTGTTGTGTGCTCCTATGCCCACTGCTTCGACTAGTCAGATTTTGGGCTTTAATGAGTGCTTTGAGCCTTACACTAGGTACGGGGTTCTTTGATGATGATGACTGAGATTGATGGTTTGCAGCAACATTTACACGCGTCGTGTGCTTGCGGGTGAATTCCAGGTAGTGTGCCCGTGGCTTCTTAGGGAGCTGGTTGACCTGGGACTGTGGGACGATAACATGAAGAACATGATCATTGCGCACAACGGGTCTATACAAAACATCCCTAGCATCCCGGACGACGTGAAAGCGATATACAAGACGGTGTGGGAGATTAGTCAGAAAAAGGTCATTGACCTTGCTGCTGATCGTGGTGCATTCATCTGCCAGAGCCAGAGCTTGAATGTGCACTTGCAGGCGCCGACTCTTGGGCAGCTGACGAGCATGCACTTTTATGGATGGAAGAAGGGACTCAAGACGGGGATGTATTATCTCCGGACGAGGCCTGCTGCTCAGGCGATCCAGTTTACGGTGGACCAGAGCGTGCTCAAGGACGCCAAGGCTCAGGCGGCAAAGGCGCAGCGGGGACTCGGCGGAAATGTCGCTGGTCCGGTAGACACTCCTGCACCGTCTGCGACGACCGCAGTGTTTACGCAGTCTGCTGTGGCGAGCGCGGAGGAGGCGGTCACGCTGGATGACAAGGTCAAGGCTGCGGCCGAGGCGGATCCAGAGTATGCGGCTGCACTGCAACGGCAGAGGGAGCGCGAGCTTGCGGATGCAAAGCTGCAGTGCTCGCTTGAGAATAGAGAAGCATGCTTGATGTGTTCTGGGTAGAGTATAGGACTTTTGTACTTTTTTGTATAATCTTGAATATATGTATACTATCTGGGGGATGAACCCAGATCTCACGTGAATTCTTAGGGATGCATGTGGGGGTGGGGGCGGGGTGATCGGATATGAGGAAGTGGGTTACGTCATGTGCGGATTGGGAAAACTCGTGAAAAATGAGACGACCCTTGGACCGGCAGGACTCGGCAGGAGTCGGCGGATCAATCACGTTGACATGTCAAGAGACTCCGGCAGTTTCCTTTTGCTATTAGTAGGCGAGCCCCAGCTTGGAGTTTCTGCAATGCCCCGCTCCCGAGCCCGTGGAGGCCAGCCACGAATGCTCTCCGACCACAAGCACGATCCCCGCCAGTACAAGTGTGACCACTGTGACCGCATCTTCACTCGCCTCGAGCACCAGGTCTGTCCCTTGCCCGACACCGTGCATTCCCCGCTGACGAGTAGCAGACACGCCATATCCGCACCCACACCGGCGAGAAACCATATCCCTGCACTTTCCCCTCGTGCGGCAAGCGCTTCTCACGCTCCGACGAGCTCACCCGCCATTCCAGGATCCACGGCACCCACCCCGACCCCGCAGCCAGAGCGAAAAAGGCCCCTCGCAAGCAAAAGCCTCGTCCAGCCGACGTCGTCAACAAAAAGGCCCGCAGTCGTGCAAACAGCGACGACGAGGCATGTCTCGAATTTACCTTTTTTTCATTCTAGCTCATTTCCTTACAGGGAGAGTCATATGCCCGCCCAACCGCCGTCGTCTCGTCCGATGCCCCGCTGTCTCACCGCAGCCGCTCGTACGACGCCGAGCTCTACACTCTGGAGCGCGAAGAAGAGCTGCGCCGTGCCGACTACGAGGTCCGACACGCGGAGGCCTTGAGGCGTGCCGAGTGTGCCCGCCTTGATGCCCGTCTCACCAAGAGCGCAACCACAAGCCCCGTCATGTCCGTCGGCTTTGGTCTCTCTCATGAGCGTGGTGCCCGGCCTGCTGACGACGCCGAAAAGGCCAGGCGCAGGTTCAGCGGTCCTGCCTTTTCCACAGGCCCCTACACCCAAGCCTGCAATTACCCCTACGACGAGTCCCCCTCGCCTATTAGCTCAGACTCCGAGTCCCCACCGCTTTACATGAAATCTCTCCTTCCTCAGCGCACATCCCTCACATCCCCGCACATATTCCCCTCTGTTCCCACCCGCAGTGACTTTACATTCACACAGACCCCATCAACAAGTCCCTTCCTCGGCCCTCTCCGCACCCTCAACATCCACTCTACAAACCCATCGCGCGCTCCTTCGCGTGCCCCATCGCCTGTCCTCCTCCCGCCTCCCCATCTCACACTCGACTCGGCCTGTCCCCGCTCCACGGGCAGCCCGACGTACTCTGCGCCCGCCCCGTGGTCCAAGCACCCACATTCGCACCGATTTACGAGTGCCGCGAGCAGTCCCGGCCTCGGTTTTGCCCGCGGTCTCGGCTCCAACAGCACGTCGAGCTCGCGCGCGCCAAGCCCCCCGCTCTGGCCTGGTTCGAGACCCGCGGTCGAGCACCCGTACCCACACTCGCACCATCACCACCTCGCCCACTCGGTTCGCGCGGCGTTTGGGATGACGCCTATCATGGCTTCTGCCCCGTCGGCGCCCATGGCTCACCCGCATTCGCATTCGCATTCGGCGTATACGACGCCTGCGCGGGTGCTCCCGTATCCACTGCCGCCGCTGTCGCTGTCGATACCGGGCAGCAGGGCGGGGTCGCCGCCTATTACGCTCGCTCCGCTCAAGGTCCGGGACGCGTCTGATGTCGAGGGCGAGCCGCGCGAGGCTAGGGCCGAGGACAAGGTCGAGTTGCCTGGGTTTAGTGCGTTTGAGGCTGCGTCTCTTGCGAGGTTTTAGGCGTTTTTGGAGTTTGGATTTTGCTTTTCGCTTTCGTTTTTTGTGATTTGTTTTTGGAGGTTGTCGATTGATTTCGACTCTTCACACCCACCACCTAGGATATCTCTATCTCTTATCTCTCATGGACACGACATGACGCGACACGACGACTCTACTCAATTATTTATTCATCCTATAGACGTTAGAATCATTAGACGTACACGTACCGTACCTTAGAACTCCCTCCTACTTTTATCTCATCTTGTGTTTTTTTCCCTTGTCTTTATTTTATTGGTATGATACGGTTGTTGTATATAGAGACCCACTACCACCTCCCCCTTGTCCTTTCTCTCTTCTCCCTGTCTGTTCGGTTTGATTCCGGGTTCCCTTCTTTCTTTCTTTTCTTTGCTTTTGTGCTTTTTCTTGCGCTTTTTTCGTTTTACGTTGTGTATCGTTTGCACATTTCATTTCTCCTGCCTATCTGCCTATCTGCCTACATACACACATACACACTTCCGAAGGCCCTACCCTACCCTATCGTACCTTACCCTACGTAAATAACTAGTTGACTCAGTATCCACTGGCTTTTGGGTTTCTTGTTATCGTATTTTAGTTTTATTTTTTTTGAGGATATTGAATTTACCCGTCGTATGCTATGCTATGTTGTACATGTGAACGAAGATCAGAACTAACTAGAACGAGAACTAGACCGTTGAGCGTGGGTTTTACGACTTTTTTTTTTTTCTCTTTTTCTCTCCCGAAGCGATGTCTGGCCGTGGACCTCGCGATTATTTTTTATGCGTTTGAGCTGTGCAAGAACGAGAACGAGAACGAGAACTAGAACGAGAGCTAGAACTATGACTGGATTTACCCGTTCGCGTCAACGGTCAACCGTTAACCGTTGAGCGTTGAGCGTGGGTTTTACGACTCTTTTTTTTCTCTCTCCCGACGCGATGTCTGGCCGTGGACCTCGCGATATCTTTTTTTTTTCAGGGCTGTACCTGCAGCGCTCTTCTAGAACGGTGAGGGTTGTGTTGTGCAGTTGTAGCCAAAATAGGTCTTCCAAGAATGGAATGGTGAGGTTGTGCAGAAGCGCGGTGTGAACATCTCGGCGACTCGGGACGCGGGGACGCGGATGCTTAATGACCCATACATGCGTGTGCCTGTGATGTATGTATGGTATGCATGTATGTATGTACATAGCTCCCGACCCCCCCCCACCCGCGCCCCGCGCGCACGCGCGCACTGGTGGTTTACCCGCGTGTAAACATTGTACACATTGCACATTGCACATTGCACAATTGCACATTACGCATTACGCATGCGTGTAGGAATTTCGCCGGTGACCCGGCTAAGGTGAGAAGATAAAAAAAATTTTTTCTTCGTTTTCTGATTTGTTTCTGGTTCTATGAAATCATTCTATCGTATCCTTTCTAGATGGGAAGACAAACACCAAAGATACCACTACCAACCTTCCCCAACGAGACGAGGAAAGTGTGAGTCGTGTGATGGGGGCGCGCGTGGGTCGGATTCGCTCCAGTTTTATTTTTGGAGAGGTTTACAATGAATTATGGTGATGATGGGAAATGATGGATGACATGGGATGGATGGGCGTGCATTCAAGGGTCGGTCCAGTCCCCGGTGACTGGATTTACCGGTGGGGCTGCGCGACTGCGCAACCTGTGGTGTGACTGTGTGACTGCTTCGCTCGGGTCGCTCGGGCTGGGGCATACATACAAAGCTTTTTTCCCCGAATTCGAAGCAGCCGTAATCCGCGTAATCCGTCATCCACAATCAATCAGTTTGGGATTGCGGGATGGGGTTGCCTGGTAGTTTATCCCTCTCCGGATCTTCATGGGAGCACCGTCGATGCTAAGCGGTAAATTCTGAGTTTGAGTATGTCTAGCAGGTTTCGGACATTGGAGGAGATGCTGTTGTAGTATAATGTGGAACGTTCTGGACCGTTCGTGTGTTTATTGATCATAGTCGGGATTCTCTAGGCTTTGGAGATTCGATCTCGAGGGATTTTTGGGGATGGTACGTTGCATTGCAATTGTATGGTTGTGGACATCGCCGACGCACGGGCGCGTGATCGTCGGTCCGAGTCGGAACAAGGGGTATAATATACTTCCATGGGTTATTTTTGTGTCTGCCCATGTAATTTGAAGATTGACAAATGAGATCGAGATGTGACAGGTGAGTCGGTTTACCGGGACATTCTCTGAACTTCCCCGCGATCATAACATACAGCAATTTTGCGACGCTTCGGCGCGGTTATCCGGTCCTCGTCCCCCATCGGCGTATCCTCGCTGTCAAGTGCGACGATGCGTTGACCGTATGGTGCCGTCGGCTACTCTGCTTCTTTGGAGTTAATCATCCCTGATAACCTCGCTCAGTATAACCTCGCCGTTCAAGGGTAGCTCCATAAGTGTTTGTGGCCGTCGAGTCCTTTGACATGGACCCTTGACAGACCCACAACCACGCGTTGATCTTCGTACTGGTTTCTCCGCAGCCTAGCCAGATATGCCCACGCCCCGAAACCACCGCGATGGCGCTTAATCAGAAGTAAAAATACACAAGGAAGACTTCTAATCATTTTTCTTCCCCCTAAAGTTCGGCGGTTCCTAAGCTTCGAATTCGAATGATGAACTACATCGCCCCTCCCCGCCGAGCCCCTGGGTGTGGCCGCTCCTACCGACTATAATGCAAGTATACGTATCTTACTGCATATCTCCGGAGACTCTGGTGGTGATTCCAGACACCTTCCATCTCTGGACTGCGTTAATCGTTTGTTAGACTCTTTTCGACAATCACGGCCATCCCCACAGCCCGGAAAAGTCCCAGACCCTAATACCCCACCCCCAAAGTATCTTTGAGGTCCCAGGAAGATCTGACAGGGCTCCGTGTAAGCGATTTTGGCGTCAGGATTGCTAGAATGCCACCGCCGCCACTGCCGCAAATGCCACTTTATCCCCCTTTTGCTGCGGTTTGGTATCCACATCATATGAACGAGTCATTCCAACGGGGACTCTCCGACACAAGGCTGGAGATAACCGCTGATGCTTTAGTTTCAGAGTCCTGTGTGTGGGTAATCATCGTAGAAATCAACGATAAGCTCCGGATTGTTCCTCATGACTGAGTGGATTCTCGTTGAGCTCCGGCCTGAGTTTAACTGGCATGCATTGTCGAAAATCCTTTGACGCTCTTCGATGGCGTCCCACTATGTCACTTGAAGGTACCAACTACATTTTGGCTGTCAGTTTGATGACTCCTCTCTCTCCTTTGCTGTTCGCTTTACTTTCCTGGTCGCCGGCAAGGCAGAATTGTGTAGACTGCTTTTAGGCTGTTGTTCCGTAGGCTCACAGTGATTTGTGGAATTTGACCGGTCATGGCGCCCCGAATTACTCGTACCTACTGTTTCCAATATGGCTGTTTCCATCATGTAGACGAGGCCTCGACTTTTGCGTGTGTATCTTGACGCCCAGAGGATCGCGAGCAACAATGATTGAAGGACACGACAACTGGCTTTTCATGGTCGCTCCTCATGGCTTGACCGTTGACTGGACTCCTTTACAGAGCTTCTGTCACTTCCCGCTCGCTGATGAGTATCGGCGAGTACAGAAAGAGTATACATTGTTAAGTCCCCGTCTTTCCTCGAAGCTACAAGTGTTTGCGTGCTTAGCGCGCGGTGAATCTTTGGCCCTGTCGCTCGTCTACTTACACCCGCCCGCAATGCAGGCTTCCGTCGAAGGCACCCAGAGCTTACCGCATGCCTCAGGTTCTAATAGGGGAGCAAACGGCGCTTGGACACGCCAGCCGGCTCATTCTCCGCGTATGCGGGGGAAGGAGGGGGGGCAGGAACTCATTGGTTCTCGAGCATTGTCAGTCGCACCGGGCAAAATAGACGCCACGCGTCTCGTGCTTGAAAAGGATTTTTTTTTTCGAAAAAAAAAACACGTTTTTAACTGATGTCTAGTGTTTAGTTTTGAGGGGAGACCATTTTACATGTTGTGTTGGATTGTCTTGAGAAAGCCACAAAATTCTCGCGAGTCCAAAAAGCCCACCAAAAATGAAAAAATAAAATAAAATAAAATTACATTCAGTTTGTTTTCCTGCACAATTATCACCTCGCTGAGGTTTTTTGTCGAAAGGGTATCAAAGGTATATTCCCATCCGCTATGGCAATTGGAAGCATATCGCTCTGGTAGTGTTTTTAGGGAACTCTGGCTTCCACATTTGGCTTCCTTGGCCGAAGATTTGCCACGTAGACATTCTCATGGACGGACGAAAGAACCGCAAAAACATAACGCTGCTGTGCTCAGTGCACCGTTTGCAAGGTTTGTCGTTAATAAGGAGGTCTTTGAGCCGCCACGCGTCTCGTGCTTGAAAAGGATTTTTTTTTTTTTCAAAAAAAAAAAAACACGTTTTTAACTGATGTCTAGTGTTCAGTTTTGAGGGGAGACCATTTTACATGTTGCGTTGGATTGTCTTGAGAAAGCCACAAAATTCTCGCGAGTCCAAAAAGCCCACCAAAAATGAAAAAAATAAAATAAAATAAAATTACATTCAGTTTGTTTTCCTGCACAATTATCACCTCGCTGAGGTTTTTTGTTGAAAGGGTATCAAAGGTATATTTCCATCCGCTATGGCAATTGGAAGCATGTCCCTCTGGTAGTGTTTGACGGAACTCTGGCTTCCACATTTGGCTTCCCTGGCCGAAGATTTGCCACGTAGACATCCTCATGGACGGACGAAAGAACCGCAAAAATATAACGCTGTTGTGCTCAGTGCACCGTTTGCAAGGTTTGTCGTTAATAAGGAGGTCTTTGAGCGAAGGACAACAAGTTTTATTTAAATAAGCGGCCTTGGCCTTGAGAGACTTGGTATTGTGGAGATATTCGAATAAATATCCGTCAATATTTCAGGTATATATAGTTAGACTCTGTATCCTGTGCAGCAAGGTACGACAGAGTAACAATAGTGGCCTGATATCGACATCGAAGGTTCCAGCAAAACCAGTAAAGTCATCGAAGACTTTCATCGACAAACAGGTAGCGTGAGAGGTCATACTGTTCCTTGGCTTTATATTAAAAAACGGCAGATGCAGGTTATCGAGAGATGACCATCAGAGTGAAGAAGCGCTGCTGACTTATTTCTTTCGGGCGCTCAACGTATCAGAGGAAGAGACACTAATCCGATTATGAAACAGGAAGAGCCTAGTTATCCATGATATACTCGAGGAAGGAGTCACATCATCTCGTTTGAATGCCCAAATGTCAAGAAGTCCAAGTGGCGCGCCTCAATCATCTTATCGTCGAAAATCTAATCTATCTCCGCGGCAAGAGGGATAATGAAAGATCGTGACTTTCGAAAGTTTTTAGTAGGACAGCCACCATAAATCATGTCTTGATGGTAAAAAGCTTGTTCCAAGAAATGTGGACGACATTCATGAAAACTCGTATACGCGTCGCTATCGCGTATTTCAGGCTTCGCCAGTGCTTCATCTCTGTTCTTGCGTCTAGACTACCAATTTGGACGTCTAGCTTGAAGGAAAAGTCGAGCATTTCAAGAAACGACACCGAAGAAATCAATCCAGTTGTTAAAGGCTCGGAGTATGCTTACCAAGTACGGATTTACTTCGACTTTTTACTTACAGAAGCACGGTACTTATGTGGATGAAGGCAACGAACATTGTACTCATCAACGAAGATGGTGTAAAGTCAGCTGCAAAGCATGTTAGTAACAATACTCGTCTTGCTGGATTGGTAGGGTAATCTCAGGGTATCTTACTCTTTGTCAGATCCGCCAAAGGCTTCTAGTAGAATCATATACCCCTCGCACATGGCGCACGCATCCCCTGCATCTTCTGCCGTCGGACCCCTACGTCGCTTTGGATCCCACAAACAAATCAGTTCTGAACTGGATATTCCTTATATCATGCCTAAACTTCAGCTTCTGGTCTGAAAAGGAGGGACAACCTGATCGTTATAGTGTCGAATGGCGGGACAAATGGGATTCTAGTGAAAAGAAGTTGTGGACGGGTTATTGGAGCTTGGTCGCTTCTCTCAATAGGGGTGAGATAGCACGCGTCTTTGGTATACTTCTTCCACCATCTTATGACCTCAAACACGTAGCTCTCGCGGACGACGATATTCCAATAACAGACCCTAACTTTTACTCTTCAGAAGTCCTTTGTCCTGATTCATTGATTGAACACGTGTTTCGCCCTTCCACTCAATCATCAGAATCCATCCCTCTGTTGAAAGAACGAATAGCCATCATGAGAGAGGTTGGATCGATTCTTTGCAAGGTATCCTCGCGCAAGTTACTTTCCGGATCAATACTAAGCGCCGAGGTCGTTTTAGAAATTTGATGGCTCTTTTCAGGGATTCCTGGACGAGTTTCACAGAAGACACAATGGGGAAGGCACCGCGCTTCAATTAGTACAGATGGTCGTCGATACTTTTCCAGCGTATCGTGACGAGTTCATCGTTAACGAGAAAAAAGGTGTTTTCTGCGCTACTCGTCAAGGCTCCTAACTAAACAACACCATCAGTTTGCCTATGGAAGAGAGCGCAGATCCTTGTCGCCGAAGTTTGGGCTGCCTTCTATCCAGCTGATCCAACCTCCCAGCATCCTATATTCCCCGGAGTCCGAGGACCTCAAATCCAGCAACTTACGATGTTTGCAGACTATCGTGTGCCGCAGATCTTGCATCACCTTCGTATTCTCGATTATCCGCCTTCCCTCCTTGAAACTCTTCGCGCAGGCACCGCCGTCCAGTCTGGTGCCCCCGAGGAGATAAGCTTGCGCGCTGCAAGCATCATTGCCGTTGAGCGGGTGAAACAGGAGATCCTAAAGCTATTTGAAGAAACGGGAAAATATAGTGACGATGTCGTCAGCAGTGTCCTGATAGACTTTTATTTGTGGGATCTTGCGAAGAAGATAGAAAATGGGGAAGATCGAATAGAGGGTATGCAAACAGCAGAGATAGTTCCAATTCATCGGACAAGGAGTATCTGGTACTAATGCATATATGGGGTATCCCCAGCATAGTTTTTAGCTTATTTGCTAATTTAAGATACTTGCGGGTTTATTTATTTGACCGCAGTAATAGACCAACCACTTCTTGTTACATGGGAGGGAAACCACTAGGGCAATATAGCGAAATCGTCATCGTCATCGTCGTCTCCGCCGATAGATGACTCATCGGACGAGGAGTCTTCACTTGCCCACTGCCGCTCATCAAACACATCAATGTTGCCTTCTTCCCGTAATATGCTGTCGAAAATCTCATAAGACGTGAGTGGTAACTTCCCAGTAAAACACTAACTGATCAAACATCCTGATCGCGGTCATCTCCTCAGACTCAGACTGTTCCATTATGCCCGCCAGCGCCCGGAAGTAGGAAGATAGATCTTGATTGGCATCTTCTTCGAGCACACGTACATCTGTCGGTGTATACTGGAGGCTTGGTGCACAAGGCGACGAAGGCGTTGGACTATGAAGGATTATATCATTTTCGATCCCACAGGTGACGACGTGGAAAAGGTGAGGATGGCAGAGGACAGTGTTGACGATTGATCTGTGACCTGAGGTAAAGTTCAGTAGAAATAAGACGATGGAACGTAACCGGCAGACCGTGCAAGTAACAATGCGGTGTTGAAAGATCGAATGGGATATAACACGAAGTTCCACGGCCGTATGTGAAGGCTATGAACTATTCAGCACAAGTACCGATATCACAGTAGCCGAAAGCCTACCTGTTACATTTGGCCAATTTCTACAAATCCATTCATCAGCAGAAACCTCGACTCGCTGATCCACAAGTCGGCCGGCCGTAGGAACTTTCCACATATATCCACGAAAATCCTCAGAACCCGCACAGTAGAATTCATCGTTGTTCAATTTGAAGTTTCCGAACGCACCATTCTACATGAATATAAATTTATGAGCAATTAGAAGAGGAGATACCATATGCACCTTGATAGTACACGAGTTCGAATACGCCCTCTCAGGTGGTATTACAGGCGTTCCATCTGGACGGTTCTTCCCGCTGCACACAGCAATGGGGATTGGATCCGACAAAGCATAGATCGTAGGAAGGTAATTCTGGAAGGGATTTAGTAGCTGAGGAAACCAGATCTGTCTGTATTCAAATCATACGAGCATGACCACAGCAAGTTTACTCCCTAGACCGTACTCGTCGTTAGATAAATAGACATGGTAGAAAGAAAGATCGGGCTAACCATCAGGATTGAACGTTAGGCTACTTGCTTCTGGTTTGCATAAAGTACTATGTGTCTTCCGGGTAAGCCTTGTGAGGTACTTCCCAAGGCATCATGATGGTGAGTCGCGGAGAAGAGATCAATACAAATCTTGTCATACTTTTTGAACAATTCCTTCACGTGTTCGGCTTGATAGAGGTCCGAACGCCATTCGAGTATCGCGCAAACAAACGCCACCACGATTATCGCACGTAGCGAATATATACTCCATGATGGGATGAAATTGCACTCCTGTCGCTTCCTTTTGCAGTTGTAAAGTACTTTGAGCCCGGGATAAGCCATTTACACGACCATCATGAAGTAAAATGCGTCCGTCTTGGCTAACTGGAGATTGAGCAATTTTCAAAGCGCCTTGTGATGAGATATCTTACCCAGCGCTCAGAAAGACCTCCTCCTGATACGAGTGGCAGCTTATCGCTCGGATGGTGTCCTCAAGGTTGATCTGAGGCTCGTCTCATTCAGACGTTGACGTGATACTTACGTCGTGAAGTCGGAATGTTTGATATGGAACCCCTGCACGGGATTGAGCATCCAGCTGAAGCCCCATGGTCGAAACGTCATATTTCAAGATAGTTTCATCTGTACCTGCGCTTCACACCCGGTCAGACCCATATACACCTCTCATGAAAAACATTCCACGAACGAGTACATATGACGATTGGTCGAAGAAAAGGCCATTGTAAATACGTTTCCCTCAAAGTCTCGTATCAGATTACTAGTCTTTAGCGCAACGAAAAATCTTTACCTTTGGACCGCGAAGGGTGTGTATCGGCGTGGTCACGTCCTCCTGTTGAAAGTCCCATATGTGTATCCGGAAATCTGTTGTTATGTCACTGTAGGCCGATATCGAAGGGTTAATCTCAGATACCATCTCCACCACTTGCTAGAAAACGTCCTTCGCCGGATGAGAAGGCGAGAGCATTGACACAGGATGTGTGAGCGGTAAGTTTACTGAGACAATTATATATAATTGAATTGGGTACAGTCTGTGTATCTTGAATTTATTTACCTGGAGAACGGAAATCCATTTGATAGAATCGATGTGATTGTTTCATCCTGAAACAACGGCCTGCGATGGGTCCTCTGCGGAGAAGTGGAAATCTCGGAGTGTCTTCGATTTGCCTGAGGCATATCTAAGCAACCAACGGTGATTTTTTTTAGATGGCAGGTGATGAAAGTGCTAAGCGTCAAGCGTTGTCATGTCCTGTTTTTCGATGGTGAAGCCTGAAGACGAGCAAGGGCGCCAGTGAGAGCTTACTGGGTTGCAAAGGCTTGTTCAAGACAGCCGGCACGTGGTGGTCTTTCCAAACACTGCACTGCACTGCAGCTGCTGTGCCAGTACAAGATCCGGAACTACAGCTTGTCAAAATATCCAAGCACGAATCATAATATACGACGCGTACGCCATTCACGCGTTTCTGGCGCGTCAATGACTGAAAAACATTCAAACTATTTATCCAGACAAGTACAGTCTCTTTTTCAATGATGTCAACGCGAAGATATTCTCTGTCCGTACGTATAAGGACCAAACAACCGTGTCCATTTCTTTGTTTTTTGTCCACCTCTACTCGTTGCAGCTGCATGTCTAAATTGATGATCAAGTTCATTCCGTTCGAGATGCGTCTCTACCATGACGGCAGAAGACATCCTTGCGCGTGACAACGCGCGCGCCAAAAACGCCTTGCTGGAATGCGCTCACACGTCCCTGTTACCTTTTTTACGAAGAACCCAGCGGGATAGCATCCCCTCTAAGATTGAAGCTCATGACCCAATCGACGAGACTGAAGCAGCTCTGTGGTATGGATTTATGACTCATAATCGACTCAATGTTTGAAATCTAGGAGTACATATGCTGTTGCTGTCCGGGTAGGTCAACCGCCAACCATGTTCTCCCTTTCACTTAGAAAAAGCACACGTTCCTATACTTCTATCTATCATCAGACGTTATTACCTGGATTGGTGCTGACGGACTACTTACCAACATGTACCAGTATTGATCACAACAGAGCGTTTGTGAGTACAAACCTCGACCTCTCATTGACTCCATGCCCATTTTCCCACTCGCGGCGTGTTATTCACGAAAAAGCAGTAACCGGCGCAGAATGTCTGTTTCCTTACGGGTTCTCTTTGAGGTCCCAGGAAAATCTGACAAGGCTCCGTGTAAGCAATTTTGGCGTCAGGATTGTTAGAATGCCACCGCCATCACTGCCGCAAATGCCACTTTATCCCCCTTTTGCTGCGGTTTTGTATCCACATCATGTGAACGAGTCATCCAACGGGGACTCTCCGACAAAAGACTGGAGATAACCGCTGATGCTTTCGTTTCAGAGTCCTGTGGGTGATCATCGTAGAAATCAACGATAAGCCCTGGATTGTTCCTCGTGACTGAGTGGATCCTCATATTGTTCGAAGATACTACGCTATGGTACCGCGTTGTTTTGGTAAAATGACAAGACAGGTAACCTTGTATGTTGCATTGTTCATTTGTCTGATCGAACTGGATGATGAATCCACCGTGGACGTCAGCAAACACAATTATGAATTGGTCGATGTTGTGGTATTTGTAAAACTTATTAGGACAACCATATGATAAAGCGTCTTTTTTTCACGAAAAAAAAGCTAAAGCGATGGCAGGGTGCCCTTTTCATTGTATCTGGTTATAAGGCTCGATTGTTAATTTGTACTTTCCCACGTGATATATCACTTATACCTGCCAGTTTATTATTCAAACAGCTAATTACTTAGAATTATACGTATTGAATTGCTCATGTGTGATGCCGTGTGATCATAGAGAAAGTTGGTTCTGGCCTTACGACTTCCTCCAACCTGACGCCCAACGCCTCACATTCCCCCTTCCAAGGCAACTCATCGTACTCCCTAGGGGGCGTAAGTTTAATGGTCTGCAGACTCGGCAGCTTTTTCGCGCGAACAGCAGTGATAATATCTCGAATCAGTGACTGTGGATTAAATACATCAATCCAGCTCGCCAATTCGACAGTCTCAAGGTTCTGATGAGGTTTCACGGATTCGTATTCCGAGGCGGGGATATCGCTTGACTCGAGCGCTACCGTCAGTTGCCTTAACTGAGGGAAGAATCGGAAAAAGTGGACCAATGGAATGTCTTTCCCAGCATAGATAAGATGCGTGATAGAAGTAGGAAAATGATCATAGACCACACAGAGGTCTAATCTGTTGCCGAGAAAACAAGTCATATCAAGATGGCGCAGACGTGGAAATCTAAATTGATAAAGTCTCTTCAAATCGAGTCCATCAAGGCGTAATGTATGCAAGGAGGGCAGAGTATATGGAGGCAGAGAATCAAATGGTGGCCACTGAGAATTCTCCTTTGCCATCTTGAATTCTTCCACAGTCGACGCGTCAAACCATCCAGACATCTCTGAATAGTCCCAGTCATCGACGATCCGTACGAACCTATGTCGATCCCTCAACTGACGCTCCTTCGGTTCTTCGTCATCGTATGTATCTAAATGTGGATCAAACTTCGAGACGGGACTGATACGACATGACTCGAGATTTGTGAGATAACGCAACATCATCTCCACGCGGTCTGTCCGGATCTCAAAGCCATACAATTCAAGGCGCCGAAGGGTTTTCGACCAATATGTTGCGATAGTCATCCATAAAGCCTTGTGAGTGAGGTGGGGTACATGCAGCCCAGGCGCCGAGTGAACTGCTCGGGCCATTAATATCTCCAGATTGGGACATGCTGGAATCAAACCCCATAGGGTATGGCCACCCTCGTACCAAGCCTCATCGGCATACATAATATTGCCAATGCCGAGATAGAAGTCGAGACGGCGACATCTATAACCTCTGGGGATGCGAAACCCTACAGGTGTTGATCTTAGTCTTTGGAGGATTATTGGAACATATTCGAAGCGAAATATCATCACGATTTCATAGAGATAAAACTCCATGAAATGATGAAAAGTCTTTGAAACCAAGGAGAGAGAGGTCTTTGTTTTCATAGAATCGCATACGAGTTGAATGACTATATCACGGTCTTCAAAAAAGTTGGATGCAGAAGTATCAAGCGCCTCTGGGACAAATGTCGCTTGTCGAAGAATGGAGAATAATATCTCGGTTGGGATGGCCATGGGGACCTGCATTTTCAACGAGCAACTATTATATAACCTTTGCGGGATTTTCCGAATTCATTCCCTTATCAATGGGGTTCTTGATAAAAATCAATAGCATGGTGCTCTATTCCTTGTGTTATGTCTTGTTACTGAGAGCTTACAATCAATGGGGTTCTTGATAAAAATCAATAGCATGGTGCTCTATTCCTTGTGTTATGTCTTGTTACTGAGAGCTTACAGGTCTGAATGGTTTGAAGGTAAATAGGGGGCTCCTTCTCTCCAAAGTTCCATCAACGTCATACCCTTGGCTACTCTTGTGTCAGCCGCTGTGGTAGGTGTCGAGAATAATGCCTCGTGACTTTGGATTCCTATCAAACACGAGCGTCATATGTTACATCATAAATTTGTATGTTTCCTTTATTACATATATGTCTTAGAAATCTCCATATTGATTACTCACTCATGACGTATACAGCTCCTCTTGTCTCTGTCGGAAAAATCCTGAGAGCCACATCAGATGAAATCAGCCGTGATCACGTTACTTTAGACAGACCCAATAATTAGTCCTGATCAGACAAGCGTTACAAGATCAGACACCCTTATTAGGCTATATCAGGTCTGATCAAATTAGTTTTTTGTGTAATCAGGCCCAATCAAGGTAGCTCCACACTCTGATCTGACCTTATCTGACCTAATTTGGTTTTTGTCCTGATAAGGCATCTGGGATTTTTCCAACATCATTACTACAATACTATATTATATCGAGCCCCACCTGGAGATGGATCATCTTACAAATTCCACTCTCCAGGTGAGTCTTCATTATATTTTATTACATACTTATTATCTTACGATTTCCACTCTCCAGTTATCTATTGTATTATATTCATACACAAATACACTCGTTTATCAATATGCTGCGTCAGTAGGACTAAGGGGCTGACAGATGGACATTGGTAAAAATATGAGATAGTAAATGCTATTGACCCAACAAAAAGTTCAAAAGCACGTGGTCTCAGAAAATGCTGATGAGGGACATAGATGAACTTTTTGTGCTCACTCAATGGAGGGCTATAGCTTCTATATAAAATGTATTCTAAATGTTCCTATTCATCAAGACATGTGTTCATCAAGACATGTTTGATTCCTCTCTTTGCATTTGATAACCACCAGGAAGCAGCACAATAGAGATTCAACTATTTCAAGGCACTCTATTTTCTTACATCATGTCATGTCTGTGTCTGCTACTGAGTACATCAACTTCTTTGTCAAGCTTCTGAATATGGAATCTCCTGTCACTAAATTTAAACACTTGTGCTCAAAATGTCACAGATCTCTTGACTATAATTTACTGAACTTCAAGCAAATGAAAAATGAAACACTTCTGTGCACAATGTTTGGGCCAAAAGGCTCAAAGAAATGCTAAAAAAAATGCACTACCCACAATAATAACATCAATGCATTACAAGATAATTCTGATGATGGAAATGCTTCAGATCTTGGTATTATTGATTTCGATACCTTTCTGGATTTAATAGATTGCCTTGGAGACTCAGAAAAAATACTGTCAATAGAGGCTTATATAAACTTGTCTTTATTGCTTCTGATTTTCAGTCACCACAAGCTGCAGCTGACATATTGGCTCAAAAATCTGAGAACTCTTAAAATATTGCTTCATATGTGTAATCCATGATATTTATCAAATACTTGTACCAAAGCTATTGTTTATAGCTAATACAGTACATATTATAGCAAGCAGTACTCTTGTTCTTGCTTTATCTATCATTGTGCCCAAGTAAATACACAGCAGTATAAACTCAAAAGAAAGGTGACAGTATAAAGCTCTGAGACAAGAACTGCATGAATGAATACCTTTCAATGCTCTGGCTGGTTAAACATTAAAATTACAGAGAATGAAGACACTGTTTTTGTAAAGCTGCAGCACAAGGATGACCATGTTTTCTACTGAAACATTGATGTTCCAGATAAAACACAGGATTTTATTGAGGCCAATTTTGCTTTGAACATGATAGAAGTTAGTTGATATTTTCTACTGACTATATTATTTAGCTGATTTATTCTTGTAGCTTTGGAATCAGATGCTTGAAACTAATCTCTCTTCTCAGTTTTCCAAAAAGGTGGTATATAATATCTGGCTTGAATATAGTAGTCAAAAATGGAAGTGCTATGAGGATGAATTTCAGTCTGTACAAATGCTCATTGAAGAAGCTAGAAAAGGAGTAAATGATATTTCTGGGCTTTACATAGTTGAATCAATCCCACTTCACCAAGAGAATGGCTTTACTGCAATTGCTTTTTGTCTTCCTGCTATACTCTATCAATAGGATGGAAAGATCAGAAAAATCTCTTTGGATTCAACTTGTAAGTCACTTTTTTTACTTGCAAAAATATTAAAGTACTTATTAACTTAGTTTGAGAAATATAAATAAATCAAACTTCAAAATATATACTTTACTGGGAGAAATCTATAGTTCAGGCTGCCTACTTGGATATCTGCTCATACACTCTTCTGAAGCAAAGACAAGTGAAAAGAAGCACTTCAATGAAGTCTCAGGCCTCAAGCCAATATTTACACTTACAGACAAGGATTTTTCAAAAATAAATTCTTTTTTCAAGGTATTCATACAAGCAAAGCATTAGCTTTGCTTCTGGCATTGTCTTTGTGCAATCAAGATGCATCTTTCTATTCTTCAACAATGTCTTAAATACTATTATGTCTTGGAGGCAAAAAAAGAGTTCAATTGGATTGAGGACACCTTTGTACCTCTTCAGTAAGCAAAAGAGCTTAATCTGGTGTGGATTTAGTATATAAACTCATTAGAGTAAATTGATGTGTATTGATAGGATACTCAAATTACTAAAAAAGCAATCTCAAAAGTAACTGTGAAACCTGGTAGTGTACTCCAGAATACTGTACCTGAGCAAACTTATGCTAGTTCTAAATTTGTTGTGCACTTAAATAGTGTTATTTGTTCCTTGGTTTCAATTCCAGAATACCAGACCCAGCTCTCTGCTCTAGCTAAACTCAGCACCTCAATAAATCCAACTACTAACAATGATATAGATGGTGACAACCTAAATGACTCCATAAAAAACAATCTCCTTAGCCAGGTAGACTACTATTGTGAAAAGAAAGATAAAAATTGAGCTAGATGCCAAAAATAACTCTAACTATTGGTTTGAAGAAGAAGAGACAACATCTAAAAATCCTAATTATGTCTTTTGCTCAGCACTTTCCTCAGAAACAATTACTTCATCTCTTTACAAAACACTTCTGCCAACATTCACTTTTTTCAGCATGTCTGAATGATGAAAATTGTGCTGAAAAGATCAGACAAAATGCTGATGATGTCCAAAGTTTGGTCAGTTACAAATGTAAAGAATAATGTTACCAAGCCAAAAGCTTGCGTTGGGTGCGCTTAAGGTGTTGAGGGGAGTCCTAGGCAGGTTCCAGAGGTCATGCCTATAAAATGAGGTAAAGTTGGGAAGGGGGTTGGCAAGTGTTAAGTGCTAAGGTAATAAGCACCTGTAGAAGGAGCGGTAAGTGAACACTGCACTATGAGCGGCAAGAACACAGTAAGCTTAGTGAAGTCTAAGCAATGTTAATGCCTGCTATAGACACAAGGCATGAGGGATGTCATAGGATAGCGATAGTCTGCAACTGCCAATTACTTTGACGTTGCTGACTATAAATAAAACTTAGACTATAAGGAAGACTAAAGTAAATGGGGCAGGAAACTCTGTTCTGTTGTCTATGTACAAGTCAGTAAGTACTTTTATACTACAAGGAGTTCACCATTGCCAAGTGACTAATAACGCCAAAGTGCAGTGAACTGGAAAATTTCATAGGGTAGCTCCAACAGTTTCAGATCCTTACTATCCATTTGACATGCTTAGCAGTACCAGATGGCAGATCATGACACTAAACCATCAATTCATCAATCTTCTGTCTGTCCAAGATACTAAGCAATGTCAGGCACCAAATCAAGGTGCTAAGCAATGTCATACACCAAGGTCAAATACCAAGCTGTCCATCAGTTTTTGATAAATCATCAGTCTTCTTGCTAAGCGCTGTTGTCAGAGGACTCCTTATTTCTTCCTTTTCTCACTCCTTATCTCTTTACTCTCCTTTCATTCATTCTCTTATTTCTTCTGACATTATTTCATTTTACTGTTTCTATTCTTTCAACACTATCTGTTAGTACTACTCTCAGCTCTTGAGATGCTCTGGTTTTTTAGCCACCATTCAGACAAGTGTGGGCTACTCAGCACTGCTTCCAGACTGCTTATATAAGCCAGAGTTTGCCAGAGTTTGCCCCTTATTTGTGCAATTATTTGTGTAGGCAATTTTCTTCCAGACTGCTTATATAAGCCAGAGTTTGCCAGAGTTTGCCCCTTATTTGTGCAATTATTTGTGTAGGCAATTTTTGAGTTTTTAAGGTTTTGTTGTACTGTACAGTTGTTTTCCATGCTTCAGAGGCCCCAGAAGCATCCAACCTGGCATAGGAAATCCTTAAACTTGTTCTCTTTAGATCTTCCTCTGCCAGGTGAGTAGCTACCTTGATATTGTTAGTATATATTCTAATACACTTTGGATCTCCCTTTGTCAGCTGTGTGACTGAGCCACAGCCTCTAGAGGTCACTCTTACAGCTGTTATCAGTGACTGATGCCATTTGTCAGTTGTCATTTTGTCTGCCATCAGTGCTATCATTGATTGGATGTGCTTCTTGCCATGTGTGGCTATCAAATATTGCCAAAATTGGTTAATTAGCATGCACTAAGGTATTTTAAGTCAGTGCTGTGTTGCCATCATCTGCTATTGATGCATTGATCCTGTATGGGGTCCTATCAATGCTATACAGTGGCTCAAAAAACTGTCCCAATGTTTCATACTTTTTGAAAGATGACATTGGCATGAAGGATGGGAAGTACTTAAAATCTTGATTAAATCATGTAAAATATTATGGCATCGTAGCTACAAAATAAATCTAGGTTTATGTAATCAAGATCAAAACTGATGGAGCAATAGCCATTTTAAAATATTCACTCATTGGGACAAATAAATCTAGGTTTATGTAATCAAGATCAAAACTGATGGAGCAATAGCCATTTTAAAATATTCACTCATTGGGACAGTTTTTTGAGCATCTTTAATTTTAGTATCTAGTACTTTGTATGTCCTCCATTTGCCTTGATAACTGCTTGAATCCTTCTAGGCATGCTTTCTATTAGTTTTTGGCATACCTCTGGTGGTATTTCATCCCACTCCTTTGCAACCCTCTCCCATAATTCATGCACACCATAAGGAGGTGTTTCATACTGCCTAAGTTGCTCTTTGAGGTACTCCCAGAGATGTTCAATAGGGTTGAGATCAGGGGATTGGGCTGGCCACCAAAGGACATTAAAGTTGTTGTCCTCAAACCACTTGTCAGCCCTCTTGGAGTTGTGTTTGGAGTCATTGTCCTGTTGAAAGTAGTAGGCACCCTCCTCCATCTCCAACTTCTCAAAGTTCTCCTTTGCTCCATCATCTAAAATTTCACAGTACTGCTCTGCATTCATGATCCCCACCACCTCTACAAGCTTTTCTACCCCATTCCAACTCATACAGCCCCATACCATGAGATTATTCCCTCCTCCATGCTTCACAGTAGGTGTAGTTGTTCAGTCTGAAATGTCTTCTCCTTGTAGCTTCCACACATACTGCTTCCCATCTGACCCAATCCTGTTAATTTTTGTCTCATCTGTCCACAACACCCTTTTTCAGTCCTCTATAGTCTAGTTCTGATGCTTGACCCAATCCTGTTAATTTTTGTCTCATCTGTCCACAACACCCTTTTTCAGTCCTCTATAGTCTAGTTCTGATGCTTCTGAGCCCATTTAAGCTGTAGTTGTCAATGTTTAGCTTTGAGCATAGGAACTTTTCTCTTGGTAGCAGACCAATACCCCTCCTCCTTCAACACATTCCAGACAGTCTTGGAAGAGACAGGGTTGGAAATGATGTTGTTGATAAAATTAGTGGCCTGGACAGCTGTATCAAGTCTTCCAGTTGAGATTTGTCAAACAATAGCCTGTTTATCACATGGAGTAAGCTTAGCAGGATGGCCTCCAGGATGGTTTTCCTTGTCCATCTCCAACTCTCTACCAATCCTCCCAGTAGTAGACTTCCCTAGACCAGTTTGAGCCCCAATCTGACCAGAGAATACCCTTGAGCAAGAAGAGAAGCAACAGTAGAGTGTTGTGCAGAAGGAATAGGTTTCATGATAGTAGTTGAAGGTCAAGATGTGGTTCAACCAGCTTGAACTACTCCCAAATATATCTAAACATGGTCACATGACTTTGTTTATATTCCCACATGCAACTTACTCTTTATTTCTGAGTAAAATAGGGATAAACCTGAAAAATTAGAGATGCTCAAAAAACTGTCCCAATGAGTGAATATTTTAAAATGGCTATTGCTCCATCAGTTTTGATTTTGATTACATACACCTAAATTCATTCTGTAGCTACAATGCCATAATATTTTACATGATTTAATCAGGATTTTGCATACTTCCCATCCTTCATGCCAATGTCATCTTTCAAAAAGTATGAAATATTGGGACAGTTTTTTGAGCCACTGTACATGAAATATATCAGTTCTGTTATCTTCAAAGCCTTCATAAAGTCTGGAGCTATATATGGAAATCATATTGCTCAAGAAAGATATGGCCTCTGTAAATAAGATCAACTTCACCACAACTTTTATGTCTCTGCACTACAATGAATGTTGAAAATTTCTAGCAACAGCTGAAGCATAAATACCTATACAATCATGCTCAACTCTATTTTGATCATCTCATTTGGATGTTAAGATCAACTTCACCATAACTTTCATGTCTCTGCACTACAATGAACATTGAAAATTTCTAGCAACAGCTGAAGCATAAATACCTATACAATCATGCTCAACTCTATCTTGATTATCTCATTTGGGTGTTAATCTACAAAGTTACACCAGCCTACATTGCTCTTGCTGAAATTTTTAGTAACAATCATTAAATTAGTTGATCAAAATCATTAACAACATACTAGAAATATTTCAAGGCTTTTTGGCTAGTATATCTGAAAAGCAAAGTCAGTGATAAATTATATATAACAGATATTCAAAAGTGTACTTGCACTTGTAGTTAACAAAAACACAATGTACATCATTTATGCAAGCACATTGTGCAGGCAATTGGACATTTTTATACATGGTTCTGGCATGAGATCACACACCACCGCACAATTTCTATTTACTAACATTCTGAATTCAAGAAAAAAAACAAGTCTAACAATATGAATTCTACTAATAAAAATTCAAATATAGACTCCAATAGAGGAATAACAGACAATGATGATCATGATTAAACAGAAAGTTATGACAAGTTGAAGAGTGGTGAGTGGTATGATATAAATAAATTCTTGAAAGATAGTAGTGCCTTGCAGATATTGAGAAAGTACTTACAAAACAACAATATAGCACTTGTAAGGACAACCTCTAGAGGCTGTGGCTCAGTCACACAGCTGGCAGAGGGAGATCCAAAGTGTATTAGAATATATACTGACAATATCAAGGTAGCTACTCATCTGGCAGAGGGAGATCCAAAGAGAACAAGTCTGGGGATTTCCTATGCCAGGTTGGACGCTTCTGGGGCCTCTGAAGCATGGGAAACAACTGTATAGTACAACAAAACCTTAAAAACTCAAAAATTAACTAACCAAATAAGTGTGCAAACAAGGGAGGAAAACTCCGGACTTTAGAAGTCAGAAAGGCAAACTCCAGCTTATCTAAGCAGCCTGGAGCGGTGCTGAAGGGCCCACACTTGTCTGAGTGATAGCTAAAGAACCAGAGCACCTCAAAGGTTGAGAATAGTACTAACAGATAGTGTTGAAAAAGTAGTAACAGCAAAATGAGAGAATGATAGAAGAAATAAGGAAGTGAATGAAAGGAGAGTGAAGAAATAAAGAGTGAAAGAAGAAAGGAATGAGGAGTCCCCTGACATCACCCCCCCTCTAGAGTGCGGCGTCTCAACGTGCTGGATAGAAGTAGTTCTGGATGGCCTGGTCTACTTTGGAAAGAGAATAGAGGCCTCTGATTGCCCGAGGAGCATTGGGATGCTGTTGATAGAATTCCCAGACCAAGGCAGGGGCATGGACATTCTCTTGTGGCTCCCAGGAAACGTCCTCAATTCTATAGCCCTTCCACTTGACCTTGAACTGAAGCTTATTCCTAAAGAGTCGGCTGTCTAGGATCCGCTCTACTTCATACTCTTCTTGGTTGTTTACCAGAACTGGTGGTGGAGGTGGCTGTGGACGTCAACCCGGGATTGGATCCTCTGGAGCTGGAGAAAGCTTCACCACATTGAAGACTGGATGAAGTTGACTCATTCCATTAGGCAGCTTGAGTCAATAGGCAAGTAGGCCTACTTGTCTTACTATAGGAAAGGGTCCTAGACGACGGTGAGAGAGCTTCTGAGAAGGTCGGGTAGTGGCAATGTCAGAGGCATCTAGGTAGACTCGATCTCCAGGCTTGTACTTGGGGGCTGGAGTTTGTCCATGATTGTAGTAGCAGGCCATGTCATCCTTTGCCTTAGCTAAAGCTGCCTTGGCTTCCTCCTGGGCTGCCTTCATCCGATCTATGAACTTGTTGACAGCTTCATTCTCTGAAGGTCGTCCACGAGGCTCAAATCCCATCCGAGGATGTCGACCAGTATCTAGAAGGAAAGGAGACATCTGGGTGGCAGCGTGTACATGGTTGTTGTACTGGAACTCTGCCTCTGGTAATAGATCGTCCCAGTCATCCTGTCATTCATTGCAGAAGAGCCAGAGATACTGTTCTAGCTCCTGGTTGACACGCTCAGTCTGGCCATCAGACTGGGTGTAACCTTGGGTTACGAGCTAGAACTATCTGTGTATTTCACACAGTGCTAAATCAGACCGCAATATCGGATTTGACTAGTACTTAGTGCAAAAACAAGATGTTATCTTATGTAATACTATATTAAACAATTATAGCGTCGTTGATGCTAGTGACATGGGTAACTCCATTACATACCCCCCAATGAGACCGAATACTTGGTCTTAGACAGGAGGGTAGGGTAGAATAAAGGATGCACGATAGTGCAAGAGACAGAAGATTACATGCGTATCGCGTTGCTTCACGGCGTTAGTATTGAGTCGCAGTGTAGATGTGTATTATGGACACAATAGGAGACAGTCCTTATCAGGCCAGGGCACATATTGCGCCAGCAGTGGGTGAAAATGTTTTATATAAAAACACTAACAAAAAGAAACAAGGCCCAAAACAAAAACAAGAGTGACCCCTCCTCTGGGTCCGCTGTATTTACATGTGACTCTAGAGTGCGTATCAGCTGAAACAATTCGAGTGAACTACTCGGGATTATCTACACAAAAAAATATATGGGTCTATGACTCGTCCGATGATGTCCCTGCACCCACGCCCGTCTCAGTCACCATTGACTCCTCCTCCAGTGCGACGTTAATCACGGGAGGGGGAGGTGCCAATTCCGTCCTTGGTGGGGTTATAGGCCCCTCGACTACAGGCGTGTCTACCACCATAGAATCAGTTAATGCGACGTTAATCGCTGAAACATTGGTGGTTAGCGTACCATGCGCCGCCATGCGTGGAATGAGGTTGACCCGGCTTGGGTCTGTGTCGCCGGCAGGCTTGGCATGCACTGCCGGACGTTTTAAGAGGTGGACCTGGTTCGGGTCCATGCCAATGAGATAGTAGAGGCCATTGGCCTCGGGGTTTTTGGGGAGACGACTTTCTTCGTCGTGCTTGAACATTAGACGATAATGATCGTCTTCGGTCATCTCCCGCCATCCATCCCACTCTGGGATTGCGGGGGGGGTGCCATACTCGTTCAAGCGCTCCATGCACTTGTCGTTGATCTGTCGAAAGATGTCCATAGACATCGTGGGGGCATGGAACTGCTGTTCCAGGAAGACCACACCGTAGGTATATGCATGGTCCACCCAGTCGGCAGGTATCCGATTGTGCAATAAGACGCGTAGCGCGTCGTCGTCAGAGAAGTTGCGTGCAGAATCATCAGGGATGTGCACAGGGTGGAGTTCCAGCTGGGGCCCTCGTTGGGGCTCAAAAGGCTGGTCGGGAAACATGTCATTATAGGAGGCAATAGCCTCATGATACAAACCCAGGCGGGCCATGACGAGAGTCATGCGCCGTACAATCACGGGCTTGGCTGCGCTGTTAGCGCACAGAGCTCGGCATAAGGCGAACCCGAAGAGGGTTCGCCAGTGCATGCGGTAGGCCTGATCCACTGCAATGCCTTGATAGGTGTTCTCCAAACCGGGACGACCAAAGATCAGCACGTACTGCGCAAGCTGATCCAGGTCAAACGGTGTGGAGGGGTCTTGAGCGCGCATTACGCGCAGCGCGGTCGAACCATCTTCTTTCGTGCGCAAATAGCGCCCCAGAATGTGGCGGTGCTCAACGAGCGCAAGGTTGTCAGAGCCCTGGATTGGGTTGACGAGGTTCTGGTAGCGAGGGTCCTTCATCAGGAGCGTCATTGTTTGGTTGTGTAGCGACTCATCAGTTCGCTGAGCGAACATCTGAAGCTCCGTGATGAGGAGATAGGCAGAGATCCGTTCACGACGGGGAGCGTGCTCGTTCAAAAAGTACTTGTAGAGCCGATCCAGCTCTAATGGACTGCAGGGGAGGCCGCGAGGGGAATACTTGTAGATCACGCTGGCGGGGATGCCAGCATGGTGCCCAGAAGCAAACTCATACGCCGCAGCCCGGTTGGCCTTGGTGCCCAACAGCACGGTATTTGAATGATACGAATAGTATGTGCAGTGGCTAAGTGCTCCTCTGAAGCACGAGTTCATTTGCTCGATATCGAGCGGTCCCCACACCTTCACCCCCAATCCATCGGGGATTCTCCCCAAGAACTCATCCTCAGCCCTCAGTTTGAGGGCCTGCAGCTCCTTGGCACGGATTGCCTTCTTCTTTGCAATGCGCTTATTGCACAATACTCTCTGGAATTGGTCTGCAGCCGATTCCCCTTCCTCTGCCTCCTCCTCCTGCTCCGAGCTCGACTCTCTGTAGTCGGTCTCGTCAGATAAGGAGGGCACAGTCGCTTTGCCTTTGCCTTTTCCAGGCATGGGACAATCTCTCGAGGTCACCACCAGACCGTCGTATTGCTCCGGAGAGCGAGGGTCGATAGTCAGGATGACCACAGGAAAGTGTGCCTGCAGCGTGGGCACGGTAACGGGCAACAAAAATAACATCGAGACCTTCCTGGCTTGTGCGGGAATGCCCGCCAGAAACTCGATCACCTCCAGTTTGGAGGCATCGAGAGGAGGCTTACGGCCTCGACGTTGGCGTGCAGACCCCAACTTGGCCGGGGCGGGAGGTTCAAATGGTGGCTGAGCCACCGGAGGGGCAGGCACATTTTGCGCCGGAATTCTCCCTCCAGGCTCAGCGCGAGGGACGACAGTAATGGGCGCTCTTGGCGCCACAGCAACGGTTTTGGGCACCCTAGTTGGGGCCCGAGACGATGCGGTTTCCCGCTGACCCAAGGACAGACCTGCCAAGGGTTCACTGACTGCAGCCAGCGACTTTGACAAAGCCTGAGGAGGGGCCGATGAGCCCATGGAACTGACAGCGGCCCCGTCACCACACCCGCATACATCAGATACGACGCAGATGAGCGTGAGGACGGTTCCTGATAGTACCGTTCTCGACGCAAGCTATCCTCCGGGCGCCCATAGCGCCCATCATCATCGATCTCCATCTCTTGCGAGTGGAGGGGTGTTTGGTAGGGGAGCGGCTCCTCGCGGCCCGGATAGGCCACGCCCGCTGACTGCAACTGACTCGCCGCCGGATATGGCGGCTGCCTCTGAAACTGGGAAAACTGGGATGACGTCTGTATATTTGGGGGTCTCCCCCCTCCACTAGAGCCTTGCTGGCTCTGATCACTCTTTTGCGGCCCCCAATAGGCCATTTTAAAGCAACACGTAGACTACGTGTATTGGGACTGAGGAGAGAAAGAAAAAAAAACAATCTCCCAACTCCGCCAGTGGTGTAAACAACCACAAACACACACCACCCGGCGCCGCGTTGGCGATCATAATCGCATAAACAGTTACAATCACAGCCACACTTAGTGGCCACCTGGTTAGTTACCGGCAATCAAAGTGGACTTCGTCCACATTCCACCACCACACGTGCATTACGCGCATTTTGCTAGCTGCTGAAGGCGTTTCACGCCCTGCAGCTCTAGATACCTGTCCATCGCTGCAAGGTCTTTGCAGTTTACTAGCGGTTCCCAGGTAGTATCACCTAAGCTCCACCTTACCTCGAATTCGAGGCTTCCTCTTGTCCAACGATGACCTATCAGGTCATCTACAAACCACTCCTGGTCATTACCAGTTCCAAAATCATACGGCTCCAGAGTTGCGCGATTAGGAAAGAGCGCATCACTACTGGCCATATACGGTTGCAATAGCAACACATGAAACTTGGGAACTATCCTGCGCGCTTGCAGCGCATGGGGTAGTTCCAGCACGTAGTTAGACGTGCTTGGCTCCGCTTCAAGGACCTTATACGGTCCAATCCACTTTGGACACAACTTACTCGCTCTGCCTTTCGGCAGGTTCAAGTTCTTCGTAGAAAGGTACACTAGGTTCCCTTTCTCGATGTCTGGCTCATCACGTCTGCGATTATTCGCATGTTTGGTTTGCCATACGCGCGATTCTATAATCACATCATGGGCATCTGCCAAGTTCTCTAGCGCGTTACGCGCAAACTGCTTTACTCCCACATGAATAGCTTTGTCCGTACGAAGTTCACGAATCATGGATGGCATGTAGCCATTGTTGAGCTCAAAGGGTGAATACCCTGTAGTCTCTGATATGCTCACGTTTATCGCGAATTCCACAAGTGGGCATCTATCCACCCAGTCCTTCTGATCAGGACGTACGAATGCTCGCAATATCTGTGCGATATTTCTATTCGCACGTTCTGTTTGACCATCCATTTGCGGATGAAACAATGTCGACATGAGCAACTTTGCTCCTAGCAGTTTGTGCAACTCCTTCCACCACTTGGAAGTGAATTTAGCATCTCGATCGCTTATGATCGAACTTGGCAATCCATGGAGGCGCACTATCTCCTTGAGATAGATCCACGACAAGTCTGATGCTGTCATGGTGGTTCTCACCGGAATGAGATGGACCATACTGGTCATTCTGCAGATCACTACCCAAAGGTAGTTAAAACTCTTCGACTCAGGGAACGGACCTATAAAGTCCATCCCGATCGAGTCCCAGGGTTTGACTGGTATGGGTAGCAAGTGCAGCTTTCCTGGTGGCTTCAGAGTCGATACTTTCAACTGTTGACATTGCTCGCATGTTGAGCAGAACTGGCTCGTCTTCTTGGCCATTTGCGGCCACCAGTACCAGCGTCGCACATAGTCCAGTGTTTTCTGAGTTCCGAAGTGGCCCACCACTGTGTGGGCCTGGTCCAGGATAGTCGTAATCAACGACCTCTCCCGGGGGATGCAGATGACTTTGGACCCCGTGGGTCTGATAAGGTAGATGAGCTGTTGCTCCACCTTGAAGACCTCTCCCGGGGGATGCAGATGACTTTGGACCCCGTGGGTCTGATAAGGTAGATGAGCTGTTGCTCCACCTTGAAGTGCGGGTGCGCTTGGATATTGTTCAGAATCTCTACAAAGAGATTATCATCTCTGTATCCCTGTTGAATACGTGTGCAGAACTGCGCATTGCCTAGGTCAGCCGGTGCAGGAATATGGTCTTGTGACTCCAGTGCTTGCTGGAGCATCATCTCAGTACCTCTCGTAGGCACCTCTTGCCTCGTCTCTTCACAAAGCTGAGGGGCCTCATGCTCCAGCAACACCTGGGCTTCGATATTGCAAGTTTCTCGCTGTTCGTGCAGTCGCTCACTGCAACATGTTTCCTGCGCTCACATGGTGCATAGTTCGACCCTATGTTCCTTGATTTCGTGGAACCAATGCAGGGGCAAATCTTCGCCCTCGGGGTCAATACGTTTGTCTGCCTGGACATAGTCATGCGCGTCATGGACGTCATCTCGAGTATCACTCTCAAAATATCGAGACAGGCAGTCTGCGACTTTGTTCAATTCACCCTTCACATAGGTGATGTCGAACTGGTACCGCGACATGTAGTCGATCCAGTGACGTTGTCACGGAGATAGGTGCACCTGAGTCTTGAAAAACTCTAGTGCTTTGTGATCCGTAATGATATGGATCTTGTATCCCATCAGTTTATCCTCCCATTTTAGGAGGGCTTCCAGGATAGCGAGTGTTTCTAACTCGTGTACAGCATAATTCTGCTGGGCAGCAGTGAATTTACGGGACATAAACCCCGCTGGTCGGCAAGTCTGCCACGTCTTGCCTTGGCCAAACATGGCCCCAACCCCAGTCTTCGATGCATCGCATATGAGCCAGATGGGCTCATCGATACGTGGATCAATTGGCCGGATGACTGGTGTCTTCACGCATATGCGCTTAATCATCTCAAAGCACCGCTGATGCAGCGGTATCCAGTGAAAAGGGGACCCATTTTGGATCATGGCCATTAGTGGCCCTGTATAGGCCGTGATGTCTGGCAAGAAGTTGCCAATATAGTTGACAAGTCCAACAAACTGTTGGATATCATTATATGTGCGTGGAGTACGCCACTCTCGGATTCAATCGAGCTTATCCATGTCCGGATGAATACCTTTCTCGTCAATGACGTGACCGAGGCAGTCAATACTAGTTGCGTACAACTCGCACTTCTTCCATTTGAGATAGAGACTGGCCTTCCGTAGTCATTCAAATATGACTCGTAGGTGCTTCTCATGCTCCTCAATGGAGTCCGAAAAGATAAATATATCGTCTAGATAGACGTGTATAAACTTCCCGATTACATCTCGGAAGATTGAGGTCATTAACCTCTGAAATGTCGCTGGTGCATTACAATCACCTATCTGCATGATGTTACTCACGAATGTCCCCATCAGGGATGAGAACAGCGTCTTCGGTATATCTTCTTCGCGTATGCAAACCTGTTCATACGCGTCTGTGAGGTCGATTTTTGACCTATACTTTGCTGTCGCGACATCTTCTCGTATTACTTCCTGATCTGGAAGAGGCGTCACATCCTTGACTGTATTATCATTGCGCTGTCGTGCATCCAATGCAGTTCTTAATGTCCCATCCTTTTTGGGAATACACAGTAATGGTGCAGCTTGCACCGCTGGTCGTGGTTCCCACCACTTTGCGTTTATATATCTATTCGTCTTTTCACGAAGTTGATCTTGTAGTGCTCGCAGGCAGCGAGGCAAATGGTATTTGTACTGCTTGGTATTGTCAATGAGGTTAATCTCATGATTAACCTCCCGCCACGGAGGAAGCTCTTCCTTCGTTCCATTGACAATATCCGCGAACTCTTGTTGCCATTGCTGGCGCAGTCGAGGAATATCTTCCTCTGTAAGGCTCATAGCCTTACTTTTCCCTTTTACTATGCATGCTACACGCAGCTGAACCTTTAGTTCAAATCGCTCCCATAAGGCATGTACGTGCTCTTCTGTGAGATCTCCTGGGTTCAACCTTACAACGGGTTGTCTACCCACCACTCTCGTCGTACTTGACGATGACTGCACACTTCTCGCTTTCAACGAGAGCCCATCCAGTACGATATCTACTGGTTTGGATATCTCGTCCTCTCGTGCATGACGGTACACTTCCCCCGTCTGGGTCGCCTGCACCCTTCCCATAGTCTGCGTCACCATTGACGCCACCAATTCGTTCCACTCTTGTGGCATACGTGGGTCATACGCCCATTGCACTCCTGGCCGAGGCACTGGTCGATCCATTAGTGACCTAGTGCTCCCCACAGTTCCCATCATACTATATGCCTCATCCTTGACGAGATCCTCAACTTTCACTTGAGAGCTAGTTGGCTGACATTCCAGCGACTTCACCACGCGTTTACCATCCTCATTCTTGCATTGTACAGCCTGCTTAGGCTCATCCGGGTGCTTCCCCTTTTTCAGAGTTCCTTGGAACTCTTCCTCAGACATTAGTACAGCCGGCGAGTCTGCCGGCAGGCTTTTTGGTGGGACCTGTTCGTCCTCCACCTCCTGTACAGTCGCTCTGCGACCATCTAGTCAGTTGCGTTCATCACGCCGCTTTTCAGTCGCGCGATAGCGCCTCAACCAACCATCTGTGTCGTTTAGCACAACTTTTTCCGCCTTCACAGGCGTACCATTCACAACGACCATGTTGTTCACGAAGTCCAGCGACACCTTGTTCTTACGCATGAACGGCGTACCGATAATCATATCATAGCGATCAAAATTCACTATATCCACATACTCTTTCGTCGACGTCCTTGACGTCTTTATTTTCACTTCCGCATCAAACTGCACCATGGCGCGACTCCCTACAGTCCCCAGCTGGAGCATCAGCAGCTCCTCCAGTTCATGAACGCGAATCGCGTTGACGTGAGCAAACTGGGGCGTAATGCCCATGGTGGTACTCCCAGAGTCCCACAATGTCCATGCCAGATGTCCATTGACATCCACATACGTGACCAAGCACTCCTTCTCCTCTGGAGTATAGCGTGGCCTCTGCAACTTATTAGTTGCCTTCTGCAGGGTTACGCGTCTCATTCGGACGCGCTGATCTCCACGGCACTCAGTCAGTGCAAACAGGTGTTCTTCCTCGTCATCACGAGCGTAATAGTCGCTGTCATAGACGTCCACTGCGACGTATTTGTTGCCATCAATCTGGACGCTCTCGGCGTCATCCACTTCTGACCCGTCAGCCTCTACTTGCGGCTCCTCCTCGATTTCGTCAATGATCTCATTGTCCTTGTCATCACTGACGACATCGCTCGGTGCCGCAGCCATATGGGCTGCTTGGATGTGTGCCTTAGGAGGGGCGGGACACTCCTTAGCGAAATGCCCGCTCCTGCCACAATTGTAGCACGCTGAGGGGTCCCCGGCAGGCCTTCTCTGGCCCACTCCTGGAACTCCAGCAGTTTTGCCCGCTATACGTGCTGCAGGCACCACCACTCCTCTTGGTGCTACTTGATTCTGACCCAAAAAGGGTCGACTGTCCTTCGCTGGCAATTGTCCAGCAGGTTTCGATCGAGGCCGTTGGCCTCCAGGGATTGTCTTGCGAACAATGAATCGCGGGTTGCAATTGTTCTCCATCTCTGTCTACTTGGCCAGGAAGGTTCCCACCTTCACTGCCTGACAGTTCACGGTTCCTTGGCGGGAGCTCTGCTGCTCATAATGGTTTGCAGTCCGTGTTGACTGCTCATAACGTATGGCATACACCAAGAACTCGGTCACAGTATTGACCTCTGGAGACAGATTGTCGTCGCGTATCAACGCTCGTCTCATGTCTGCTGGTATTCCGTCCAGGAATGTCTCGCGAATAGTATATTCATCTGGATAGACGGCCATATTCTGTGCATGACCCACCAGGTCATCATAAAAGGTCTGGACGCCAGTCTTAGCGTCATACACTGCCTTTCTAAAGGCATCACGAGCTTCCTGCATTGTAGCAGCATTGACGAAACGATTGTACAGTCCTATCAGGACTTCTTTGAATGTCCAATGCGGTTTGTCGTGATTGATGTGGAGAACATGGTGACGGAACCAATTCTGAGCCTCTCCCTCCATAAATTCGTGTAGCACGAATATCCTTTCCTGGTCCATGTTGTCTCCACCGTAGCAGCATGCTGCAAGGTGGTAGCACATGTCCATGGCCCAGTCCTCCAGTTGGGAGAACCTATGTCCTCCGGCATACGCACGTATGTGCTTACCATCGGATTTACGGGGACTTACCCCAGCAGGGAACTTAAATCTGACTCCAAGGGAGTCATCCACCAGACGAGTGAGGCGGTCATGCATATGATCCATATGGATCCTGACCGCTTCATTCATTCCCGGCGTAGTTTCATGCAATTCATGAGGTGCGGGCATTGAAAATGCCTGAGGACTGCAAAATAGGTGCTCATTGGCCGCTCTTTCTGGCCGGGGAGTGGGCGCTTGCCTCACTTGTTGTTCTGCTGGTATTCCACCAGCCTGCCTGCCACTATCATGACGATTATCATCAGCTCGATCGTTATTTCTGCGATCACGCTCTCCACTGTCGTTATTGCGACGACTTGGCTCCCTCCGTTCGTAGTGACTACTATCATCACTACCACCCGAACCTCTGTCTGGTTCAGCTGTTCGAGCTGCGAATTGTCGCCGCATATCATCAACAGGCGTTACACCCTCACACCCTTCAAAGGCTACTCCCTGGTCATCAATTAACAACTCACCATGATCACGCAAGTCCTGGTTGCGTATTCTCTGGTAATTGACACGTTCATTCCAGTTGTCCACTAGGTGGACGCGTCGTACTATGCATCGTGGTCGCGTCTGCTCTTCAAGAATGTGGACTTCGTCCACCTCTTCCTTGATTGTGACTTGCTTACGAGGTGTTTTAACCTCCTGTACTGCAAGCAGTGCCTCTGGCTCTGCCGGAGTCGTCGTCACAGTTTCTACCTCAGACAATGCCTGCTGAGGCACTCCGCTAACAATGCGTTGACGGTTTGCGGTGTTCTGACGCCAAACGTAGTCTTGCTGAGACTCATTAGCCTGACGAGGCGCATTGAGCAATTCCATCACGTCCGCGATTAATGGCGCTCATCGGCGCACACTCATCTCACATTCTACTGAATCGGCTGGAGTAGCCGTTGAGACTGCTGACCCTCGCGCCGCTTTGCGCTTAAGGTATTCTACCACTTTGAGTTCGAAGATACACACAAACAATTCGATATATTCATTCGAATCTGCACGAGGTACATCGTGGCTCCTAGCAACCAGCAATTGTAAGTGCTTTACTACATAAAGCTGCAGACGCTTTCGCGTCGATTCCTTTGTGACCGATGGATATCGGTCCAACACCAGCTGTAGCTGGATAGACAAGGTCGAATGCGACCTTTTGCTTTCCTCATCATCTGAGGAGTCCAGCTCGGACTCTAAGTCCATAACTCTCCTGAGGCCATCATGCCTCACCTGCGGCTGTTTGCCGGCTCTTCTGTGCAACTCTGGCATTCCAGGCGCTGTTGACGCCTTTTCCAACCTTACAACCTCATTGTCTTCCCTACTGACCACTATTGCTGGTCCTTGTGCCTGTCCTTGTGTCGTCCTCGACGATGGTCCCGGTTCAGTGGCAGCATCGGCCACATATTCCAAATGCCGCTCAGTAGGCACAGTCCGGAAGGGAGTACTATGCGCAAACGCGCTGCCTTGTACCAATTCCGAGTACTGGGTAATATCCGGTTGACCCTCAGAATGAGCTGACGAGCTCTCGGGCAATACCGGGTACATTAATGAAGGCATTTGGCTCGCTGGCAGCGACACTTCTGAAACCGCAGATCTCTCTCCTGGTTTACCACCAGGTCGTACAATGGACATCATCCGTGATACCGATAGCCCACCAGGCATTCCAAAGCTCGCGCTGACATCGCGAGGTATCTTCTCATCCTGCTTTGGCGGGGGTTGATATGCAGACGCGGATTGCGTCTTCCCCACTTGAGACACAGGTTGTTCACCTGTGTCTACAGCTGGGAAAGGGGGGTCCGGATCAAGAGAACCAGTCATGGATACATGTTTTCGACGTGATGCCAACAGAGAATCGAGAGGTTTTGATGATAGTTGCCTAGTCGGTAACAAGCCTAGAGTCTGAAGCCGATAGCAGAAGATTTAAAAAAATGTAACCTTGGGTTATGAGCTAGAACTATCTGTGTATTTCACACAGTGCTAAATCAGACCGCAATATCGGATTTGACTAGTACTTAGTGCAAAAACAAGATGTTATCTTATATAATACTATATTAAACAATTATAGCGTCATTGACGCTAGTGACACGGGTAACTCCGTTACACTGGGGGTGGTAGGCTGTAAAAGTGTGGAGTTTGACATGGAGGAGGCGATACAGTTCTCTAGTAAACTCTGCTACAAACTGAGGTCCACGGTCTGAGACATAAGCATCTGACAACCCATGGAGCTTCCAGACATGCTTCCGGTACAAATTGGCTGCATCCATGGCTGAACAAGTAGTGTGTGTTGAAATAAAATGAGCACGCTTGCCACAGAGATCTACTACCACCATGATTGCATCATATTCATGAGAATCAGGTAACTCAACAATGAAGTCTACCGAGGCCACACTCCAACGCTCAGCTGGGATAGGCAATAGATGAAGCTGTCCCATAGGAGGCTGACGACAAGGCTTAGTCTGAAGGCAAAGATCACAGATGAAGGTGTAAGAGTCAATATACCATGACATTTGAGGCTGCCAGTAATTCTGCGAGACCAGCTCCAGTGTCTTCCATCTGCCAGGATGTCCTGCAACTCGAGAGTCATGATGCTGCTCCACAATCTGCCTCCAGAGGTCTGGCAGGTTGGGAACATAAATGCGTCCCCAGAAGGTGAGAAGACCATTCTCCAGAGACCACTCGTTGGTGCAGACAAACTTCACTCCAGTTTTCTCTCGAGCATGCAAGGCCATAGCAGCCTTAGCTACCAGATCTTCTTGAGCACCCTCCTGGTTACCTTGTCAGATGTCTTGAAGGATGCTCACTTCTTCTCCCTGGCCAACCACACCTTCTAGAGCATGGATAGCAAATAGTTCTGGCTTCAGAAGTACAATGTTGTCATTGTCACTAGCTCCTGAACCATGGTCTGCTTGCCTAGAAAGCGCATCTGGCTTACCCATGCTCCGTCCAGGTTTGTGATGCAGAGAGAAGTCGAAGTTGGCCAGATACAAGGACCATCAAGCCTGTCAGCAGTTAAGTTTCTTGGCTGTCTGAAAGTACTCTAAGTTCTTGTGATCAGTCCACACCTCGAATTTATGCCTGGCACCCTCAAGGAAATGTCGCCACTCCTCAAATGACCGAATGATAGCTAGCATCTCCTTGTCATGGATCTCATAATTTTGCTCCACAGCATTGAGACTCTTGGAGTAGAAAGCCACAGGATGCCACTTACCATCCTCCCTTGACTGTTGAGAGAGAACGGCCCCAGTAGCAAAATCTGAGCTATCAGCTTCGACATGGAAGGGAGAGTCATCATCTGGGAATATAAGGACAGGCTTTGAAGTGACTGCCTGTTTGAGGGCGTCAAAGGCTGTCTGCTGTGCTGCATCCCAGTGCCAAGGAGTGTCCTTAGTGGTGAGATCGAAGAGGGGCCGGGCATGGTGTGAGAAATCCTGAATAAACCTCCGGTAGAAGTTGGTAAAACCCAGGAAGGCCTGAACCTCCTTCTTGTTCTTAGGCTCTGGCCACTCCGCTACACCAGCCACCTTGACTGGGTCCATCTCAGCCATTCCATGAAAGATGATCAGTCCAAGATATTCAACCTTAGTCTGCTCAAACTCGCACTTCTCTGGCCTAAAATAGAGCTGGTGCTGGCAAAGACGTTCTAGTACAATGCACGTAATCTGACGATGCTCCTCTAGAGTCTTGGTATAGATGAGAATATCGTCAAGGTATACGCACACAACACCTTCTGCTATGAGGTCTCGGAAAATGTCGTTCATCATGGTCTGGAAGGTGGCAGGGCTATTAGTGAGGCCAAAGAACATTACCAGAGGTTCAAAGAGTCCACGATTTGTTTGGAATGCTCCCTTCCACTCATCTCCTTCTTTGATGCACACATTGTTGTAGCCCCAGCGGACATCCAACTTGGTAAAGTAGCGCGCACCTCGGAGGTTGTTGACAAGCTCTGAAATGAGTGGTAAGGGGTAGCGATTCTTCACAGTCATCGCATTCAAGACTCGGTAGTCCTGAACCAGACATAGAGATCCATCCTTCTTCTTAATGAAGAAGACTGGAGAGGCCATCAGAGACTTTGAGGGATGGATGCAACCAGAGTATAAATTCTCCTGCAAAATGGCATCAAGCTCATCCTGTTCTCTGGGAGAGAGTGGGTAGACCTTACAGCTAGAGGGCTCAGCATTGGGTGTAAGCTCAATTGCATGGTTCCACTGCTTATGCTCTAACAGAGAGTCAAATGATGCCTTAGAGAAAACATCCTCAAAGTCTTGCAGGTGATGAGAAATTGCATCTCAGAATAACTTAGGAACAGAGTTGGCAGCAAATGCCTGAGCTAGCCGCTGGGAGGTAGTTTGGCTAGCTCTAATCTCTGCTACAGTTGGTGGAGGTCATAACGTTGATAGGACCCTATACAGGTTGGGCGCATCAATGGCAGGCTCGGCACCGGCTCCAGAAACCTTGCCGCACTTGTTCTGAACTTAGCGCACGTGTTCTACCTATTTTAAGCCATTTCTGATGGCCAGACACGGCAAGAAGCAGATCCAATCAATGATAGCGCCGACGGCAGCAGGAATGACAACTGACAGATAGCATCAGTCACTGATGACAGCGCTTGGCGAGAAGATTGATGATCTGTCAAAAACCGACAGACAGCTTGGCGTTTGACCTTGGCGGCTGACATCGCTTAGCACTCCCGATTTGGCGCCCGACACCGCTTAGGTATGTTGATAGACAGAAGAATGATGGATTGATGGTTTAGCCTTAGCACTCCCGATTTGGCGCCCGACACCGCTTAGGTATGTTGATAGACAGAAGAATGATGGATTGATGGTTTAGCATCGCGATCTGCTGCCTGGCGCCGCTAAGGGTCTTGAATGGATGGCAGGGATCTGAAACAGTTGGAGCTACCCCTTATAAAATTTTCTAGTTTACCGCTCTTTGGCCACTGGCGACGGCAAACTCTTTGTAGTATAAAAGTACTTACTGACTTGTACAATGAACAACAGAACAATAGACCAGAGTTTCCTGCTCCCACTTTTTCAGTCTCCCTTACGCTCAAGATCTCATTTACGGTCGGCAACATCGAACTCGTCGGCAGTTGCAGACTCTCGCCCACACTCGACACACTCGCGCCTTGCAACTACGGCAGGCATTATCGACGCTTAGACTTTGCTAAGCTTACCGTGTTTTTTGCCGTTCCCCTTACCGTGTTCACTTACCGCTTCTTCATAGGCGCTGTACCTTAGCGCTTTACACTTGCCGACTCCCTTACCAACTTTTTCCCCTTTTTCATAGGCGCGTTCTCTGGGACCTGCCCGGGACTCCTCAAATCACTTATAGCGCGCCCAACGCAAGCAATTGGTACGGTAACACTAAAGTTATATTTGTTACTGACCAAACTTTGGGCGTCATCAAATTGGAGCCTACCGCGAGGGAACTTTAGGGCAGAATTCTGCCAGAAACCCGTCTCCAGCGTAGGCGCCGCCTGCTAGAGCAGTCGGCAGAAGGCATAGCTCCTTCCCACCCATCCACTCCACAACCACCTGGTGCCTTACCAGGTCTTTCGCTAGCCCAGGAACTACAGAACGCCACTGTAGGCGAATTTCCTGATCTCTACCCGCATTCCCTAGACTTTAGCGTGGACGACCTCTTAGCGTCACCGCTTGCTGTACCACAGCCAGTTACTCCCACTACGCCTTTAACGCCTCTTTCTCAACTCGTCATTTTGCTTACCCCATCGCCAATACCCAGAACCCCTACCCCACCTCTGCTAACCGAACTCAACACCACAGTTGCTATGGAACAACCAGTTCAGCGCATGCCGCCACGCAACCACTTCTCGGCACCAAAATGGGACGAGTCTAAGCCACGGGATCTCTCTCAGTATTTCAAGGAACTAGAGTACTTGTTCAGAGATTGTGGGATTACCGACCACACCCAGATGAAGGAATACACAGCAAGATACGTGTCTTATGACATGGCAGAAACGTGGACAGGTCTTTCCGAGTTTGCAGCATTCGTTCCCGCCACACCGACAGCTCCTGCCCGAGGCGCCTCGTATGAGGGCTGGAAGACGGCAGTAATCCAGTTGTACCCTGGCGCTGAAGAAGCTACCCGCTACTTGGTAAACGAGCTGCAAAAATTAGTTCATGAATCCTTTGACAACGGCACATTGTCTCTTGGCGCATTCTCCATGTATTACCGCGAATTCCAAAAGATCGCTAGGTGGTTGGTGCGAAATGGCAAGCTTTACATTAACAAGGAACGTCGCCTATTCCAACAGGGCATCCCGACTTCGCTTTGGACTTGCATCGCTCATCGCCTAGAAATAGTTCATCAGGACCACCACCCAGACAAGCCATATAACGTTGCCGACGTCTTTGAAGCTGGTAAGTGGGTTCTCAAGGGGACGGACACTGGCGTTGGGCTGCAACACGCTAGGACGAGCCCACCCCCTGAGCGAACTAACAGTATCCTTCCCATCCCACCTCCCGCTGCCGACTTTGTTAAGAAGGAGGACCTCAACGCTGCCGTTACCGCCGCCGTCGCATCCGCTATGACTCGCATCGAAACTATGATTACCACCAACCTCGCTGCTAACTGACCCGCCAACGTACCTGCGCCAGGCCCCTGCCACTTTTGCGGAGAAATTGGCCACACCATGACTCGAGGACGCTGCGCTACCCTTGAAAATTATATTCGGCAAGGAAGAATCCAAAGGGCTATCGACGGCAAGATAGTTCTTACCTCTGGCGCCACCATCCCCAACTACCTGGACAAGAAGTCCTTCCAGGAGCAAGTTGATGAATGGCATAGGCACAACCCAGGACAAATTGTTACTGGCACGCTATCTGGCAACGCCAACCCCAATTCTGAACAGGCGACCCAACAGCAAATGATCCATGAGGTCTTACATTTCGATAGCGTTGGCGACCATCCAACCTTCTCGTGGGAGGAACGAATCGTCAAGCTACAGAAGGAGCTGGATTCGCTTAAGAACCAGGTTTTTGATGGGGTTGAAGTTAAGCAGCCTAAACAGCCTCTGAAAGGATACAAGCCTATGCCACCCGCTAACAAATTACTGACTTCTGCTCCAGCCGCCCCGCCAGCCACTACTCCAGAACCATCGTCGTCTGCTGCCGCTCCTGAACCGCCTTTGCTGCCTCTCCATCTCTACTCAGGGATTCCTGACCGCTATCATGCTCCCGCACAACAAAATTTTGCTGCTTCCGAGAAGCGTACCGAGGGTGGCTACCGACCTACTGCGCCAATATTCGACATAGAGAAATCCAACCATGTCTTCAGCCGTATCATGAAAACCGCTGTTACCTTGTCAGTGGAAGAACTGTGTAGTATTGCTCCCGACGTCCACAACCAGGTGAAGACGGCAGTTACCCCTCAACGCCCCTTGGCAACAACTGTTGCCAAGGTCGAGGACCTTGACGACGCGCTTCCTGGTTTTTCTGTTACTGTCGACTCGCTGGACAATGAAGACTCGCCTAACAACGCTATCGCTAATGCCACTTCTATGGACCCAGTGGAGACCTATCTTAGGTCAGTCGACCATGGTGAAGACCCAGCAATCCTTACCATCGCTCAAGAATCGCACGCTATCCGTTCAGTTGTGCTAACTGTCGACAACAAGCACGAGGTTGAGGCGATTGTGGATAGCGGGTCCCAAATTATTTCTATGGCAGCTGAAGTCGCTAACAATTTGGGTCTCATTTATGACCCTACAGTTATACTCAACATGCAGAGCGCTAACGGAACAGTAGACAGATCATTAGGCCTCGCCAAGAATGTGCCCTGCACCCTTGGTGACATTACTTTTTACCTGCAGATACACATTTTACGCTCTCCGGCATATGACTTATTACTTGGCAGACCCTTCAACGTCTTGGCGCGATCAGTTGTCAAGACAGTTACCGATGACGAGACGACCCTAACAATTAGCAACCCCAATTCCGGAATCTGACAAATGGTGCCGACATTTCCTAGGGGACAACAAAAAGGCGCCCGCGCTAAGCCCCTGGAATTTACCGACCAACACGCCAACGAGCCTCCCCACCGGTGTTTTCACAGACCATTGAGGAGGTGATTGGCGACAATCATAGAGATGTGGCACTAACGCTGGAATATGACCATTATACTGGTCTTGTAAATATCATATCTACCGCTTGTCTTGACAGAGAAGTTTTACATTCCTCATCTGCTACCGACGCTGAGCTTTCCCAGAAAAACCCAAACATTACCGACTTAGCTCTAGCATACTTATATCTTACTGCCTCAGAATCGTTTCAAAAATTTGCGTCTAACAATACCTATCTCACCACTCTTCCCGAAGCCTCATCTCCTGCAGTTCTCGGACTTGCCGCTACAGTTCCCCTTTCCACCTCTGTATATAACCAAGCTAACGCTCCCAAAAGGAAAGGGGTCCAAGTCAAAAAGAAATATAAGCTAGTTGCGCTTAAAACAAAACTGGTCGCTACGCACTCTCCCGAGACGTTTAGAATCAAACGCCAGATCATTGGCGACCCCCTTGCCGACATGCCTACTTTATCACCGAATCCGCCACCCTTTCAGCCCACAGGACGTTTTACTGTGGAACGCCAACAGCAATTCGCGAAGGAGCATGATACAGGATTTCTGACTAAAGATGAGTTGAATGTCCTTACCGATCTTGTCGCTAAGCAAGACAAAGCCTTCGCTTGGGAGGACTTGGAATGCAGCAGTCTATGTACAGATTTCTTCCCGCCTGTGGTAATCCTGACTATTCCTCACGTGCCGTGGACCGAGCACAATTGACCATTACCACCTGGAATCAAAGCCGAGATCTGTCAAATTATAAGGACCAAGATTAAGGCTGGCGTCTACAAGCCTTCCAACAGTTCTTACCGCTCCCATTGGTTTTGTGTCCTCAAGAAGAATGGTAATTTGCGCATAGTCCACAGCCTTGAACCGCTAAATAGGGTTACAATACGACACTCTGGCGTACTGCCTTTTCCTGATCACGTTGCTGAGTCCTTTGCCAGGCGTATTTGTGGTGCCACCCTTGACCTATACGTTGGCTACGATGAATGCTTAATACACCCTTCTTCCTGCGACCTCACTACTTTCCAGACTCCGTTTGGCGCATTGCACCTAGTAACTTTACCGATGGGCTGGACAAACTCAGTCCCTATATTCCACGATGATATCACCTTCATCCTCCAACCTGAAATACCGCATAACGTCCTTAGCTTCATTGATGACGTTGGCGTCAAAGGCCCCAAAGACTGGCAACTCATCAATGGCTTACCGGCGACTCATCCTGAGAACTCCAACATTCGCTTAGTGCTATGGGAATTTTTCCAACTACTCAACAGGGTTCTCCAGCATATGAAGTATAGCGGTGGAACCTTTAGCGGCCACAAACTCCTCCTTTGCGTGCCAAGATTTAAAATACTTGGTCACATCTGCACTCCCAATGGACGCATTCCCGACGAATCTCGCTTAGCACTCTTGGAGCGCTGGGGTCCTTGCCGTGACTTATCTGAAGTTTGCGCCTTTCTTGGCACAGTTGGCGTTCTCAGGATATTTGTCAAGAACTTTGCCCATTGCGCACATGCCCTTAACTGACTCACTCGTGCTAACGAGCCCTTTGAATTTGGGCCAGACCAGGTTACCGCTCAACGCGATTTGGTAAAAGCTTTGCAAGACGCCAAGCCCCTAGTACCCATCGACTATAGCTCTGCCGACCCTGTCATCTTGGCGGTGGATACTTTGTACATTGCCGTTGGCTACTTCTTGTGCCAGTGCCTTAGCGACAATTGGAAACAGCAATGCTACAACCGCTTTGGGTCTATTATGCTTAACGACCGGGAATCTCGCTACAGTCAGCCTAAGCTAGAGCTCTATGGCCTCTTCAAAGCTTTCCAGTCGCTAAAGATGTATCTGATTGGCGTGCGGAACCTAATTGTTGAAGTCGACACTAGGTATATCAAAGGCATGCTGCAGAATCCTGACATCCAGCCATCCGCTAGTATGAACCGGTGGGTAGTCGCTATCCTCATGTTTCACTTTGAGCTGGTCCATGTCAAAAGCTCTTTCCACGGACCCGATGGACTCTCTAGGCGACCACGGCAGCCTGGCAACCTGGCAATGGACCCACAGGCTGATAGCGATTTCGAAGACTGGATCGACCACTTACATGGTTTCGTGCACCTCATACAACAGCCAATCCCCCTACTACGACGGCAACAGCCTACCAGCATATTTTTACATCCCATTATCCCTTACCGCCCTGAGACTTTTAGCGCACCCCTCACATTCTACACGGCAAGCATTTGCAGTCAAAACTCGCCACCAGTAAAAATCGTACAAGAACCTCATCCACTAAGAGAGGACAGCAAAAACCTGACCTACAATGCCGTTCCCCGTTCCGCCAAGGCAAAGGCAGAAGAAATCCGCTTGTTAATAGTTGAACAATGGATACAAGACCTCAAGCGACCAGCAGGCCTTACTGACGAACAGTTCGCAACTTTTATCCGATATGCTACCCGTTTCTTCTTTACCGACAACCGACTTTGGCAACAAAATCGAGATGGCACTTACAAGCTAATCATCAAGCCAGAAAGTTGCTTACGGGTTCTGCACGCCATGCATGACGAGCTAGGACATAGAGGTCTGTACGCTACCTGAGCCTCTCTTTTAGAGCGATTCTGGTGGCCACACACTAGTGCCGACATCGCCTGGTACATTAGAACTTGCCACTTCTGCCAAATTCAACAGACACGCCAAGTGCTTATCCTGCCAACCGTTGCAACGCCAGCTCTCCTCTTCAGCAAAATTTACGTCGACACTATGCATATGCCTAAATCTGGTCGCTACAAGTACATTATTCAAGGTCGTTGCTCGCTAATCCACTGGCCTGAATTTCGAATGCTTCAAAAAGAAAATACGGAGGTGGTCGCCAAGTGGCTGTTTGAGAACGTCATCTGCCGTTGGGGAGCGCTAAGAGAAATTGTCACGGATAACGGTGCGCCAATTATCAAAGCGCTAACCTATCTCGCCAAGAAGTACAATATCCATCACATCCGCGTATCTGGCTACAACAAACATGCCAATGGCCTGGTAGAGAGACCACACTTTGACGTTCGGCAAGCGCTCTTCAAAGCAGTCGAGGGCGACGAGTCTCGTTGGAGTGAGGCAACATATTCAGTATTTTGGTCGGAAAGAGTTACCATTTGTAAGCGCATGGGTTGTTCTCCCTATTACGCGGCTACTGGCACCCATCCTTTACTCTCTGCTGACATTATAGAAGCGACCTACCTTCAGCCAGCCCCTAACAGTATCTTAGCGACTACCGACCTGATCGCCAGACGAGCAATTGATCTCCAACGACGGAAAGAAGATTTGGACTGACTTCATGAAGTAGTCTTTAGCGCCTGTCGCCAAGCAGCCCTACGATTCAAAACCGAGCATGGCGCCACTATCAAGGATTACAACTTCCCGAGAGGAGCGCTAGTGCTTATGCGCAACTCCAAAATTGAAACCTTGTACAACAAGAAAATGCGCCCTCGCTATCTAGGACCTTTGGTAGTTATTTCTCGTAACCGTGGAGGCACTTACGTGCTCTGTAAATTAGATGGTTCAGTCCTACACCGACCTGTTGCCGCCTTTCGCCTATTACCGTATCTTGCCAGGGAAGAAATCGACTTACCGCTTGAAGCGCTAGATATCGACACCGCCAAGCTGAGAGAACTTGAAGAAACAGAATTACTGGACGATGATGACTTGCCGACTCTAGTTGAAGAAGAAGAAAATGATTAGAAAAGACTATATTGGTAAGCTCCCTTTCTCTATTACTTATTTTACTTACCTTTCTTGCCGATACTTACTATACCATATCCGACAGACATTTCCTTACTTAGTCAAGTCGCAGCGCTTAGCGCATTGCGCAACTCTCGCCAAGGGTTTTTTGCTATGATGACTTACTGAGTGTTTCCCTTTTCCTCAAAATTTGTCTAAGTCCCTCTCATTTGATTCATCTTATTAAAACCTACCCTAGAATGCTTGCCGCTTGCTTTCTCTTAGCTTTACTTCCTTGGCTCTGTACTATTGCGCTAACCCAGATTATGAGGCTTACTCTTTTCACTCGGCAAGGAGGGAAACCAATATATATATATACACGAGCGGTAACAAGAACAATCTACATACAGCGGCCTCTCTATGCTAAGGTCCGCTCAGTCACTTTCATCGTCCATCGGCAAAGAGTTGTCAGAAATTGGCAAGGAAGAGTCGCGCAGCGGTAAGAGGTCACCCAGCAGGATGTTGTTGGCGGTTTGCCAATCCATGGCGGCTTCACAATCGTCTTGGTAGTCGTGAAGAACGTGGAGGCTATGGCCCAAGTTGGAGTAGCGCAATCGTAGCGCCATAAGCTGCCTCCGGACTCATTCCCATTCTCGCTCCATTACCGCCTCCATCATTGCCGCCCTCCTCGAGAACCTCTCCAACATTTCCCACAGATTAAGCGCTACCACCAGGTACACGAGGTCTTGCCCCAGCCAGTTGAAGGCGTCGCCAGTGACCATCGGTTGCGGCTGGGGAGTCCAGGCAGGGTTTATCCTGGCAATGATGGGTCGCCTCAGTTCCAACCCGGCAATGTCCTCGGGGTCCAAAACCTCCCAAGGGGCAGCGTTACTGTAAGAAGGCAGCCACCGCCACTCAGGCTCCTCCTGGGCAACTCCTGCCGCTTCCTCTTCTCTCACTACCTCCCTTGCCAATGCCTCCTCCTCGCCACCATCCCGCTGCATTGCCAGCATCTCATCACCCTCCAACTCCTCATTCCCTCCCGCTACCGCCTCTCCTGCAACCACATCATCCTCCCCATCCGCGTCCTTGTCACTAGCCGTGGCCAACTCCAGAGGCTCTTCCCTTGGCGGTGAGTCCATTACCGCATCGTCCTCATCGGGAAGCGGCAGAGAAGCCCCCCTTAAATGGATAGGGGAAAGCAACGTGCTGGGCCCGGCTTCATCGTCCCTAGGCAAGCGCCCACTCCCCAGCCGGAAAAAGCGGCCAATGAGCACCTATTTCGCAGTCCTTGGGCATTTTCGATGCCCGCACCTCATGAGTTGCGTGAAACTACACCAGGAATGAACGAAGCGGTCAGGATCCATATGGATCATATGCACGACCGTCTCACTCAACTGGTGGATGACTCCCTTGGAGTCAGATTTAAGTTCCCTGCTGGGGTAAGTCCCCGTAAATCTGATGGTAAGCACATACGTGCATATGCCGGAGGACATAGGTTCTCTCAACTGGAGGACTGGGCCATGAACGTGTGCTACCACCTTGCAGCATGCTGCTATGGTGGAGACGACATGGACCAGGAAAGGATATTTGTGCTACACAAATTTATGGAGGGAGAGGCTTGGAATTGGTTCCGTCGCCATGTTCTCCACATTAATTGCAACAAACTGCATTGGACATTTAAAGAAGTCCTGATAGGACTGTACAATCGGTTCATCAACGCTGCTACGATGCAGGAAGCCCGTGATGCCTTTAGAAAGGCAGTGTATGACGCTAAGACTGGCGTCCAGACCTTTTATGATAACCTGGTGGGTCATGCGCAGAATATGGCCGTCTATCCAGACGAATACACTATTCGTGAGACATTCCTGGACAGAATCCCCACAGACATGAGAAGAGCGTTGATACGCGACGACAATCTGTCTCCGGAGGTCAATACTGTGACTGAATTTTTGGCGTATGCTATCCGTTATGAGCAGTCGACACGGACTGCGAATCATTATGAGCAGCAGAGTTCCCGCCGAGGAACTGTGAACTGTCAAGCAGTGAAGGTGGGAACCTTCCTGGCCAAATGGACGAAGATGGAGAACAATCGCAATCCACAATTCGTTGTTTGCAAGACAATCCCTGGAGGCCAACGGCCTCGTTCAAAACCTGCTGGACAATTGCCAGCGAAGGATAGTCGACCCTTGTTGGGTCAGAATCAAGTAGCACTGAGAGGAGTGGCGGCGCCTGCAGCGCGTATGGCGGGCAAAACCGCTGGGGTGTCCAGAGCGGCCCAGAGGAGGCCTGCCGGGAATCCCTCAGTGTGCTACAATTGTGGCAGGAGCGGGCATTTCGCTAAGGAGTGTCCCACCCCTCCTAAGGCGCATATCCGAGCAGCCCATATGGCTGCGGCATCGAGCAATGTCATCAGTGACGACGAGGACGATGAGATCGTCGACAAAATCGAGGAGGAGCCGCAAGTAGAGGCTGATGGGTCAGAAGTGGATGGCGCCGAGAGCGTCCAGATTGATGGCGACAAATACGTCACAGTGGACGTCTACAACAGCGACTATTATGCTCGTGATGACAAGGAAGAACACCTGTTTGCACTGACTGAGTGCTGTGGAGATCAGCACGTCCGAATGAGACGCGTAACCCTGCAGAAGGCAACTAATAAGTTGCAGAGGCCACGCTATACTCCCGAGGAGAAGGAGTGTCTGGTCACGTATGTTGATGTCAATGGACATCTGGTGTGGACGTTGTGGGACTCCGGGAGTACCACAACGGGCATTACGCCCCAGTTTGCTCACATCAACGCGATTTGCATTCATGATCTGGAGGAGCCGCTGATGCTCCAGCTGGGGACTGTAGGGAGTTGCGCCATGGTGCAGTTTGGCACGGAAGTACGAATAAAGACGTCAGGGACCTCGACAAAGGAATATGTGGACATAGCAAACTTTGATCGCTACGATATGATCATTGGTACACCGTTCATGTGTAAGAACAAGGTGTCGCTGGATTTCGTGAACGACGTGGTCGTTGTGAATGGTTCGCGTGTAAAGGCAGAAAAGGTTGTGCTAAGCAACACAGATGGTCGGTTGAGGCGCTATCACGCAACTGACTAAATGGTCGCAGAGCAACTGTACAGGAGGTGGAGGATGAACAGGTCCCACCAAAAAGCCTGCCAGCAGATTCGCCAGCTGTACTAATGTCTGAGGAAGAGTTCCAAAGAACTCTGAAGAAGGGAAAGCACCCGGATGAGCCTAAGCAGGCTGTACAATGCAAGAATGAGTGTGGTAAACGCGTGGTGGAGTCGCTGGAATGCCAGCCGACTAGCTCTCGAGTGAAGGTTGAGGATCTCATCAAGGACGAGATATACAGTACGATGGGAACTGTGGGGAGCACTAGGTCGCTAATGGATCGACCAGTGCCTCGGCCAGGAGTGCAATGGGCGTATGACCCACATATGCCATAAGAGTGGAATGAATTGGTGGTGTCAATAGTGACGCAGACTATGGGAAGGGTGCAGGCAACCCAGACGGGGGAAGTATACCATCATGCACGAGAGGACGAGATATCCGAAACAGTGGATATTGTACTGGATGGGCTCTCGTTGAGAGCGAGAAGTGTGCAGTCGTCGTCAGGTACGACGAGAGTGATGGGTAGACAACCCGTTGTAAGGTTGAACCCAGGAGATCTCACAGAAGAGCACGTACGTGCCTTATGGGAGCGATTTGAACCAAAGGTTCAGCCGCGTGTAGCACGCGTAGTAAAAGGGAAAAGTAAGGCTGTGAGCCTTACAGAGGAAGATATTCCTCGACTGCGCCAGCAATGGCAACAAGAGTTCGCGGATATTGTCAATGGAACGAAGGAAGAGCTTCCTCCGTGGCGGGAGGTTAATCATGAGATTAACCTCATTGACAATACCAAGCAGTACAAATACCATTTGCCTCGCTGCCCGCGAGCACTACAAGATCAACTTCGTGAAAAGACAAATAGATATATAAACGCAAAGTGGTGGGAACCACGACCAGCGGTGCAAGCTGCACCATTACTCTTCGTGAAAAGACAAATAGATATATAAACGCAAAGTGGTGGGAACCACGACCAGCGGTGCAAGCTGCACCATTACTGTGTATTCCCAAAAAGGATGGGACATTAAGAACTGCATTGGATGCACGACAGCGCAATGATAATACAGTCAAGGATGTGACGCCTCTTCCAGATCAGGAAGTAATACGAGAAGATGTCGCGACAGCAAAGTATAGGTCAAAAATCGACCTCACAGACGCGTATGAACAGGTTTGCATACGCGAAGAAGATATACCGAAGACGCTGTTCTCATCCCTGATGGGGACATTCGTGAGTAACATCATGCAGATAGGTGATTGTAATGCACCAGCGACATTTCAGAGGTTAATGACCTCAATCTTCCGAGATGTAATCGGGAAGTTTATACACGTCTATCTAGACGATATATTTATCTTTTCGGACTCCATTGAGGAGCATGAGAAGCACCTACGAGTCATATTTGAATGACTACGGAAGGCCAGTCTCTATCTCAAATGGAAGAAGTGCGAGTTGTACGCAACTAGTATTGACTGCCTCGGTCACGTCATTGACGAGAAAGGTATTCATCCAGACATGGATAAGCTCGATTGAATCCGAGAGTGGCGTACTCCACGCACATATAATGATATCCAACGGTTTGTTGGACTTGTCAACTATATTGGCAACTTCTTGCCAGACATCACGGCCTATACAGGGCCACTAATGGCCATGACCCAAAATGGGTCCCCCTTTCACTAGAGACCGCTGCATCAGCGGTGCTTTGAGATGATTAAGCGCATATGCGCAAAGACACCAGTTATGCGGCCAATTGATCCACGTATCGACGAGCCCATCTGGCTCATATGCGATGCATCGAAGACTGGGGTTGGGGCCATGTTTGGCCAAGGCAAGACGTGGCAGACTTGCCGACCAGCGGGGTTTATGTCCCGTAAATTCACTGCTGCCCAGCAGAATTATGCTGTACACGAGTTAGAAACACTTGCTATCCTGAAAGCCCTCCTAAAATGGGAGGACAAACTGATGGGATACAAGATCCATATCATCACGGATCACAAAGCACTAGAGTTTTTCAAGACTCAGGTGCACCTATCTCCACGACAACGTCACTGGATTGACTACATGTCACGGTATCAGTTCGACATCACCTATGTAAAAGGTGAATTGAACAAAGTCGCGGACTGCCTGTCTCGATATTTCGAGAGTGATACTCGAGAAGATGTCCATGATGCGCATGACTATGTCCAGGCGGACAAACGTATTGACCCCGAGGACAAAGACTTGCCCCTGCATCGGTTCCATGAGATCAAGGAACATAGGGTCGAGTTACGTGCCATGCGAGCGCAGGAAACACGTCGCAGTAAGCGACTGCATGAACAGCGAGAAATTCGCGATGTTGAAGCCCAGGTGCTGTTGGACCATGAGGCTCCTCAGCTACGAGAAGAGACGAGGCAAGAGGCGCCTACAAGAGGTACCAATATGACACTCCAGCAAGCACTGGAGTCACAGGACCACACTTCTGCGCCTGCTGACCTAGGCAATGCGCAATTCCGCACACGTATCCAGCAGGGATACAAGGATGATAATCTCTTCGTAGAGATTCTGAACAATATCCAAGCGCACCCACGCTTCAAGGTGGAGCAACAGCTTGTCTACCTTATCAAACCCACGGGGTCCAAAGTCATCTGCATTCCCCAGGAGAGGTCGTTAATTACGACTATCCTGGACCAGGCCCATAGAGTGGTGGGCCACTTCGGAACTCAGAAAACGCTGGACTATGTGCGACGCTGGTATTGGTGGCTGCAAATGGCCAAAGAGACGAGCCAATTTTGCTCGACATGCGAGCTATGTCAACAGTCGAAAGTCTTGACTTTGAAGCCACTGGGAAAGCTTCACTCGCTACCCATACCAGTCAAGCCCTGGGACTCAATCGGGATGGACTTTATAGGCCCGTTTCCTGAGTCAAAGGGGTTTAACTACCTGTGGGTAGTAATCTGCAGAATGACCAGTATGGTCCATCTCATTCCGGTGAGAACCACCATGGCAGCTTTGGACTTGTCGTGGATCTATCTCAAGGAGATAGTACGCCTCCATGGATTGCCAAGTTTGATCATAAGCGATCAAGATGCTAAATTCACTTCCAAATGGTGGAAGGAGTTGCACAAACTGCTAGGAGCAAAGTTGCTCATGTTGACATCGTTTCATCCGCAAACAGATGGTCAAACAGAACGTGCAAATAGAAATATCGCACAGATATTGCGAGCATTCGTACATCCTGATCAGAAGGACTGGGTGGATAGATGCCCACTCATGGAATTTGCGATAAACGCGAGCATATCAGAGACTACAGGGTACTCACCCTTTGAGCTCAACAATGGCTACATGCCATCCATGATTCGTGAACTTCGTACGGACGAAGCTATTCATGTGGGAGTAAAGCAGTTTGCGCACAACACGCTAGGGAACTTGGCAGATGCCCATGATGCGATTATAGAATCGCACGTATGGCAAACCAAACATGCAAATAATCGCAGACGTGATGAGCCAGACATTGAGAAAGGGAACCTAGTGTACCTTTCTACGAAGAACTTGAACCTGCCGAAAGGCAGAGCGAGTAAGTTGTGTCCAAAGTAGATTGGACCATATAAGGTCCTTGAAGCGGAGCCGAGCATGTCTAACTACGTGCTGGAACTTCTCCATGCGCTGCAAGCACGCAGAATAGTTCCCAAATTTCATGTGTCGCTATTGCGACCATATATGGCCAGTAGTGATGCGCTCTTTCCTAATCGCGCAACTCTGGAGCTGTATGACTTTGGAACTGGTAATGACCAGGAGTGGTTCGTAGATGACCTGATAGGTCATTGTTGGACAAAAGGAAGCCTCGAATTCGAGGTAAGGTGGAGCTTAGGTGATACTACCTGGGAACTGCTAGTAAACTGCAAAGACCTTGCAGCGATGGACAGGTATCTAGAGCTGCAGGGTGTGAAACACCCTCAGCAGCTAGCAAAACGCACGTAATGCGTGTGTGGTGGTGGAATGTGGACGAAGTCCACTTTGATTGCCGGTAACTAACCGGGTGGCCACTAATTGTGGCTGTGATTGTAACTGTTTATGCGACTATGATCGCTGACACGGTGCTGGGTGGCGTGTGTTTGTGGTTGTTTACACCACTGGCGGAGTTGGGAGATTGTTTTTTTTTCTTTCTTTCCTCAGTCCCAATACACGTAGTCTACGTGTTGCTTTAAAATGGCCTATTGGGGGCCGCAAAAGAGTGATCAGAGCCTCCTCAGTCCCAATACACGTAGTCTACGTGTTGCTTTAAAATGGCCTATTGGGGGCCGCAAAAGAGTGATCAGAGCCGGCAAGGCTCTAGTGGAGGGGAGAGACCCCCAAATATACAGATGTCATCCCAGTTTCAGAGGCAGCCGCTGTATCCAGCGGCGAGTCAGTTGCAGTCAGCGGGTGTGGCCTACCTGGGCCGCGAGGAGCCACTTCTGTACCAAACACCCCTCCATTCGCAAGAGATGGAGATTGATGATGATGGGTGCTATGGGCACCCAGAGGAAAGCACGCGCCGAGAACGTTATTATCAGGAACCGTCCTCACGCTCGTCTGCGTCGTATCCGACGTATGCGGGTGTTGTGACAGGGCCGCCGTCAGTACCATGGGCTCATCGGCCCGCAGTAGAATCGTATGAGGAGCCTGCGCCACAAGCGCAGAGATTAGCAGTGCCAGACATGCTGCTAGGCAGATTGGAGGCAGCAGGACAGCCAGTCCCTGCAACTGCGTCCTTCCTGCAGGACAGTCTGGCCATGATGGTGATGGAGGGATTGCTGCAGCAGGACAGCCAGTCCCTGCAACTGCGTCCTTCCTGCAGGACAGTCTGGCCATGATGGTGATGGAGGGATTGCTCGACCAGATTAAGCTGATGAAGAGGCAGCGCATGGCAGTGCTAGAACAGATCGAACGTGTGTCTAAGCGCAAAGTTTTGTCATTTGAGGAACTGACCACAGAGGTCAAGAGGGCTAAGTATCAGCCCAGTCAACCAGTCGAGCCTCCACGGGCAAGGATGCCAGCGGAAGCGCAAGTCGTGCGCCGTGAGCAGCCTGCTCAGCCCGTTGCTTTGTCGTCTCGGTTACCCAATCCGGCTCCTCAGGCTTTGTCAGAGTCGCTGGCTGCAGTCAGTGAACCCTTGGCAGGTCTGTCCTTGGGTCAGCGGGAAGCTGCATTGTCTCGGGCCCCAACTAGGGTGCCCAAAACCGTAGCTGTGGCGCCAAGAGCGCCCATTACTGTCGTCCCTCGTGCTGAGCCTGGAGGGAGAACTCTGGCGCAAAATGCACCTGCCCCTCCGGTGGCTCAGCCACCATTTGAACCTTCTGCCCCGGCCAAGTCGGGGTCTGCACGCCAACGTTGAGACCGTAAGCCTCCTCTCGATGCCTCCAAACTGGAGGTGATCGAGTTCCTGGCAGGCATTCCCGCACAAGCCAGGAAGGTCTCGATGTTGTTCTTGTTACCCGTTACCATGCCCACTCCGCAGGCACACTTTCCCGTGGTCGTCCTGACCACCGACCCTCGCTCTCCGGAGCAATATGACGGTCTGGTGGCGATCTCGAGGGATCGTCCCATGCCTGGAAAAGGCAAAGGCAAAGCTATTGTGCCCTCCTTATTGGACAAGAGCAACTACGGAGAGTCGAGCTCGGAGCAGGAGGAGGAGGCGGAGGAAGGGGAATCGGCAGCAGACCGATTCCAGAGAGTATCACGCAATAAGCGCATTGCAAAAAAGAAGGCGATCTGCGCCAAGGAGCTGCAGGCCCTCAAACTGAGGGCTGAGGATGAGTTCTCAGGGAGAATCCCCGATGGATTGGGGGTGAAGGTGTGGGGACCGCTCGATATCGAGCGAATAAACTCGTGCTTCAGAGGAGCACTTAGCCACTGCACATATTATTCGTATCATTCGAATACCGTGCTGTTGGGCGCCGAGGCCAACCGGGCTGCAGCATATGAGTTCGCTTCTGGGCACCGTGCTGGCATTCCTGCCAGCGTTATCTACAAGTATTCTCCTTGCGGCCTCCTCCGCAGTCCATTAGAGCTGGATCGGCTCTATAAGTACTTTTCAAACAAGCATGCTCCCTGTTGTGAATGGATCACCGCCTATCTCCTCATTACGGAGCTTCAGATGTTCGCTCAGCGAACCAATGAGTCGCTACATGACCGAACAATGATGCTCCTGATGAAGGACCCTCGTTACCAGAACCTCGTCAACCCAATCCAGGGCTCTGACGACCTTGCGCTCGTTGAGCACCGACACATTCCAGGGCGCTATTTGCGCATGAAAGAAGACGGTTCGACCGTGCTGCGTGTAATGCGCGCTCAAGACCCCTCCACACCATTTGACCTGGATCAGCTTGTGCAGTACGTGCTGATCTTTGGTCGTCCCGGTTTGGAAAATACCTATCAAGGCATTGCAGTGGATCATGCCTACTGCATGCACTGGCGAACCCTCTTCGGGTTCGCCTTATGCCGGCTCTTTGCGCTAACAGCGCAGCCAAGCCTGTGATTGTGCAGCGCATGACTCTCGTCATGGCCCGTCCAGGTTTGTATCGTGAGGCTATTGCCTCATACAATGACATGTTTCCCGACCAGCCATTTGAGCCCCAACAAGGGCCCCAGCTGGAACTCCACCCCGTGCACATCCCCGATGATTTTGCACGTAACTTCTCTGACGACGACGTGCTACGTGTCTTATTGCACAATCAGATACCTGCCGACTGGGTGGACCACGCGTATACCTACGGCGTGGTCTTCCTGGAACAGCAGTTCCATGCCCCCACGATGTCTATGGACATCTTTCGACAAATTGACAATGAGCGCATGGAGCGCCTGAGTGACTATGGTACCCCCCCCCCCCCCCCGCCATCCCAGAGTGGGATGGATGGCGGGAGATGATCGAAGACGATCATTATTGTCTAATGTTCAAGCATGACGAAGAGAGTCGTCTTCCCAAAAACCCTGAGGCCAATGGCCTCTACTATCTCATTGGCATGGACCTGAACCAGGTCCACCTTCTAAAACGTCCGGCAGTGCATGCCATGCCTGCAGGCGACACAGACCCAAGCCAGGTCAACCTCATTCCACGCACGGCAGCGCAGGGTACGCTACCCACCAATGTTTCAGCGATTAACGTCGCACTAACTGATTCTATGGTGGTAGACATGCCTGTAGTTGAGGGGCCTATAACCCCACCGAGGATAGAATCGGCGCCTCCCCCTCCCGCGATTAATGTCGCACTGGAGGAGGAGTCAATGGTGACTGAGACGGGCGCGGGTGTGGGGACATTGTCGGACGGGTCGTAGATCCATATAATTTTGTGTAGTCGCGTGTAAATACAGCGGACCCAGAGGAGGGGTCATTCTTTTGTTTTTTTTTATATTGTTATATAAACAGTTTTCGTCTATTGATGGTGCAACATGCGCCCTTGTCTGATAAAGACTACTTTCTACTGTGTCCAAAAGACACATTTGCACTGCGAATAATTGCTAACGCCTTGCAGCAACGTGATACGCGTATATTCATCTGGCTTGCACTATTGTGCATCCCTTATCTTACCCCACCTTCCTTCCTAAGACCAAGTATTCGGTCTCATTGGGGGGTATGTAACGGAGTTACCCATGTCACTAGCATCAACGACGCTATAATTGTTTAATATAGTATTACGTAAGACAACATCTTGTTTTCACACTTAGTACTAGTCAAATCCGATATTGCGGTCTGATTTAGCACTGTGTGATTCACACAGATAGTTCTAACTCGTAACCCAAGGTTACATTCCTACCAACTGGCGACTTCTCACTAGCAACCAGGCCCTCGCCAGCGGCTTCTCGCTCCTCCAAGGCCTTGGTCCTCTCCTTGGTGTCGCGGGAGGCCTCTTCCAGCATGCTCTCGCAAATTGCCGCCATTTCTGCATCCACCTGCAAATTAGCAAGAGGCGCTAACACCTCTTGCTTGCTATGAGGAGACAGGTCAGACCACAGCTAAGTTAGAAATCAAAATCAGAGTTACTTACTCAGGCACGGGAGCGCTTACTGTCATCAGCAAGGCACCAGATAAAATATCCTCCAATTCGTCCTCAATTGTAGGGACGGGAGGAGGCGCCTGGCAACTCGATCAGCTAGCGACACGGCAAGGGCTAAAAGCACTTACAAAACAAGAAAATGGCGCTAACCACTCTGTGCCACGATTATCCACATAGCGGGCCCAGCACCACTCCCGCACCTCGATCTCGCGATCCCACCCAACGCCAAGGACCCGCACCTCATATCAGCGTTCCAACAATTGCATCACGCCAACGACCAGATTTACAGGCGCCTCCACACCCATACCCTCGATGCGTCGGATAAAGCAGTTTGCCTTGTCAATATAGGCAGAGGCAGCGTCTTGAGCCTCGCAGGACAGTACTGGAGGCGGAGTTGGAATTTGGAAAGACATAATTTTTTATTAGAGCGCCAGGAAAAGATGTGGAGGAGAAACGAAGTCCAAACTCATGCGCCAGGACTATAAACAAAATCTGAAGAACGCACGGACCCCTTGTCACAAAAACGGTAATGGTAGCCTTATTTGGTGACTGAGGACAGTCAATTTTTCAGTTGGGGGGAGATGATAGGACTCTATACAGGTTGGGCGCATCAACGGCAGGCTTGGCACCAGCTCCAGAAACCTTGCCACACTCGTCCCAAACTTAGCGCACACGTTCTACCTATTTTAAGCCATTCCTGATGGCCAGACAAATGACAACTGACAGATGGCATCAGTCACTGACGACAGCGCTTGGCGAGAAGATTGATGATCTGTTAAAAACCGACAGACAGCTTGGCGTTTGACCTTGGCGGCTGACATCGCTTAGCACTCCCGATTTGGCGCCCGACACCGCTTAGGTATGTTGATAGACAGAAGAATGATGGATTGATGGTTTAGCGTTGTGATCTGCCACCTGGCGCTGCTAAGGGTCTTGAATGGATGGCAGGGATCTGAAACAGTTGGAGCTACCTCTTATAAAATTTTCTAGTTTACCGCTCTTTGGCCACTGGCGACGGCGAACTCTTTGTAGTATAAAAGTACTTACCGACTTGTACAATGAACAACAGAACAATAGACCAGAGTTTCCTGCTCCCACTTCTTCAGTCTCCCTTACGGTCGGCAACGTCGAACTCATCGGCAGTTGCAGACTCTCGCCCACACTCGACACACTCACACCTTGCAACTATGGCAGGCATTATCAATGCTTAGACTTCGCTAAGCTTACCGTGTTCTTTGCCGTTCCCCTTACTGTGTTCACTTACCGCTTCTTCATAGGTGCTGTACCTTAGCGGTTTACACTTGCCGACTCCCTTACCAACTTTTTCCCCTTTTTTATAGGCGCGTTCTCTGGGACCTGCCCAGGACTCCTCAAATCACTTATAGCACGCCCAACGCAAGCAATTGGTATGGTAACACTAAAGTTATATTTGTTACTGACCAAACTTTGGGCGTCATCAACGTAGTTGCATAAATCCTATCACCTGTCTTGATAGCCTTGTCTGAAGACTCTGGGTCAGAAGTGCATCTGAATTCACCCTTGCATCTATCTTCCATCTGGGCTTCACTCACTACACCTTGAACGTCCTCATAGAGGGCCTCTCTATGAGAGAATGCCAAGGAAGGAGGATCCAGTAGATCGAGGTTTGCAAAGGGGAGGTGTCCAACCTGGCAAGCCCAGATAGCAGCACGCTCACGGACTGACTCTCTGCGCTCTTCTCTAACTTCCTTGACGCATGTGGAATACTGTCGAGGACAGCGGCTCATGCTCACCTTACCCTTGGCTCAGTCAATCTCAGGATTGTGATCACATAGCCAGGAGAACCCAAGTATCATGTCCTGCTTTTCTAGGCTGGTAACCGCAAAGACTGCACGCTCAGAATGAGTTTGATAACGAAGGACTAAATCCACCACTGAGCAGATGGATCCAGCTTTATTGAGTGTACTGTCAATGTTATAGACTGAAATAGGGTGAGAGAGGGGACAGGTAGTAAGCCGGTGTTGTTCCACATAATGAGTGTCTAGAAAGAGTCCAGTAGCGCCACTGTCCAAGAGAGCTATGACACTTTGAGTCTGCTGAGTGTCAGTTGTCTCAATCTCCACATTCAGACGCAGAGAGTTGGGAGAGGGAATAAAAGCAACAACATAGCGACAGGGAAGATGTTGTTCCCAAGCTGGGACACGTGGTTGTCAGACAGGAGAAGGAGGAGAAGAAGTCTTAGCTGAGGCTTGGACCAAGGGGGTATTTTGTACGTCAGAGGGGGTGCTTACAGTTTCAGTCAGAGAATCAGGAACAGGGAGCGATACATTAGAAGACTCTACTGATTGACATGTAAACTGATTAGCACCAGGTGGCGGAGGCGTACAACTCATCCGTCGCTCTATTGAAAACCCTCCCCTGCAGAACCAAAGGACCCATCCGATGGTTCTGCTACAGCTTCCACAGGACCCAAGGACTCCTCCAAAGGTTCTGCTTCAGTCTGTACATCTGGGGAGGGGTTTCCTCAAACGTCTCGGGCAGCAAGGAGCTGGAGAAGGAGCTCCTCCTGCTCTAAAGCTGAGAGATAGCACACCTCTAACCCCTGGGGACAATACCGAGCGAAGTGACCCAGCTTTCCACAGCAACGGCAGAGAAGAGGAAGAGAGGAGTGTTGACGAGAGGCATCAACATCCATAGGTACTCCAAAAGGAAGAGGATGTGCCGCAGGTACCTGAGCTGGGGGTGGAGCGCAAAATAGAAAGGAGGGCTGGATGGGATGACAAGCAGAAAAAGATGCCTGTGGGGTGGAGCGAGGAGCAGTTCCATGGTGGAGCTCACGTCGTAACTCCATGAGCTGCCACTGATCACAGGCTACCTGATACCAGGTCTCGATACTCATGTCATCAGGTTGTCCCTCAGCCATGCTGTCGATCCGATCCATGAGAGAGGAAAGGAGGCCATCTCGGAAAGTGAGACAGAGCTGAAGACCATCTGGATAACAGGCCTGTTCAGCAAAAGCTCTGAAGGAGTCAATATACTCATCTAAGGTCCGCTTTCCCTGCCCATATCGATGAGGATCTTGGAGAGTGAGGGCTGCCACCTTAGCAGGGTCCAAGGGGAAGAACTCTGTCCGAAACTCCTTCTCAAACTGATCCCAACTTCCAAAACTCTCTACTCCTCCAGGACGTCGAAAGACTCGTAGCGCGTATGTTGAAGCTCGCCCAGACTTCATGTAAGAAAGAACCCAAGCAATTTTGAGAGCGTCAGAGGGGAAAGCCTCACCACTGAGCTGAATATAGATGATGCAGGACTGCAGGAAACGCTCGCCTATTGCTCGGTTACCATTGAATGCGTCTGGGAGTGGGGGAGGCCTCAAAGCGAGGGACTGGGGGTGTGCCAGCCCTAACTGGAGGTGCCTGGAGAGGGGTAGGAGTGAGAAGGAGGTGCTCTAAGAGGGCCTGAAGGGAATGGGAGATAGTGTCTGTGGCCTGATGTAATCCAGCAAGTTCAGTAGTGTGGAGAGTAAGGGAAGCTTGAGTGGTCTGCACCTGAGTCTCCAGAGCAAGCAAGCGGCTCCAGGCATCATCCTGAGGGGCAGAAGTGTCCAGGAGAGTGTCTGAGGGGGCTGGTTGGGTCATAGAAGCAACAGAGGAGCAGGGAGTAATCCAGTGAGGGAGGGACCTAAAGAGGCAAGAGAGGGCTCAAGCAGGCTGAAGGGGGCTCTCAGACCGAAATGTAGAGACTTGTTCTGCTGTAAGGGCGACCTCTAGAGGCTGTGGCTCAGTCACACAGCTGGCAGAGGGAGATCCAAAGTGTATTAGAATATATACTGACAATATCAAGGTAGCTACTCACCTGGCAGAGGGAGATCCAAAGAGAACAAGTCTGGGGATTCCCTATGCCAGGTTGGACGCTTCTGGGGCCTCTGAAGCATAGGAAACAACTGTACAGTACAACAAAACCTTAAAAACTCAAAAATTGACTAACCAAACAAGTGTGCAAACAAGGGAGGAAAACTCACTGTACAGTACAACAAAACCTTAAAAACTCAAAAATTGACTAACCAAACAAGTGTGCAAACAAGGGAGGAAAACTCCAGACTTTAGAAGTCAGAAAGGCAAACTCCGGCTTATCTAAGCAGCCTGGAGCAGTGCTGAAGGGCCCACACTTGTCTGAGTGATAGCTAAAGAACCAGAGCACCTCAAAGGTTGAGAATAGTACTAACAGATAGTGTTGAAAAAGTAGTAACAGCAAAATGAGAGAATGATAGAAGAAATAAGGAAGTGAATGAAAGGAGAGTGAAGAAATAAAGAGTGAAAGAAAAAAGGAATGAAGAGTCCTCTGACAGCACTGACCAAACATATAGAAGCAGAATGCTTAAAATTGGCTGGTGAAGTACAAATCAAAAGGCCATGCTATGTACTCAGGAGACAGCTGAAATTATTAATCTCATTAGTTTATCTTCAGAATCTTCAGAAATCTTCAAAGAAAATGAAAAAATATCTTTATCTATGATTGAATCTTTGGGCTCATTATTAATGTAATATAAAAGTGATGGTGAGCATGAAGTAAGTTTTTTAATTCTTACTATATATAATTGTTGATTTGTCTAAGTTGGACAAGTATGAAATGAAAATCTAAAAGAAAATTAAAAAATTCAAAAAAGCAGCATAAATGCTAACTGAACAACTTGCATATTAAATTTGCAGCCTCATTTAGATGAAGTCTATTACTAAGCAAAAACTAGGCAACAATGTGATAGAATTTGTAGATAACATCTGCCACTTTGAAACCACAAGTAAAAAATGCAAGACAACATAAGAGAAAGAAGTAATAAGTGAAAAATGATGAATACAAAATACAATGAGTTATCAAATATGAAGAGAAGAGTTGAACACGTTTCAATGAATAGAATACATTTAGATTATATTTTATAATTTCAAAGTTGTAGCCCTTCATTGAATGAGCATAAAAAGTTCATCTAAGTTCTTCATTGGCATTTTCTAAGACCACATGCTTTCAAACTTTTTATTGGGTCAATAGCATTTACTGGATTATCTACAGCATTGAGCAACACACAAAAAATAAATAAAAAAGACAAATAGAGAGGAGAATCACAAAAACTAAAATAAGCAAACCAAAAAATAATTGATTGATTAAAAGAGGGAGGAAATAAAGTTTTGAAATTACAAGACCAACCAATAGTCTGAACTTAAATATAAGCAGCAATTGTTGATTTGAATTGTTTGGAAATGGGATCAATGATTTCAAGCATTTGTAAATTGTGTATAAAAGAGAAGAAGAAATATTTGAATAAATAAGTTTTCATACCCTACTTTTTCTAACTCAAAAACTAAGCTTTCTTGTATTCATATGATAACTTGTGTCTTGAACTGTTTGATCTTGCAAAGTCAACTCATCTTGACTGTCCAAACTTGATTAATTGATGTCTAACTTGACATCGAGCTGCTGACATTTAAAAGTTGATTAGTAGCAGACATAGTTTATGGCTACTGACTAAAAAATATGCATTAGATATGCTAAGTGTTTTGAAAGAATCTTAGGCAGGTCTCAGAAAACAATCTTAGGCAGGTCTCAGAAAACAAGTTGAAAATGAATTGAATAGCAGAAAATAGTGAAGGTTAGTAAGAAAAGTTGGTAAGAAGTGTTGGTAAAGAAGGTGCACTAACAAATAAGCACATTTAAATAAAAAAGAAGTAAAGTTAAGTGAGATGTGGCAATAAATGCAGCAAGAAAATTAAAGGCTTAGCAATAACTAAGCTGTATAATGTTTGCTGTAGGTGCAAAATGTGTAAATTCCATATATATAACTGCAGCAAGCAGGCTAAAGATGTTTAGACAGTTAGCAACTTTAAACTAAGTCAGTGCAAAAAAAAATTGAAACTGTGAGATGAACAGAGAAGTATATATAAAGTACTCTGTTTTTGTGTTTTAACTAGTGACAATAGAAAGTATTTATAGTAAAAATAAATTCACCATTGCTAAGTGGCTAAGCAATACCAAGAAGCAGTGAACTAGAAAGAATGTAAGTAAATGCTATGCATTAAACTAAATAATGAGAAATCAATAAAAATGCTGTCTGTCTAAGTTAAGAGAGGGTGCCAAGCAGTTGCAAGTGCCAAGATAAAATGCCAGGCTATTTGTCATGGAAAAATATCATTATTTCAAGTTATAAGTGCTGCTGCTAGCTAGCTGTATCATGTGCTGACAAAGTGATGCCAACTGTCATATGTTATTTCAGCTACTGTCAGTGCTATCACTGATTTAATCTGTTGCTTGCTATGCATGACTATCAGATATAGCCTAAAATAAATAAATTGTACATGCTAAGTTTGGAACAAGTGCAGCAAGGTGTTTAGAGCTGAGGCTGAGCCTGCTGTTAATGTACCTAATCTGTGTAAAGTTTTATCATAGCTTTGTGTTAATGTTGTTTCTGACAGCAAACTAGCTTCTTTTAGCTGTCTAGTATTTCTACTTTTTTAGTCCTAGCTTTACTCTCATTTTTTGTTTATCTGATTTAATGTTATGCTTGATAATGGCACTGATTAAGTTTTTAGCATATTTTTCAGTTTTTTGATATTATACAAGTTGTTTGATATTGAATTTAAAAACTCACTCTCTGATGCTTTAAACAGCTCAAACTTTATTTTATGTCAGTTCTAAAGCTTTGCTTTATACTCTCTTCTTATTTTGTGCACTTGCCTTTAGAAATCTCTTAAATGTTTCTATTCTGTGGTCTCATTTCTCATTAGCAACAACTTCCAACTTTGCATCCTATCACATGTACTCTACTGTAACTTTACTTTACATTTTTAAAACTTTCAAACCAAATCCTTTTCTTACATTCCACAACTGACTCAATTGTCTTTATTTGTGATCTATTAGTTAGCCCATCTCACTTTCATACCGTATTAAACTACTTAAATCAACTTGAACAAGAATCTATTTTCTATTGCTCTATTCATGACCCACTACAATGAGCCCCAAGTACTATTGCAAATAGATTTTCCACATGACAACCACATCTTTGTGTGGTGTTTAAGCAAAAACAAGCACACTTATATAAGAACTAGGATCAATAAAGCTCATGCTCTAAAAACTATTGCTGTATAGAAGTATCTGATATCAGTATTACTAGTACTAGGTTTAAGTCAGGTTCATCTTTGGACAGCTCTTTAGAAAATAATAGTTATAAATACAGACTCTAAAGTACAGAAGATATTTGAGTCTCTGAAGTCCAATCAATCTTCTTTAACATTTTTTGACTTTGGTGCCAACCTTGACAATCTTGTGCTAATTAATATAAGTTTGAAGAATCATGTTTTCTTGTGCTCCAAGTTGTTATTTGCTGTTAAACAAACTGGTAAGATTATATCTAGTCTAAAATTTGACTAATGACTTTTATCTCTCTATTAAATAATAATATCCTACTCAATATATAGCTCAGATATCTAATGTTCAATGCACTATTGCATGAAATGAGCCATTAGCTCTACTTTGATTCAAACTGCAGGCTGACTTTTGAACTTTAAATGCAATATAAAAAATAGTTTGATGAAAATATTGGAAAAAATATACAATAGCAAAGTAAAGCAGGATTTCTTATAGAAGGTGAATTATGGGGTAGAATAATTGAATACAAATTTGACCAGGAACTTATGTCTCCTTCTTAGATAATAATATCCCACTTGATATACAGCTTAAATATCTGATGTTTAATGCGCTATTGCATGAAATGAGCTATTGGCTCTATTTTAATTCAAACTGCAAACTGACTTTTGAACTTCAAATGCAATATAAAGATTGATTTAGTGAAAATATTAGAAAAAATATACAATAGCAAGATGAGGCAGGATTTTTAATAAAAAGTAAACTATGAAGTAAAATAATTGAATATATATTTTTTTATGTAAGTGTAAAAGGTATAGCAAAAAAAACTTTATTAAATGCCAGATAACAACACCTTGCATCAACATCAATTCAAAAACATTAAACTCATTGTTAAGCATTTTAAAAATATAAAAAATATAAAGAGAAAACAAATATGTAAGTTATTATCATTTGTTTGCAGTTAAATTTGCTAATGTAGTCATGTTACACTAGTTCTTTAGATGCTAAAGAAGCATTTAACTGCAAAAACAATTCTTCAAAGTTTTATAAATGATAAATTTAATCTATTTGATGTCTTCAGAAAGAATGCTAAAAACATCTGATCTATTGATGATTTTACTCTCAAAAACAATATGAATAATCAAGAAAAAAATACTGAAGCAAGCATCAAAAGATTTTTACTACATAGTCACAACTTGTTATATTTGATTTGAATAATATTGATATCTTGTTTGCTACTGCCAAATTTATAAGCAATGTGTAACAGTCTTTTACAAATGAAGAATAGAGTTGAGTAGATAGCTTGTTTCACTTAGTTAATTGTGTTGAATCTATTATCATTATTTAATTTTTTAGCTGAGAAAAATATATAGAAAATTGTGCTTTTATCTTCAAAATAGAACCACATCAGATCTTGATATGTACATAAGAGAGTAGTAACAAATGAGGCATAGAAGACAAATATTGCAACTATGTTGCTTATTTACTTCTACTTGCCTGCAATGCAGATTTCCATCAAATGCACCCCAACTATACATGTCTCAAGTTCTAATAAAGAAGCAATGTTGAGGACTTAGCTATTGTTCAACTTACATTATTATAAATTATTTTGTATATTTTCTATTTGTTTATTACCAACACCTCAGTGCTTTGCTACAACCACTAAAGTTATTTACCTCATTGTTTACAGCTCTAAATCTTCTGTCTTTACACAGTTTTACAGAGACTAACCTTGCTCAACAAGCAATGCTTAAATGCTGGCTCATTTTTTACATATATAAGGAGGAAGAAGAGGCAAGAACTCACTGGTTCTTGTAGCATTGTCTATTGTTAGTAGTACTAAGCAAGATAGACACAACACATCTTATGCTTGTAATAAAAAGATTTTTTTTAAAACAAAAGAATATACATGCAGAGATGTCTAGTATTTAGTTTTGAGGAGAGACTATTTTACATGTTGTGTTAGAATGTCTGAGAAAGCCACAAAATTCTTGTAAGTCTAAAAAGCCAACTAAGAATGATTGCATTCAATTTGTTTTTCTGTCTACTTATCATTTTGCTAAGGTTTTTTCAAAAAAATATAAAATATTTATAGTATCTATAATATATGCAACAAGGCCTGGGAATTGATCTGATTAGTTAGTTCTGACTAAGGCTGACAAAGAATTGCCTTTTTCGTTTGTTTTTTGGTAGATGTGTATATAAAATTAAAAGAAAATCACCAAAAAAATCAGGAAAAATTCAGAGGCTACTGATACACTGATTGTAAATTTTTTGAGGTTTATAAATGCTTAAAGAAATCTGAAAGATTCAAGAAAAATTCATTGCTCTGTTTTTCAGAAGATGTTAGTGGAAAATGCTCAAATAATTCCAGGAAAATCACTGTAAAATCAGAAAAAATTCAAAGGCTACTAATATACTGATTTTTAGTTTTTTAAAGATTTATAAATGCTGAATAAAATTCGAAGAATTCAAGAAAAATTCAATTTAGCTTACAATAATGCTTTGAGAGTTGTGGATTAAGCATTGAGTTGCGTTTACCAAGGCCTTAACCAAACGAAGTAAGGTTGAGGCTGGGATTAAGCATTGAGTTCTCTATACATACTTGGAGCCCTAACCAAATGAAGTGAGGTTAGGGTGGAGGCTTAGTTGGGGGGGTTTGGAGACGAAGCCCCCAACGAGCTACGAAATTTGTGAGATTTATAAATGCCAAATAAAATCTGAAGAATCTAATTTAGTTTACAATAATGCTTTGAGAGTTGTGGAATGAGCACTGAGCTGTGAAATGCAGAGGCCTTAATCGAACAAAGTGAGGTTGAGGCTGAGATTAAGCACTGAGTTGTGAAATACCGAGGCTTTAACCAAACAAAGTGAGGTTGGCTGGGATTAAGCACTGAGTTCTCTATATATATTTGGAGCTCTAACCAAACGAAGTGGAGGCTTAGTTGGGGGGGTTTGGGGGCAAAGCCCCCAATGAACAATTGTAGCTCATCTCTATATAATGCGACAATGCCTGAAAAATGATGTGCTTAGTCAGTTTTGACAGTTTCTGACTAAGGCTGACACATACTTCCTTTTTTGACTGCTTTTTGGTAAAGGTTTGTATAAAATGCTTAAAAATTTGAAGAAAAATAACAAAGAAAATCAGAAAAAATTCAAAGGCTACTGATACACTGTTTTTAGTTTTTTTGAGATTTATAAATGCTTAATAAAATCCGAAATATTCAAGAAAAATTCAATATAGCCTACAATAATGCTTTGAGGCTGGGATTAAGCATTGAGTTGTGAAATACTGAAGCCTTAACTGAACAAAGTGAGGTTGAGGCTGAGATTAAGCACTGAGTTCTCTATACATACTTGGAGCTCTAACCGAACAAAGTGAGGTTAGGGTGGAGGCTTAGTTGGGAGGAGTTTGGGAGCAAAGTCTCCAACACGCTACAAAATTCGTGCCGAAGGCACAAATTGTAGCTTGTATGCAATGATGCCTGAAAAATGATCTGATTAGTCAGTTCTGACAAAGGCTGACAAAGATGTCTTTTTTGTTTGTTTTTTTAGTAGATGTGTGTATAAAATGCTTAAATAATTCAAGGAAAATCACTGAAAAATCAGAAAAAATTCAAGGCCTGCTGATACACTGATTTTAGTTTTTCTGAGGTTTATAAATGCTTAAAAAAATCTGAAAAATTCAAGAAAAATTCAATTTAGGTTACAATAATGCTCTGAGAGTTGAGGAAAACTGAGATTGAGCACTGAGTTATGGAAGACCAAGGCCTTAACCAAACAAAGTGAGGTTGAGGCTAGAATTAAGCACTAAGTTGTGAAGACTGAGGCCTTGACCGAACAAAGTGAGGTTGAGGCTAGGATTAAGCATTGAGTTGTGAAAACCAAGGCCTTGACTGAATGAAGTGAGGTTGAGGCTGGGATTAAGCATTGAGTTGTGAAGACTGAGGCCTTAACTGAACAAAGTGAGATTGAGGCTGAAATTAAGCACTAAGTTTTCTATACATACTTGGAGCTCTAACTAAACAAAGTGAGGTTAGGATGGAGGCTTAGTTGGAGGAGGTTTAAAGGTGAAGCCCTCAACAAGCTACAAAATTTGTACTGAAGGCACAAATTGTAGCTCATATATTCTATATGCTATTAGAACTTAGCAACATATCACTTCAGTAGTATTCTGATGAAATCCTTGCTTTCACATTTGGCTTCTTTAGTCTAAAATTTGCCATGATATCAAGGCCTAGAAATTCTTATAAATGGACAAAAAAACTACAAAAATATAGCACTATTAGACATCATGCACCATTTGAAACATTTGTTGTTAATAGAGAAGTTTTTAAGCAAAAGACAATAAGTTTTATTTGAATAAGTGGTCTTGGTCTTAAGAGACATGGTGTTGTTGAGATATTTTCTATAGTTAAAAACTTCATGAACCATGTCTATTAGTGTTATATGTATTATTTTGTAACTCTTCTAGATTCTCAAATGAACAATTCAAGCTTTTGATTTGTCAAAATGATATGACTGTTAAATAAAGTCCTGAAGTCAGAGCTTATAAGTAAGAAATTTTGCTCCTAGTAAATAAATTCTGTTACTTTCTATTAAAACAAACACTGATGTTTTTTTGACACAATAGATTCTGCATCACAATAGTGACAGGTAACTGAAAGCATGCTCTTAAATATTATAAAACTGTAAAAAAAAATGAACAAAAGCAAATTTACATTTATCTAAAGAAGCAAATTAATTGCATAAGTTAAAAATAATATTTCACTAGCTATATCAAATAAATATTTATCAATATTTCAGGTATATATACAAATAGCAAGATACAAGTAACAATAGTGACCTGATATTAATATCAAAAGTTTCAGCAAAACTGAAAGTTTTTAGTAGAATAGCTACCATAAATCATTTTGTTTTGATTCTGAAAAGCTTCTTCTAAGAAATATGAGCAACATTCATAAAAACTTGTATATACATTGCTATTGCATATTTCAAGCTTTGCCAGTGCTTTATCTCTGTTTTTGCATTTAGGCTACTAATCTTAATGTCTAGTTTCAAAGAAAAGCTGATTATTTCAAGAAACAATACTAAAGAAAGCAATCCAGTTGTTAAAGGCTCAGAGTATACTTACCAAGTACAGATTTACTTTGACTTTTTACTTATAAAAGCATGGTACTTATTGTCAAGAATCTGTTTAGTAATTCAAGAGAACTTTAAGACTGAGTGAATGAGTACACGAGGAGATAAACCACAAAGTCTATAGACAAATCTATAAGTAATTATATAAATAACAAAAATAGGAGAAAAATTACTAAGTAGGAGAAGTTTGAAGATTAAAAAGCTTGTGAAATAATAATAAAAGGACAATATAAGCAAATTATAATGTAGTAGTGAAACTTAAAAGGAGAGTAAAAGAAATAGAATTAAATAATAATGTTGAAAATATAAAGAGATAAGATATGGCACTTGTAAAATGCACCTACATCACGTGCTATGACTTGGTGTGACCAGGGTCTCAGTCGCACGTTAATTAGTCGCGCATACTGAGGATACATTATAAGGTGGACATGAAATAGACTTATTTTTGGGCTGTTCTACTATCTTCTAAGTCTTTCATCAATGACTCTGGCAGTATTCTATGACTCCGGTACTTTTTTCCTGCCCATGCTGTCTGTTTACTATTTAAACCTTTATTGTAAGCATCCATGAACCGCCATGCTCGCTGTGCAAACCTTCTCATTTCAGGTAACGTAACACTATCCAAAGCAGTAAGCATGTTGTGCTCCAGATCCTCTTCCTTTGATGAGGGTGGATTCAACCGGTAAGCCCGCTTTGCACAACCCCAAACTTGCTCAATAAAATTGAGCTTACAATGAAATTTAGGCAAGAAAATGACCTGAAAACCTCAGTTTAGTGCATAGGTTTCCAATAGAGACTTCTCATTTGTAAAGTCCGGCTTGTTGTATAATATATGCCAGCAGCAACAATGAGGTGTGTCAGGTGGACAGTTAAATTTTGGGTATTCTGCTTGGATTTTCTTGGCATTAGTATATCCTCTTTTAGCAAGAATTTTAGTCATTCCTTTGAATTTTAGTTTGGATGACCATCGGAAAAATAAAGGTCTTGAGGTGTGCCATCAGCAAATGTCCCAGGATGCATCCGAATTTTAGTTTTCACAGGAGTTGGCTTGTTGTCTAGACTGATTTTATAAACAATTTTTCTATTCTCATCATGAAGAGTGACCATGATTCCCCAGTTTGTTCCCTCTTTTGGGATGTTTTTAGGCATTTGTCGGGCAGAAAGTGAATCCTCAGCACGTTTCAGATGAGTAGTGGCATTGTCATAAATGAAGATGTGATCAAATTTGGGGTAATTATGAGAGACAATATTCATTGCATGTTCTGCTTGCTTCAAAATATCTATCGCAGTATTTGCCTGGCCAGAATATTACTCAAGCATTTTCCTTTCCATCGCATAATCAGAAATATCCAAAATCAGCAGAGACAAAATCTGCAACTATCAGTAATGGTCCTTCTCCTTTTGCATATAGTTGAGGTGATTTATCATTTTTTACCCACTGTACTGTCCGGCGATCATATGCATAGAAGATCAATTCATTGTGAAATCAAGCAATGACCTGTTGTGTTGATGACGTCCAAAGTTTGGTCAGTAACAAATATAATTATAGTGTTACCGCACCAAAAACTTGCGTTGGGCACGCTAAAGTGTTGAGGGAGTTCCGGGCAGGTCCCAGAGAATGCGTCTGTGAAAAAGGGAAAAAAGTCGGTAAGGGGAGTCGGCAAGTGTAAAGCGCTAAGGTAAAGCGCCTATGAAGGGAGCGGTAAGCAAACACGGCAATGTTAACGGCAAGAACACGGTAAGCTTAGCGTAGTCTAAGCATTGATAATGCCTGCCGTAACTGCAAGGCGCGAGTGTGTCGAAGACTAGCGAGAGTCTGCAACTGCCGATGAGTTTGACATTGCCGACCGTAAATGAAATCTCGAGCATAAGGGAGACTGACGAAAGAGGAGCAGGAAATTCTGGTCTATTCTGATGATGATTGTACAAGTCGGTAAGTACTTTTATACTACAAAGAGTTCGCCGTTGCCAGTGGCCAAAGAGCAGTAAACTAGAAAATTTTTATAAGGGGTAGCTCCAACTGTTTCACATCCCTGCCGTCCATTCAAGACCCTTAGCAGCACCAGGCGGCAGATTGAGACACTAAACCATCAAACCATCATTCTTCTGTCCATCAACATACCTAAGCGGTGTCAGACGCCAGATCGGGGGCGCTAAGCGGTGTCAACCGCCAAGGTCAAATGCCAAGCTGTCTGTCAGTGCTTGATAGATCATCAATCTTCTCGCTAAGCGCTGTCGTCAGTGACTGATGCCATCTGTCAGTTGTCATTCCTGCTGCCGTTGGCGCTATCATTGATCGGATCTGCTTCTTGCCGTGTCCAGCTGTTGGGAATTGCTTAAAATAGGTAGAACGCGTGCGCTAAGTTTGGGATGAGTGTGGCAAGGTTTCCGGAGCCGGTGCCGAGCCTGCTGTTGATGCGCCTAACCTGTATAGGGTCCTATCATCTCCCCCCAACTGAAAAATTGACTGTCCTCAGTCACCAAATAAGGCTACCATTACCGTTTTTGTGACATATGGCCCGTGCGTTCTTCAGATTTTGTTTATAGTTCTGGCGCATGAGTTTGGACTTCGTTTCTCCTCCACATCTTTACCTGGCGCTCTATTAAAAAATTATGTCTTTCCGAATTCCAACTCCGCCTCCAGTACTGTCCCGCAAGGCTCAAGACACTGCCTCCACCTACATTGACAAGGCAAATTGCTTTATCCGGCGCATCGAGGGTGTGGGCACGGAGGCGCCTATGAATCTGGTCGTTGGCGTGATGCGACTGTTGGAGCGCTGGTATGAGGTGTGGGTCCTTGACGTTGGGTGGGATCGTGAGATCGAGGTGCAGGAGTGGTGCCGGGCCCACTATGTGGATAATTGTGGCGCGGAGTGGTTAGCGCCGTTTTCTCGTTTTGTAAGTGCTTTTAGTCCTTGCCGTGTCGCTAGCTGATCGAGTTGCCAGGCACCTCCTCCTGTCCCTACAATCGAGGACAAATTGGAGGATATCTTATCTGGTGCCTTGCCGATGACGGTAAGCGCTCCCGTGCCTGAGTAAGTAACTCTGATTTTGATTTCTAACTTAGCTGTGGTCTGACCTGTCCCCTCATAGCAAGCAAGAGATGTTAGCGCCTCTTGCTAATTTGCAGGTGGATGCAGAGATGGCGGCCATTCACAAGAGTGTGCTGGAAGAGGCTTCCCGCAACGCCAAGGAGAGGACCAAGGCCTTAGAGGAGTGCAAAGCCGCTGGCGAGGACTTGGTCGCCAGTGAAAAGTCGCCAGTTGGTAGGAAGCAGGGGTCAGGTGAGAAGGACTCCCGCGCTGGCAGTGCCCTAAGCCCAGCACTGCCGGCAGGCCAATCAGGCTCTCCGGTCAAGCCTGGCAAGACGTTGAAGAAGAAGGTAAGTTCAGGCTTTCTTACTGCTGGCGCCCATTGTTTATCCCGTTCTAAGTCTCATAAGGCTGCCACCCCTCGTTACACGGTGAGTTTGTCGTGCCAAGGTACTTTCCCTACTAACCGCCTAGTTGGCAGGCGCCAACGCAAACCTCCTTCAGCGATGCAGAGCTGAAAGGTTTGCTGGTAGCACGACGAGATGAGGTGGTTTTGGATGAGGGAATGGAAGCGGGAGTGGTCTTGCCGGAAATGAAGGATAAGAAGACGGCAAGCCCGGTGGCAAGACGGGAGTTCAAGGACTCCCAAGGAGCAGTAAGTGCTTTAGCTCTTTTTACCGCGTCTGTTAACACTTCTGTAGTGCGACAAATGCTGGGCTGACAACAACCCAGAGGGGTGTTGGTACCCCACTGGTGGCCAGCCCTGCTACTGGTGCGGGACGCTAAAATGGGCTTGCACTTTGGACGGCGCCAAGAGTCGCGAACATGGTGGAGCTCCCGACGTGGTAGTGGAGCGCACTTTCAAGCACGCCATCCTTGTCAAGAGGGCGCGGGAGTTCGTAGAGGGAGAGAAGAAGAAGCAGGCTGCTGGCGACGCGGCCTTAATCAGCAAGAGTTCCCTGGCGCTGCTGACACGTCAAGGGGATGAAAACAAAACGGTTGGCAATCATGTCGCCAGAGAGCGCCAAGGGACTGCGGTCCCCTCAAAATGACAAGTCCCTTCACCTGCCAAGGGGAAGGGCAAGGCTAAACGGATGCAGGTAGAGTCTCCTCTCTCTACCCCCGTCGACGTGGAGATGGAGGACTATGGGTGCAGGAGAGGCGGTAGCGGTAGCGGGGGGCAATGAGGATCTGGCTGCTGACGAAACGTTGGCGACACAGCGGGAGAGTGGCGAGGAAGAGGCATTGGCAAGAGAGGTAGTGACAGAAGAGGAAGCGGCGGGAGCTGAGGGAGCGGCAGGAGTTGCCCGGGAGGAGCCTGAGTGGTGGTGGCTGCCCCTTGGGAGGTTTCAGACCCCGAGGACGTTGCCGGGTTGGAACCGAGGCGACCTGTCATCGCCAGGATAAACCCTGCCTGGACTCCCCAGCCGCAACCGACGATCACTGGCGACGCCTTCAACTGGCTGGGGCAAGACCTCATTTATCCGGTGGTGGCCCTTAACCCACGGGAGATGCTGGAGAGGTTTTCCAAGAGGGCGGAAACGATGGAGTCGGCAATGGGGCAGGAACGTGAACAAGTCTGAGGTCAACTGATGGCGCTGCAATTGCGCTACTCCAACCTGGGCCATAGCCTTTGCGTTCTTCGCGACTACCAGGATGATTGCCGAGCCGCCATAGAGTGGCAAACCGCCAACAATATCCAGCCTGGCGACCTCCTTCCCCTTGGCGATTCTTCCCTGCCAGTTTTGGACAATTCCTTGCCGATGGACGACAACAGTAATTAAGCAGACCTTAGCGTAGATAGGCCGCTTGTAAATATTTCTTGTTAGCACTCGTACATACATGTCTTTTGCCATTTCCTTGCCGAGCAGAAGGATAAGTCCCTTAGTCTGAGTAAGCGCAACAGCAGAGAGCCAAGAAAGTGAAGTAAAGAGGAAGCAAGCGGCAAGCATTCTAAGATAGGTTTTTAGCAATAGGAGTAGTATGAGAGGGACTTAGACAAATTTTGAGAAAAAGGGAAACGCTCAGTAAGTCATCATAGCAAAAAACCCTTGGCGAGAGTTGTGCAATGCGCTAGGTGTTGGCGACATGCTAGCGCTGCGACTTGACTATGTAAGGAATTGTCTGTGGAATATAGTACAGTAAGTATCGGCAAGAAAGATAAGTAAGATAAGTAATAGAAAAAGGGGGCTCATCAATATATTCTTTTCTAATCATTTTCTTCTTCTTCAACTAGAGTCGGCAAATCATCATCGTCCAATAATTCTGTTTCTTCAAGTTCTCTTAACTTGGCGGTGTCGATATCTAGCGCTTCAAGCGGCAAGTCAATGTGTTCTCTGGCGAGATATGGCAATAGGCAAAAGGCGGCAACAGGTCGATGTAGTACTGAACCATCTAATTCACAGAGCACGTAAGCGCCTCCATGGTTACGAGAGATAACTACCAAAGGTCCTAGATAGCGTGGGCGCATTTTCTTGTTGTAGGAGGTCTCGATTTTGGAGTTGCGCATAAGCACTAGCGCGCCCCTCGGGAAGTTGTAATCCTTGATGGTAGCGCTATGCTCGGTTTCGAATCATAATGCTGCTTGGCGATGTGCACTAAAGACTACCTCGTGAAGTCGCTCCAAATCTTCTTTCCTTCGCTGGAGATCAATGGCTCGTCTGGCGATCAGATTGGTAGTCGCTAAGATGCTGTTTGGTGCTGGTTGAAGGTAAGTCGCCTCTATAATGTCAGCAGGGAGTAAAGGATGGGTGCCAGTAGCCGCGTAATAAGGAGAACAACCCATGCGCTTATGAATGGTAACTCTTTCCAACCAAAATACTGAATATGTTGCCTCACTCCAACGCGACTCGTCGCCATCAACTGCTTTGAAGAGTGCTTGCCGAACGTCAAAGTGTGGTCTCTCTACCAGGCCATTGGCACGTTTGTTGTAGCCAGATACTCGAATATAGTGAATGTTGTATTTCTTGGCGAGATATGTTAGCGCTTTGATAATTGGCGCACCGTTATCCATGACAATTTCTCTTAGCGCTCCCCAACGGCAAATGACGTCCTCAAACAGCCACTTGGCAACCGCCTCCGTATTTTCTCGTTGAAGCATTTGAAATTCAGGCCAGTGGATTAGCGAGCAACGACCTTGAATAATGTACTTGTAGCGACCAGATTTAGGCATATGCATGGTATCGACGTAAATTTTGCTGAAGAGGGGAGCTGGCGTTGCAACGGTTGGCGGTATGAGCACTTGGCGCGTTTGTTGAATTTGGCAGAGGTGGCAAGTCCTGATGTACCAGGCGATGTCGGCACTAGCGTGTGGCCACCAGAATCGTTCTAGCAGAGAAGCTCGGGTAGCGTACAGACCTCTATGTCCTAGTTCGTCATGCATAGCGCGCAGGACTCATAAGCGACTTTCTGGCTTGATGACCAGCTTGTGAGTGCCATCTCGATTCCGTTACCAAAGGTGGTTGTTGGTAAAGAAGAAGTGGGTGGCATATCGGATAAAGGTCGCGTATTGCTCGTCGGTAAGGCCTGCGGGTCGCTTAAAGTCTTGTATCCATTGTTCAACTATTAACAGATGACTGTCTTCTGCCTTTGCCTTGGCGGATCGGGGAACAGCATCGTAGGTCAGGTTTTTGCTGTCCTCTCTTAGCGGATGAGGTTCTTGTACGATTTTTACTGGTGGCGAGTTTTGACTGCAAATGCTTGCCGTATAGAATGTGAGGGGTGCACTAAAAGTCTTGGGGCGGTAAGGGATAATAGGATGTAAAAGGATGCTGGTAGGCTATTGCCATCGTAGTAAGGGAATTGGCTGCTACATGAGGTGCACGAAACCATGTAAGCGGTCGATCCAGTCCTCGAAATCGCGATCAGCTTGTGGGTCCACTGCCAGGTCGCCAGGTTGCCGTGGTCACCTAGAGAGTCCATCTGGTCCGTGGAAAGAGCTCTTGACATGGACCAATTCAAAGTGAAACATGAAGATAGCGACTACCCACTGGTTCATACTAGCAGATGGCTGGATGTCAGGATTCTGCAGCATGCCTTTGATGTACCTAGCGTTGACTTCAATAATAAGGTTCTGCACGCCAATCAGATACATCTTTAGTGACCGGAAGGCTTTGAACAGTCCATAGAGCTCTAGCTTAGGCTGACTGTAGCGAGATTCTCTGTTGTTTAGCATGATCGACCCAAAACGGTTGTAACGTTGCTGTTTCCGATTGTCGCCAAGGCACTGGCACAAGAAGTAGCCAACGGCAATGTACGAGATATCCACCACCAAGATAACGGGGTCGGCAGAGGTATAATCGATGGGGACTAGGGGCTTGGCATCTTGTAGGGCTTTTACTAAGTCTCGTTGTGCCATGACCTGGTCTGGCCCAAATTCAAAGGGCTCGTTAGCGCGGGTGAGTCGGTTAAGGGCATGTGCGCAATGGGCAAAATTCTTGACAAATATTCTGAGAACTCCAACAGTGCCAAGAAAGGCGCGAACTTCAGATAAGTCACGGCAAGGACCCCAGCGCTCCAAGAGTGCTAAGCGAGACTCGTCGGGAACGCGACTGTTGGGAGTGCAGATGTGACCAAGTATCTTGAACCTTGGCACGCAAAGGAGGAGCTTGTGGCCGCTAAAGGTTCCCCCGCTATACTTCATACATTGGAGAACTTGGTTGAGCAACTGGAAAAACTCCCATAGCGCTAAGCGAATGTTGGAGTTGAGTCGCCGATAAGCCGTTCACGAGTCGCCAGTCTTTGGGGCCTTTGACGCCAACGTCGTCAATAAAGCTTAGGACATTATGCGGTATCTCGGGCTGGAGGATGAAGGTGATGTCGTCATGGAATATGGGGACTGAGTTTGTCCAGCCCATCGGTAAGGTGACTAGGCGCAAGGGAGGATGAAGGTGATGTCGTCATGGAATATGGGGACTGAGTTTGTCCAGCCCATCGGTAAGGTGACTAGGCGCAAGGTGCCAAACGGAGTTTGAAAAGTGGTGAGGTCACGGGAAGAAGGGTGTATTAGACGTTCATTGTAGCCAACGTAAAGGTCAAGGGTGGCGCCACAAATGCGCCTGGCAAAGGACTCGGCAACATGGTCAGGGAAAGGCGGTATGCCAGAGTGTCATATTGTAACCCTATTTAGCAGTTCAAGGCTGTGGACTATGCGCAAATTACCATTCTTTTTGAGGACACAGAACCATTGGGAGCGGTAAGAACTGTTTGAGGGCTCGTAGACGCCAGCCTTTATCTTGGTCCTAATGATTTGGCAGACCTTGGCTTCAATTCCAGGCGGTAACGGTCAGTTATGCTCAGTCCATGGCACGTGTGGAATGGTCGGGATTACGACAGGCAGGAAGAAGTCTGTGCGTAGGCTGCCGCGCTCTGAGTCCTCCCAGGCAAAGGCTTTATCCTGCTTAGCGATGAGATCGGTAAGGACGTTCAACTCATCTTTGGTCAAAAACCCTGTGTCATGCTCCTTGGCGAACTGCTGCTGGCGTTCCTCGGTAAAACGTCCTGTGGGCTGAAAGGGTGGCGGATTTGGTGATAAGGTTGGCATGTCGGCAAGAGGGTTGCCAACGATCTGGCGCTCAATTCTAAACGTCTCAGGAGAGTGCGTAGCGATGGGTTTTGTTTTAAGCGCGACTGGCTTATATTTCTTTTTGACTTGTACTCCTTTCCTTTTGGAAGCGTTGATAGGACCCTATACAGGTTAGGCGCATCAACGGCAGGCTCGGCACCGGCTCCGGAAACCTTGCTGCACTTGTTCCGAACTTGGCGCACGCATTCTACCTATTTTAGGCCATTCCCGACGGCCAGACATGGCAAGAAGCAGATCCCATCAATGATAGCACCGACGGCAGCAGGAATGACAACTGACAGATGGCATCAGTTACTGACAACAGTGCTTAGCGAGAAGATTGATGATCTGTCAAAAACCGACAGACAGCTTGGTGTTTGACCTTGGCAGCTGACATCGCTTAGCGCCACCGATTTGGCGCCTGACACTGCTTAGGTATGTTGATAGACAGAAGAGGGATGGATTGATGGTTTAGCGTCGCGATCTGCCGCCTGACGCTGCTAAGGGTCTTGAATGGATGGCAGGGATCAGAAACCGTTGGAGCTACCCCTTGTAAAATTTTCTAGTTTACCACTCTTTGGCTACTGGCGACGGCGAACTCTTTGTAGTATAAAAGTACTTACCGACTTGTACCATAACAATAAGAACAGACCAGAGTTTCCTGCTCCTACTTCTTCAGTCTCCCTTACGCTCAAGATCTCATTTACGGTCGGCAACGTCGAATTCATCGGCAGTTGCAGACTCTCGCCAATCTTCGACCTATTTGTGCCTTGCAGCTACGGCAGGCATTAACAATGCTTAGACTGCGCTAAGCTTACTGTGTTCTTGCCGCTTACCTTACCGTGTTTACTTACCGCTTCTTCTTAGGCGCTTCACCTTGGCGCCTTACACTTGCCGACTCCCCTTACCGACTTTTCCCCTTTTCCACAGACGCGTTCTCTGGGACCTGCCCGGGACTCCCTCAACACTTATAGCGCGCCCAACGCAAGCAATTGGTACGGTAACACTATACCTATATTTGTTAGTGACCAAACTTTGGGCGTCATCAGCGTTAGCTTGGTTATATACAGAAGTGGAAAGGGGAACTGTAGCCTGAGGAGCGGAAAGTCCAAGAACAGCAGGAGTCGGAGCTCCGGGAAGGGTGGTAAGATACGTATTGGTAGGCGCAAAATTTTGAAATGATTCTGAGGTGGTAAGATATAAGTACGCTGATAGGCTTCTACTCGGACTGAGCGCATCAAGGGACATTATAGGCCGACCAACACTTGACACGCTAAAGGCTCTAGCGACCAGCCTTGGGTACAGAGCAGCCCTAGCGCGGGCGCTCTATGGCAAGACTTGTCCATTCATCTCAACCACCAGTATCAGCCCCTCAGCGCACTCCACTCAGTTACTTTGAAGACCAAGAAGACTCAGGACTCATAGCGCTAGCATAACGGCGGGAGGGGACTCTGACCAAACCCCGATCAGTACTGGAAGGAGTTAGCAATTGGCGCTGTCAATCACCGAGGCACCTCAATCAGAAGTCTAAAAGAATCAATGACGACGAGACAGGATACACGCAGACCCGACATTTAAATCTATCAAAAGATGGTACAATGTTTAGCGCCGGAATTAGCGCTCACGGCGTCTGTCGAGGATTCCCCGACCATACCCCGGGATGGCATGGCCAATTAAATTACATCAAAAAGTGAGCAAACTCGTACCACTTCTAAGTAGTTTTAGAGTCGCCGTTGGTCGCCGTCACCCATGTGCTGCAGGTCGCCGTTGACAGGTGGCCGTTAGCTACAGTCACGAAGAGAGGCGCTAATTGGTAGCGCCGTCAATGGACTTATTTTGGAAATAATGTAGCGCATAGTATAAAAACTAGCTACTTGCCATGTATATAGCAACGAATCGTAACCTCTTGAGCACCCAGTTACACTTAGCGTTCAAATCGCGCTAGCGTTGCCTGACTTTGCCACCAAGTTCGGCGCTAGCTTCGTCTATCTCGTCTTCGTCGTTTACGGTGCCACCTACGGGCACACTACGCTGCGCTATTCGTTTCTTTCTCTATAACTTCTCCTAAACTACGACGCTTACCACTTGCTAGGTAGCACCCGAGGCGCTATCGTCTAGCGCATCGCCCTATCACCTCTGCTCGAGCACACCGGGACCCTGCCGGGACTCCTCACAAACCCGTACGCCAGGCGCTGGAGACGGCGTTGTACTGCGTATACGTCCAGCGCACCCAACCACAGTTGGCGTCATCATTTTGGAGCCCACCGCGAGGGGTTCTATTGAGGCAGAATTCCGCCGGAAACTCGAGCCCAGCGACAGCGCCGCCTCCTATTGGAGAGCGCGTTTGAGCAAACCTTAACTGAGTCACCACACTTACCAGGCGCGCTACCGAGGCAGACTTTAGATCAGGAGCTTGAAGCCGCTCCAGATAGCTTGGCTGAAAGCTTCTTCCCATTTTCCCGACCGTTTGAATACTTAGCAGGTGAAAACCATACACCGCTTACTCCTTTGGAAGAGCTGTCTAGGTCATTATCGCCAGAACCTAGCGACTCAGAATTACCCGAGCCAGTACCGACTACAACTACGCCAAGCGAAACTACCACTAACACTACTATTCCCACCACGACGTCGACGCCAGCTAGTATGGAACAGGCAAACACACCGCGTATGCCGCCAAGAAACCACTTCTCGTCGCCAAAATGGGACGAGACGAAACCTCGCGAGCTAACACAGTATTTTCGAGAATTGGAATATTTATTACGCGACTGCCGAGTCACCGACAACACCCAAATGAAAGAATACGCCGCCAGATACGTTTCCTACGATACCGCGGAATCCTGGACGGGACTGGATGAGTTTCAAGGATTAACACGAGAGGCGGTGCCAAGGTCGTTTACCTACGAGGAATGGAAAAAGGCGATCATTAAACTGTACCCTGGCGCTGAGGAATCCACGCGCTATACCGTCCTTGAAATCCAGAAACTGGTACAGGATACCTTCGCTACGGGCATTTATACACTAGGCACGCTATCTACTTATTATCGAGATTTCCAGCGAATTGCAAGATGGCTAGTACAGAATGGCAAACTCTACCGGAACGAGGAACGGCGCTTATTTCAACAAGGCATTCCAACATCACTTTGGACTCGTATAGCTCGTCGCTTAGAAATTCTTAAGTCCGACCATCATCCTGAGGAACCCTACGATATAGAAGACGTTTTTGAAGCAGGTAAATGGATACTGAAAGGAACGGATACTGGCATCCCCTTCCAGCGACCTTCTAGCACTGATAACGGAGGAAAGGCGCCACCTGTTGCGGCGCCAGCACCTAGCGCGACTAACAATCAGGGAGGTTTTGTCAAGAAGGAGGATCTGGAAAACGCAGTCAACACGGCCGTCGCAAACGTTATGAGCAAATTGGAAACGTTAATCTCGACCAGCCTTAATGCGCCACGAGGTAATATGCAATCCGGTCCTTGTCACTTCTGTGGTGAGGCAGGACATACGATGACTCGCGGACGCTGCGCTATCCTCGAACAATATCTACGCCAAGGAAGAGCACGTCGAGGCGCCGACGGGAAAATAGTCCTACCTTCCGGCGCTAACATCCCTCTATATCCTGAGCACCGAACCTTCCAGGGGCGAATTGATGAATGGCACCGACGTAACCCTGGGAACTTAGCGACGGGCAATCTCAATAGTACGGCCGCGGCGGAGGCAGAAACAACTCCACAACAGGCGCTAATTCACGAAGTACTCCAGCTTAACGCTGTTAGCGAGCGACCGACGTTGTCACGGGAGGAGAGGATCGAGACGTTGGAAAGGGAGCTAAAGTCGCTAAAGAATCAGGTTTTCGATGGTGTCGAGATTAAAAAGAGCAAGCAACCGTTAAAAGACTATAGACCTTCAGGCGCTACGACCGATCCAGCACCGGCAAAGCCTTCGAATTCCAGTATCAACGACGACACACCTGATACGGCCAAAGCACCAGCTAGCACGGAACCGCCACTTCACCCGTATTCAGGACTTTCCGGTAACTATGCTCCGCCTATCAACCGAAACTTTGGGGCGCCAGACAAGCCAGCAGGAGGCTACCGACCAACGGCACCAATCTACGACATAGAAAAATCTAAGCAAGTATTCGATCGTATTATGAAAAGTCAAGTCACGATGTCGGTAGGGGAGCTATGCAGTGTGGCGCCAGACGTCAGGAATCAGATGCGTACAGCGGTAACCCCTCGACGGAACGTAGCTAACAATGTAACGGCGGTGGACGAATGCGACGACGCGCTACCTGGATTCGCGTACATAACCGAGACGGTCGCGTCGGAAATCAAAGAAGAGGCCGCGCCACCTAAAGAAGCTACGTCCATTGACCCGGTCGAAACTTACCTTAAATCGCTAAGATCTAGCGACGATCCCGCCGTCCTCACTGTAGCCCAAGACTCTCACGCGATTCGCTCGATCATGTTGACAGTTGATGGAAAAAGCGAGATAGAGTCTATAGTGGACAGCGGATCACAGATTATTTCAATGGCTGCCGACGTCGCTAACGAGCTTGGCATCATTTACGACCCGACCATCATTCTTAATATGCAAAGCGCTAACGGCACTATTGATCGATCCTTGGGAATGGCTCGTAACGTGCCATGCGCTGTTGGCGATCTTACGTTTTACCTTCAAATACACATTCTTAGATCGCCTGCGTACGACTTATTATTAGGGAGGCCCTTCGACGTCTTAGCCCGATCAGTAGTCAAGACGACGTCTGAAGACGAAACGACGCTAACTATTAGCGACCCTAACTCGGGCGTCAGAAGAACGGTACCAACGTTTCCACGAGGGAAATTCCAGAAACCGGGACCGAGAAAGCGACCTTACGTTAGCGACGACCCTTGCGAGTGTTTTCCGGCGCCATCGAGGAGATGAGTGATGGGGATCATGGAGATGAAGCGCTTATCTTGGACTATAACCATCGGACTGGGCAAGTAAATTTTATATCATATACCCCTTTAGCCCATGAAGTCTTGAATTCTTCTTCGTCGCTTACTAGTGAAGCGTTATCCTACTTATACCTCACTGCGTCAGATATTACTGAAAACCTTTCAACAGACACTTATTTCGTTTCTACTCCCGACTCTAAAGAATCTTTGATATCAGGTTTCGCTAGAAACCATGACTCTATTTATAATACGTTTGCTAACAATAGTACCCCTAAGCGCAAAGGGGTTCAGGTCAAGAAGAAATATAAACCCGTAGCGCTTAAAACGAAGCCGGTAGCGAGCGCCGTACCCGAGGAATTTCGCATCGAAAGAAAAATAATAGGCGACCCTTTGGCTACCCTGCCAAAACTCGATCCGAATCCACCACCCTTTGAACCAACAGGACGATTTACAGAAGAACGAAAGGCGCTATTTCTTAGCGCCCACGATACCGGCTTCCTCTCGACGGAGGAGATGAACGTACTAGTCGACATCATGCAAAAACAGAATGAGGCTTTTGCATGGGAGGACTCAGAACGCGGTAAACTTAGAACTGACTTCTTTCCACCAGTGGTCATCCCAACCATACCGCACGTACCCTGGACTGAGCATAACCGACCCATACCCCCGGGCATCGAAGCCGAAGTCTGCCAAATTATTCGCTCCAAGATAGCGGCAGGTGTATACGAGCCTTCTAATTCGGCCTACCGCTCGAGGTGGTTCTGCGTACTAAAGAAAAACGGGAAGCTACGTATAGTTCACAGCCTAGAACCGCTAAACAAAGTCACCATTCGTCATTCAGGGGTACCGCCATTTCCCGATCACGTCGCTGAATCTTTCGCGGGACGAATATGTGGCGCTACCCTGGATTTGTACGTAGGCTACGACGAGCGCTTAATCCATCCTTCCTCTCGCGACTTGACGACATTCCAAACACCGTTTGGGGCGCTACGACTAGTCACACTTCCTATGGGATGGACAAACTCGGTACCGATATTTCACGACGATATTACGTTTATCCTACAGCCCGAAATACCCCACCATGTGCTCAGTTTCATAGACGACGTAGGAGTTAAAGGCCCGAAGGATTGGCGATTGGTGGATGGCAAGCCCGAAGTTCACCCGGATAACCCTAATATTCGCATGGCGCTATGGGAATTCTTTCAACTGGTTAACCGAGTACTTCAGCGCATGAAGTATAGTGGCGGGACGTTTTCAGGGCACAAGCTCGTTCTTTGCGCACCGCAGTTTAAAATTTTGGGGCACGTTTGCACGCCAGAAGGCAGGATTCCAGAAAAGAGCCGATTAGCGCTGTTGGAGAAGTGGGGGGTCTGTCATAACCTCTCGGAAGTTCGCGCGTTCTTGGGCACTGTAGGGGTGCTGCGCATGTTCATACACCATTTTTCTCATCGCGCAAACGCCCTTAATCGCCTAACCCGTTCAGGGGTCCCCTTCGAATTCGGACCCGATCAAATCAATGCCCAGAAGGACTTAGTAAAGGCGCTACAGGAAGCAAACCATTGGTACCCATTGACTATACTACCGCCGATCCCGTTATACTTGCTGTTGACACATCATATATCGCCGTTGGAAACCATTGGTACCCATTGACTATACTACCGCCGATCCCGTTATACTTGCTGTTGACACATCATATATCGCCGTTGGCTTCTTCTTGTGCCAGTGTGATAGCGCGAACCGAAAAATCAGGCGCTACAATCGTTTCGGATCGATTACCCTTAACGACCGAGAATCGCGCTACAGTCAGCCCAAGCTCGAGTTATATGGCTTGTTTCGATCGTTTCAGGCGCTGCGCATGTACCTCATTGGGGTACGAAATCTGATTGTCGAGGTCGACGCGCGTTACATCAAGGAATGCTCCAGAACCCTGATATTCAGCCGTCGGCCAGTATGAACCGCTGGGTAGTAGCGATATTAATGTTTCACTTCGAGTTAGTACACGTCAGAAGTGCAAGCCGTCGGCCAGTATGAACCGCTGGGTAGTAGCGATATTAATGTTTCACTTCGAGTTAGTACACGTCAGAAGTGCATTCCACGGGCCGGACGGATTATCTAGGCGACCCAGACAACCGGAAGATGAAGCGCTAGACGATAGCGACAACGATGTATTTGACGACTGGATCGATCGATTGCATGGTTTCGTGCATATCATTCAGCTGCCTATTCCGGCGCTTCGCGAAGACCAACCAGTTTCAAATTGGCTTCACCCTATTGTTCCGTACCAGCCCCGACCATATCAGGCATCATCAACTTTTTACACGGCCAGTATCTATAACGTCGCTAAGCCATCTAACGATCTAAAGATAGTTGAGGAACCAAGACCCTTGCGGGAAGACAGTCATAACTTACCATATTCGGCGGTACCTCGAAGCGCCAAAGCTAAGTCAGAAGATCAGCGAGTTGGCCAGGTTAGGAAGTGGCTACAGGATTTGCGACGACCATCAGACCTTACGGATACGGAATACGCCACCTTCATTCGATACGCGACGACCTTCTTTATAGTGGAAAACCGACTTTGGCGACGAAATAGAGATGGCGCCCACAAGCTAGTAATTAAACCGGACAATCGAATTAGAGTTCTACGCGCTATGCACGATGACTTGGGACACCGTGGACTTTACGCAACAAGAGCGAACCTTTTGGAGCGCTTTTGGTGGCCTCAAGTTAGCGCCGATATTGCGTGGTATATTCGCACTTGTCATCTCTGTCAAATCCAGCAGACACGTCAGGTTCTTATTCCCCCAACAGTAGCGACCCCAGCGCCGCTATTTGGAAAAATATATATCGACACCATGCACATGCCCAAGTCAGGGCGCTACAAGTATATCATTCAAGGAAGGTGTTCCTTGGTACATTGGCCGGAGTTCCGTATGCTCCAACGGGAAAATACAGACGCTATAGCTAAGTGGCTCTTTGAGGACGTTATCTGCAGATGGGGAGCCCTTCACGAGATCGTCACAGACAATGGAGCGCCAATAGTTAAGGCGCTCACTTATCTTGCCAAGAAGTACAACATTCAACACATACGGGTTTCTGGTTACAACAAGCGCGCCAACGGAATCGTAGAAAGGCCTCATTTCGACGTTCGACAGGCGCTATTTAAGGCGGTCGATGGTGACGAAAGTCGCTGGAGCGAAGCGACTTATTCGGTCTTCTGGTCGGAGAGGGTTACCGTACGAAAAAGGATGGGTTGTTCACCCTACTACGCGGCGACAGGCACCCATCCACTCCTCCCGGCCGACATAGTGGAAGCTACTTACTTACAGCCACCCCCGAATTCGATACTATCTTCCACCGACATGATTGCTAGGCGCGCTATAGACTTACAGCGACGCATGGAGGATCTCGAGCGCTTACACGAAGTAGTATTTCAAACTAGACGACAAGCTGCGCTACGATTTGAAAGCGAGCACAGCGCCACGATTAGAGACTACAACTTCACCTCTGGCGCCCTCGTACTAATGCGCAACTCAAAGATCGAAGTTACCCATAACAAAAAGATGCGACCTCGGTATCTGGGACCCCTAATAGTGGTTTCCCGCAATAGGGGAGGCGCCTATGTACTCTGCGAGTTGGACGGCTCAGTTTTGCATCGACCAGTAGCGGCGTTTCGACTCATCCCCTACTTAGCGCGGGAACACATTCCCTTACCTTCGTCGGCGCTGGACATTGACACGGCTAAGCTACGAGAACTGGAAGAAACGGAGTTAGTGGATGATGACGAGACCCCTGTTGAAGACGACGAAGAACAGTAAAGGAAGGCGAAGGACGAGGCGCTAGGTGTTAGCGCCCCCGTTAAGTAAACTTAGGTCATGTCTCCCTTTCGGAAGGTATGTTGGACGACATAAATAGCTATGGTACAGGCGAGAACACAAGATCAACTACGGTTACTACGTTACGAGCTACGCTGAAGAAGACCGGCGACGAGAACCTCGGACCCGCTCCCTGGGCCGCCTAAAGGAGGGAGGATCGCCTGTAGGAGGAAGAGGGGCGCCTGGTGTAGGCACCGGAGTGTTCGAAGGCGGCGCGTTGTGAAATACGGCGGGAGGAATGCAGGATGAAGGTACGGGAGCGCTAGGAGTTGGCGCAGGAGGAGCGCCTGGAGGAGGGGCAGCGAGTTCGGGGGAAAGGTCCCACTCCTCGTAGGAGGGCTGAAGCGAAGGCGGGAAAGGAAAGACCACGCGGTCGAGGACTGCCCTACGGGCACGGGACTCAACCAGGAGCGGAAGGGGAAGCCATGAAAGGCTCTTGGCAACGGCATGGAATTAGCAACCCAAGGTCAAAAGGAAAGAACTATGGACTAACCAAACTACCGGTCTCCCGAAGAAGGCTTGCCAAACTTGCTGCGCTAGGCGTAATAGTCGACTGCGAACACATGAGCAACGAACAAGATACGCGCTAACAGGAGGCGAACCGTGACCAGAGACTCATCCTGGTCTATCATCCATTCGGTGGAAACGTCCAACAGGATACGATATCGGCGCACCAGGGTCATGGTATTTCCGTTTTCATGAGGGAAGCCCCCCGTAGGCATAATAGCCAGGAAATGTTCAATACGATCCAAGATCGCGGGGCGGTAAGGAAGTTCCGGATCTGGGAGAAGTATGGAGGGTGCTTGCATGACAAAATACTAACGAACTTAAGGGCGGCAGAGCCCATAAAATATCTCTAGCTACTTGCAGGGTCGCAGCGACTTAGGAACTTTTACATGGGCGAAACAATCACGAGGGGAGGGGGCGACAACAACGATGCAATTAATATACGACGACATTGGAAATCAAGAATCTAAAATCTGTCAGTTCTGTGGCGCTACGGAGAAGGGAAGATCACCTTACATAAACGACATGGGAGGCGGAAGCAAATCAAGGAGCGGGCAACAGGAGGAGACGCGCCCCGTCAGAGGGGCCACGAAAGAGGCGACCACCGGTAGAAGAACGAGGAGACTGGTGAAGAAGGCGCGGTTAGACAGGAAAAGAAAGGAGTAACGGGGTAAGGACAGACGGACCAGATAGTGGCTTTCTTCCAGCAGCAGCTCAAGACGCTCTCGCGTGGAGGTGGGAGGAATTTGCTTTAATTAGCGACTGTCAGCAAAGAAGAGGGCGAAAAAGGCAGGAGCGCACCTGAAAAATGCGACTCCAGGCCTTCTCCATACCGAACTGCATCAGAGGTTTGCTATCCGACCAGATCTCACAGGCCGCACGCAGCAACTGGCAGCGACGACTTAATTCGAGGACGCCATCGTCCAGTTCTGGCACGCTGCCAGTAGGATAGTGGTGAAGGAAAGAGGTGACACGCTCTAGGAAAGTGGGAGGGTCCATCATGACGTGAGCACGATCACAGCGGGGAGTCCACACCAGGCCGGTCGGGCTGGTCATCGCGAAGACTGATGAGATCCAGTTGATGCATATGCAATTTATAGGACACGGCTAGAGTTAGAACGGCGACAGCGTGGGAGGACGTTTCACAAAGAACGAGGACCCTGACGAAGATACTAGCCAATGAGAGGCGCTTGACTCATGGTTGGATCGCGCAGAAAGGAAATCGCCATTCTAGACCTAGCGCTTATGCTCACCATCACCGAATAGCCACAAAGCGATCACTGGTTTTCTATTTCTTTATACGCGTTACTTCTTACATGGATCCGCTTATTTATTTACAGACAGTTCCTATTTTCTACTTAGGCTGGCGCGGTAATGGCTATTGGGCCGCGCCGGCAACAGGGGTTTTTGCGCCATGATGATCTACTGAGCGTTTCCCCTTTTTACTTATTTTCTTTTGATTACTTACAAACTGACGATTTGAAGCCAAGGGAAGCGTTTATTATAGGATCACATACTACAAAGTTCGTATCAAAAAGACTAAGTCCATAAAAGTTTAAAAGCGCTAAGGGTCGGCAACTACGGATCATACTCGGGAAGGGCGGGATCGCCCAAAGGAAGCAAGTCCCCGTCCTGGATCGAGTTACTCGCTTGCCACTCAAGCGCAGCTGTAATATCGTCATGAAGCTCGAGAAGGAGGCGTTCGCGACGAGCTAAGGTGGAAACACGAGGACGCAGGTTGGCAAGTTCGCGACCAACGGCTTCGGTCGCATCCTCGATATGGCGGAGTTGCTGGCGAAGGTCGGCAGAAGGGCGGAGAGGGGTAACAGGATAGGAGAACTCGTCCCCGAGCCAAGGGAAGGCGTCACCAGAAACTCGCATGGCGGGAGGGGGAGTCCAAAAGGGATCGAACTTATGGAAGGTTAGAAAAGGGGAGAAATGGGGGAACAAACAAAAACGGACGTACCCGGACAGTTACAGGCGCACGGGGTGTCCACTCATGGCGCTCGTCGCCGGGGGACATAGCTCTGGCGGAAGAAAGATGGATGCCGTAGGGAGGCAAGTATCTCCAGCGGCGACGACGCTCACCTTCCGGCACCAGGGTTCCTTCGGATTCCGGCGCCGCAGAAGTCTCGCGACTACTAGGAAAAGAAGAGGAGCTGTGGGGAGGAGTAAGGGACGGAGTAATAGGGAGAGCCACCGGAGTGTCGCTAGCCGCAACCGACTCGGGGGCAGGGGTAGCGCCAGCGTCAGACATAACGACATCTTCGGCAGCAGGGATAGCCACGACGACGGGAACCGGAGTGGGGGACCTATCAGTCAAGAAGTTAGCACGCGGAGAGAAGAGGAGTTAGGGAAATGCGTACTGGTTACCACTGGGGTCACTCTGACGAGGGTTAGCGGCGATAGGGGGAGTAAGGCGAAGCAGGAGAGCGCGTACCGCCAACAGCGCATCGGCATCAACAACGGGCTCAGCTTCATCATCATCCTCTCCCTCGGCATCCCTCTCAGTGCCTTCCCCCTCATCCGTAGAAGACTCGGTCGAAGACAAAACCACAGGCGTAGCGGGCGCTAGCTCGCGGCGCTTACCAGGGCTCTTGCCAGGCGACGCGACAACAGGCTTACGCTTCGAAAGGACGGGACGACGAGGAGAGCGAGCAAAAGGTGCCGCCACGGTAGTACCATCCTGAGTAGTCGGCAGCGCCAGGCTGGCTGCGCTGATTACCGTGGGTTGGTGAGTAGCCGCCAAATCACGTTGCTGCAGCACGAAGTCCCGGGCGTTACGAACCAACACTGCGCGCTCATAGTTCCTTTGCATAATGGCGTCCCTACCACGTTCACGAGTACGAATCCCGTTGAAAGCGCAGCCTCGTTTCAACGCATCGCACCGATAGCAAGGCAGAGACGCGGTAGGAAACCAGCAGCCCTCAGGGTCGTTCTCAGACCAACACTTGTCACACTAAGAAAGAAGTTAGCGACGGCATGAACCTCCAAAGGGGCAAAACAGTGCTTACCGCGCCAATCTTTGCCCTAAACGCGCGACGCTCCAAGGGCGCAACGGTAACCTTCTTCTTGCCGCCCAGCACTTGGACACCAGCCGGAACGCCGGTATCAATGACGGTAGTATCACGGCGAAGGCGCAAAAGGTCGCGAAGCTCCGCGTCGGTGAACATGGTCTGGTTAGGCGCCTATCGACATTAACATTTAGGCGCTAAAGTCAAGCGACAACAAGCAAAGCACTTACGACATACAAAGGGGGAACACGAGCAGGGAGATTGATCTGGAAGGGGGAGAAGTCAGAAAAATGGAGTAAGGAAGATAGGAAAAGAACGCACGGTACGTTTGGGAGGAGAACTAGCACGAGCAGGAGGCGCTCGTTCAATAACAATGGCGAAATTACGCGGAGGACCGTGAGAAGTTGGGCGCGTCGGGCCGGGTCGTGGCTCGCTACGAGAAACGGCAATACGTTTGATGGCCGAATGGGGAGGGGCAGTACGGACGGGAGAAGCAGCGCTTGGGGCAGGGCGAGTGGAAGAAGCAGCGCCACGAAAAGGGCTGCCAAGAACAGAAGGAGGCGGAACAGAAGTCGAAGAAGGAGGGGCGGTAGGAACAGAAGGGACAGTAGAGGCCGAGGGGGCAGTAGGAAGACTGGCGACGGTGGGAGACGTAGCAACCGACTACTCAAGGATTAACAGTGGAAAAAGGGGGGAGGAGAAGGAAGGACTTACTTCGCTAACCTCGGTGCTAGCCAACAACGCGTCGATCTCGTCAGATAAGGAAGGAGCCTAGTATGGGCGCTGAACCTTAGCGCCACAACGCCAAAATCAAACTTAGAAAACTTACGAAAAGGTCCGCGAAAGGGCGCAACCAATCGGCACCCTCATACTCACGGTACCGGGCCACGCACCACTCGCGAACCTCGTCACCCCGCTCCCAGGAACTGTCGGAGCCGCGGACCACGAGCCAGCGCCGATAGAGTTGCATAATACCAGGGACGGTTTGTGGCGCATCGGCGGGACCGACAGACTTAGCGCGATCAAATAAATAGGAGGCCTTAGCCAGGAAATTGCGGAGAGCAGAGGCGTCGAAAGAAGTGGACATACTGGAAAGATGGGAAGGAAAACACGGGGAGGTGAAGTACGGAAAACGACTTTTTATAAGGCGCCGGCGGCATTATACGGACCGTAGCGCAGTCAAATTAACGACGGCGTTTGACTGAGGACAGTCAATTTTTCAGTTGGGGGGAGATGATAGGCTTCTACTCGGACTGAGCGCATCAAGGGACATTATAGGCCGACCAACACTTGACACGCTAAAGGCTCTAGCGACCAGCCTTGGGTACAGAGCAGCCCTAGCGCGGGCGCTCTATGGCAAGACTTGTCCATTCATCTCAACCACCAGTATCAGCCCCTCAGCGCACTCCACTCAGTTACTTTGAAGACCAAGAAGACTCAGGACTCATAGCGCTAGCATAACGGCGGGAGGGGACTCTGACCAAACCCCGATCAGTACTGGAAGGAGTTAGCAATTGGCGCTGTCAATCACCGAGGCACCTCAATCAGAAGTCTAAAAGAATCAATGACGACGAGACAGGATACACGCAGACCCGACATTTAAATCTATCAAAAGATGGTACAATGTTTAGCGCCGGAATTAGCGCTCACGGCGTCTGTCGAGGATTCCCCGACCATACCCCGGGATGGCATGGCCAATTAAATTACATCAAAAAGTGAGCAAACTCGTACCACTTCTAAGTAGTTTTAGAGTCGCCGTTGGTCGCCGTCACCCATGTGCTGCAGGTCGCCGTTGACAGGTGGCCGTTAGCTACAGTCACGAAGAGAGGCGCTAATTGGTAGCGCCGTCAATGGACTTATTTTGGAAATAATGTAGCGCATAGTATAAAAACTAGCTACTTGCCATGTATATAGCAACGAATCGTAACCTCTTGAGCACCCAGTTACACTTAGCGTTCAAATCGCGCTAGCGTTGCCTAACTTTGCCACCAAGTTCGGCGCTAGCTTCGTCTATCTCGTCTTCGTCGTTTACGGTGCCACCTACGGGCACACTACGCTGCGCTATTCGTTTCTTTCTCTATAACTTCTCCTAAACTACGACGCTTACCACTTGCTAGGTAGCACCCGAGGCGCTATCGTCTAGCGCATCGCCCTATCACCTCTGCTCGAGCACACCGGGACCCTGCCGGGACTCCTCACAAACCCGTACGCCAGGCGCTGGAGACGGCGTTGTACTGCGTATACGTCCAGCGCACCCAACCACAGTTGGCGTCATCAACGCTAGAGCTGAGTTGGTAATGTTTGGGTTTTTCTGGGAAAGCTCAGCGTTGGTAGCGGTAGAGGAAAGTAAAACTTCATCGTCTAGACAAGCGGTAGATAAGATATTTACAAGATCAGTAAAATGGTCATATTCCAGCGTTAGCGCCACATCTCCGTGATCGTCGCCAATCACCTCCTCAATGGTCTGTGAAAACACTGGTGGGGAGGCTCGTTGGCGTGTTGGTCGGTAAATTCCGGGGGCTTAGCGTGGGCGCCTTTTCGTTGTCCCCTAGGGAATGTCGGCACCGTTCGTCGGATTCCAGAATTGGGGTTGCTAATTGTTAGTGTCGTTTCGTCGTCGGTAATGGTCTTGACGACAGATCGCGCCAAGACGTTGAAGGGTCTGCCAAGTAGTAAATCGTATGCTGGGGAGCGTAAAATATGTATCTGCAAATAGAAGGTGATGTCGCCAAGGGTGCAAGGCATATTCTTGGCAAGGCCTAAAGATCTGTCCACTGTACCATTAGCGCTCTGCATGTTTAAAATTACTGTAGGGTCATAAATGAGACCCAAATCGTTAGCGACGTCGGCTGCCATAGAAATAATTTGAGAACCGCTATCCACTATTGCCTCTACCTCGTGCTTGTTGTTGACCGTTAGCGCGACGGAACAGATAGCGTGCGATTCTTGAGCAACGGTAAGAATGGCCGGGTCTTCTCCATGGTCTACTGACCTAAGATAGGTCTCCACTGGGTCCACAGAGGTGGCATTAGCGATGGGGTCGGCAGGAGAGTCTTCAGTATCCAGCGAGTCGACGGTAACAGAAAAACCAGGTAGCGCATCGTCAAGGTCCTCGACCTCAGCAACGGTTGTCGCCAAGGGTCATTGGGGAGTGACAGCGGTCTTGACTTGGTTGCAAACGTTGGGAGCAATGCTGCAAAGTTCTTCAACTGACAAGGTGACAGTGGTTTTCATAATGCAGCTAAAGACGTGGTTTGATTTTTTGATGTCAAAAATTGGCGCGGTAGGTCAGTAACCCCCTTCAGGACGCTTCTCGGGAGCGGCAAAATTTTGCTGTGCGGGTGCATGATAATGGTCAGGAATCCCTGAGTAGGGATGGAGAGGCGGCAAGGGCAGTTCGGAAGCAGCAGCGGACGTCGATGGTTCTGGAGTTGTAGCCGGCGGGGCGGCAGGAGCAGAACTTGGTAACTTGTTAGTGGCAGACATTGGCTTGTATCCTTTAAGAGGCTGCTTAGGCTGCTTAACTTCAACACCATCAAAAACCTGATTCTTAAGCGAATCCAGCTCCTGTTGTAGCTTGGCGATACGCTCTTCCTGCAAGAAAGTGGGGCGGTCGCCAACGCTGTCAAAGTGTAAGACCTCGTGGATCATTTGCTGTTGGGTCGCCTGTTCGGGATCAGGGTTGGCGTTGCCAGATAGCGTGCCAGTAACGATTTGTCCTGGGTTGCACCTATGCCATTCATCAACTCGCTCCTGGAAAGACTTCTTGTCCGGGTAGTTGGGGATGGTGGCGCCAGAAGTAAGAACTATCTTGCCGTCGATAGCCCTTTGGATTCTTCCTTGCCAAATATAATTTTCGAGGGTAGCGCAGCGTCCTCGAGTCATGGTGTGGCCAATTTTCCCACAGAAGTGGCAGGGGCCTGGCGTGGGTACATTAGCAGGTCAGTTAGCAGTGAGGTTGGTGGTAATCATAGTTTCGATACGTGTTATAGCGGATGCGACGGCAGCAGTAACGGCAGTGTTGAGATCCTCCTTCTTAACGAAGTCGGCAGCGGGAGGCGGGATGGGAATGATACCGTTAGTTCACTCAGAGGGTGGGCTTGTCCTAGCGCGTTGCAACCCAACGCCAGTGTCTGTTCCCTTGAGAACCCACTTACCGGCTTCAAAGACGTCGGCAACGTTATATGGCTCGTCTGGGTGGTGGTCCTGATGAACAATTTCTAAGCAACGGGCAATGCAGGTCCAAAGTGAAGTCGGGATGCCTTGTTGGAACAGGCGACGTTCCTCGTTGATATAGAGCTTGCCATTTTGCACCAACCACCTAGCGATCTTTTGGAATTCATGGTAATACGTGGAGAACGCGCCAAGAGACGATGTGCTGTTGTCGAAAGATTCATGAACTAGTTTCTGCAGCTCGTTTACCGAGTAGCGGGTAGCTTCCTCAGCGCCAGGATATAATTGGATTACTGCCATTTTCCAGTCCTTGTATGAAGCGCCTCGGGCAGGAGCTGTCGGTGTGGCGGGAACAAGTGCTGCAAACTTGGAAAGACCTGTCCAAGTCTCTGCCATGTCATATGACACGTATCTTGCCGTGTACTCCTTCATCTGCGTGTGGTCGGTAATGTTACAATCTCTGAATAAATACTCTAATTCCTTGAAATACTGGGAGAGCTCCCATGGCTTGGACTTGTCCCATTTCGGTGCCGAGAAGTGGTTATGTGGAGGCATGCGCTGAACTTGTTGTTCCATAGCGACTGTGTTGGCGAGTTCGGTTAGCGGAGGTGGAGTAGGGGTTCTGGGTGTTGGCGACGGGGTAAGCAAAATGACGAGTTGAGAAAGAGGCGTTAAAGGCGTAGTGGGAGTAACTGGCTGTGGTATGGCAAGCGGTGACGCTAAGAGGTCGTCCACGCTAAAGTCTAGGGAATGCGGGTAGAGATCAGGAAATTTGCCTACAGTGGCGTTCTGTAGTTCCTGTGCTAGCGATAGACCCGGTAAGGCACCAGGTGGTTGTGGAGTGGATGGGTGGGAAGGAGCTATGCCTTCTGCTGACTGCTCTAGCAGACGGTGCCTACGCTGGAGACGGGTTTCTGGCGGAATTCTGCCCTAAAGTCCCCTCACGGTGGGCTCCAATTTGATGACGCCCAAAGTTTGGTCAGTAACAAATATAATTATAGTGTTACTGCACCAAAAACTTGCATTGGGCGCGCTAAAGTGTTGAGGGAGTTCTGGGCAGGTCCCAGAGAACGTGTCTGTGAAAAAGGGGAAAAAGTCGGTAAGGGGAGTCGGCAAGTGTAAAGCGCTAAGGTAAAGCGCCTATGAAGGGAGCAGTAAGCAAACACGGCAATGTTAACGGCAAGAACACGGTAAGCTTAGCGTAGTCTAAGCATCGATAATGCCTGCCGTAACTGCAAGGCGCGAGTGTGTCAAAGACTAGCGAGAGTCTGCAACTGCCGATGAGTTTGACGTTGCCGACTGTAAATGAAATCTCGAGTGTAAGGGAGACTGACGAAAGAGGAGCAGGAAATTCTGGTCTATTCTGATGATGATTGTACAAGTCGGTAAGTACTTTTATACTACAAAGAGTTCGCCGTTGCCAGTGGCCAAAGAGCGGTAAACTAGAAAATTTTTATAAGGGGTAGCTCCAACTGTTTCAGATCTCTGCCGTCCATTCAAGACCCTTAGCAGCGCCAGGCGGCAGATCGCGACACTAAACCATCAAACCATCATTCTTCTGTCCATCAACATACCTAAGCGGTGTCAGACGCCAGATCGGGGGTGCTAAGCGGTGTCAACCGCCAAGGTCAAACGCCAAGCTGTCTGTCAGTGCTTGATAGATCATCAATCTTCTTGCTAAGCGCTGTTGTCAGTGACTGATGCCATCTGTCAGTTGTCATTCCTGCTGCCGTCGGCGCTATCATTGATCGGATCTGCTTCTTGCCGTGTCCGGCCATCGGGAATGGCTTAAAATAGGTAGAACACATGCGCCAAGTTTGGAATGAGTGCGGCAAGGTTTCCAGAGCCGGTGCCAAGCCTGCCGTTGATGCGCCTGACCTGTATAGGATCCTATCAGTGTTCCATCAGAAAGCTGTCCAATGTTCTTTTCAATATTATTCTTTGTCCAGGAGTGCATCTTCTCTTTAATAGAATACTACTTGAGCAGAAATACAGTTTGCCAGTACTTCACAACATCATCACGCTCATGCCCATCAACATATTGTCCTTTGTGATATTTACCCATCAGTATCCAAGTTTCTTCATCCACCACTTTGCAGTTGACTCACTAATTGTTTTCTTGATTCCATGCTTTAATTGCACCTCTGGCTGATTCAAGAACTCGACAATTTGATGTGCACTGACATACTTCCCATAATTGCTGCAGATGCAACTTGATATCGCTGGCAAGTTTGTCATCTTTATCAATTTTTGATTTGATCCATAGGCCATATTTATTGATAGGAATGTTTCAGCCAAAAATATATTCCTTTGCATGTTTGCGTAGAGTTTGAGCATGTCCTGGCTTCTTTCCTTGTGCCTGAAATGCAAGAGCAGAGGCATGTATCTATTTCCCTCGAGCCGGTGAGTTCTCTGCAGTATAGAAGCTCAACATTGTCTTGATTCCTTCCAGGCAATGCTGTGATCATAGATTGATCTTTGGCATCTTGTATCCATGGCACTTATGTTGTTTACTTGGACAAGCATCAGGTGGGCATAGAATTGCATCAATTTCCCACAATATATCCAGAGCCATCTTCTTGGTTGGAGGTTTCCTCTCATGCCAAAGTACTTCTGACTTCTGACTTCTGCCATCATCCAAATCTGATCCTTCTAAGTCTGATTCATTTTTGACAACAGGCTCTCTAGATTTTTCATCATCAGTATTAGATGCACCTGTAAACACCAGTTTATCCAATCCAAAGCTAGATCCTTGTTTCGAAACACCACCCATGTCCAAAAAGTCATCAAGAAGTGTTTTGGCTTGTTCATCACAATCAGAATTCAGCACCACAGTTTCCAACTGGCAGCATCCATGGCTTGGCTCTTTTCTGTGTTCCTCCCTAGCTCCATACAAGATTTCATCTGCTCCACAGCATTCAATTAGTCCTATAGGTGGTGGACTCTCTATAACAGCAGTGATTCCATCACATTTTCATGGTATATCAACTGATGCATCAACAGGATATGGGGCAACCATCAATATGTTGTGTAGTATTCCATCACAGTTCTCCTTCTCAGCATCATTTGATAGGCTCTAACATTGTGGTAAATGCTTTTATCAATGGAAAAAAAGAGTTTGACATGTTGAAGAAGGCCTCACATTCTTTTTATCCTTTTTCTGAGCCTTTTTTAGTTTTGACACTATTGTTTTCTTGGTGTTTGCCACAGCCCATTGTCCTAGGTTTTCTAGATGACCCAAGGCACGTCTATCCATCTTGCTTGAGGTACAGGACACGTTGTAAGTACTTACTTAAGTATACAAGCTTCAGGACACGTGAAGGATAGGAAAAGTAGTTAATTTGTATGTATTACTTGAATAGTGTCTTCAAAAAGATATAAATCAAAAATTGGTTTGTGCAGGGCCCTCAATTACTACTATATCTACAAGACTGCACAAACACAATTCTTGTTTTCCATCTATCTAGAGCGCTATTAAGATTTTCATGTAATTGTCATGCAAAATCATGCTGGACCATGTGATGTAGGCGCGTTTTACAAGTGCCATATCTTAAGAAAAGGGAGTAAGTCAAGTGTCAGATTGAACTTGGTGTCAAGATTGTGACACTTATGTGGATGAAAGCAATGAATATTATACTCATCAATGAAGATGATGTAAAGATAGCTGCAAAGCATGTTAGTAACTTGTTTGTATAGGCCATTGCTAGCATGACATGTCCAAGATCTATTTGTTGATATTGTTCCACAACTGATGTAGTCTACTGCTTATATAAGCATCTAGATAGACAAATAGTCACATGACAGCAAAAATTGAAGACATTTTTCTTACACTAATACAAGCTGCTGCTTATATGAGCATCTGGATAGATGAACAGTCTAAAGAATTACATGACAGCAAAAATTGAGCTGGCCTGCAAGTCATGAGGCATGAGTGAGAAGCGGAGTGTGGTCTTTGAGTGAGGTGGCTATGTCAAAAAAAGCATAAGAAAACTTTCTTCACAACAGCCACTTATCATAGACTTCATTATATTTGAGCTCTCATCCTGTCTGAACAGGAGAAAAATTTTATAGAATCTGTTTTATTCTGAGCAGTCTAAGAGATTTCTTATACTATGACTCTAAGCAATCATAATCACACTTTTAGTAGACCTCAACTTTGAAGTAGCCCCAAATTTTAACTCTGAAAAACACAGATTCATAAGAGAAGTCTTTGCACATAGAAAAGAAGGCATGACAAATGAACAAGTGGCAGACATGCTAGCAAATCTATAGAATACAGCACTAGAACAGAGAAAAGCTATATGGAAAGCTAGAGAGAAAAAAGAGAAGCTGCCAGGAGACCTGACAGGCATTAAAAAGGAGGCATTTTCTCTGCTTGAGTTGCAAATAATGATACATTGCAATTAAGGCAGTTGAGAGAGCAATCACTTAAAAATAATGAAAAGGCTCCAAACTTAACAGGAGAGATGCTAGTTTCTGATGTTATTGAATATCCTCTAGTGTGCTTGGCTATCAAAAAATTGAAAGAGCAGAAGTACATTGAACTAAGCTACTTTATACCAGAAGAATGAAGGATAAGCAGCAGCAGCAAAAAATAAATCAGTATTATCCAGTGAAGTATTTACTCTAGCAAAAGAAGATGACATGCTGTTTTTGAAACTAGTAGTAAACTTTAGAGGCTCAAAAGAGAAAGCAACACAAGATGAGCACCTGCCACCAGAGTTTCTAAAGGGAAAAAGAAAGAAGGTCAAGTTGCTAAAAACTCTGTATGGCCTAATGCAAGGTAGTAGGTACTGATTCTAGACTTTCAATAGAGCATACAAGGAGTTAGGCTTCTAGATGTCTTGAGCAGACTCATGCATACAAATAAGGAAAAATAAGAATGTCCACACTGTTATGAACACCTTTACTAACAACATCTTCAGTGTCTCAACTAGTCAAGATGAAGCTAAAAAAACCAAGCAAGAACTCTCAAGTATATATGATGTACATAAAAGACCTTGGAACCCCTTTGTTTATACTTGGCATAGCCATAGAACACAACAAATCCACAGGATCAGTTTTGCTATTGCAACAAGCTTATCTGACAAGAGTCTTCAAGTGCTTCAAGATGACAGACTGCAACCTCCATCCAACACTATTACCTACCAGCATTCAACTTACCAAAGCCATAGTACTAAAAACTAAGGCAGATCAACTATTTATGAAAGAAAAACCCTACTATGAACTGCTAGGCTCACTCATATAGGCTTAGGTGGCAACATGCCTGGATATCTCTTTCACCATAGGATTATTAGCAAAATTCCAGAATAATTCCAGCCCTGGAATGCATTGGTTCACATGCTTGGATATATAAAGGGATCCCTGAATTTCAAGCTAATCTATTTGAGGTCCAACAATAAGCTAAATTGACTAGAGAGATTCATTGACACTGACTATGGAGGGGACCTCAACACATGACAATCTACTTCAGAATATGTATTTCTCATGTCAGATAGAGCAGTCTTATAGAGCTCAAAAAGACAGGCCATGGTAGCATTGAGTACAACTGAGGCAGAGTACATGGCATTGACACATGGCACACAGCAAGCTCTGTAGATGTACAACTTCTTGGGAGAAGCTGACTTTCTGCACTCACTCTCAGTTGCTTTGTGAGCTGATAATTGATTCTTGATTGCCCTTGCTGAAATCAGAAAGGGGCACATACAAGCAAAACAGATTGATATTTGGTACCATTATATATGTGAACAAGTATGTGATAGCAACATTGAGATTATCTCAATCTCATCATTGAAAAATGTGGCCAACATCTTCACCAAACCTTTACTGTGAGTTGTGTACAAGAGACTGACTAGTTTGATAAGTTTGAAAAGCAAGTGTGGTATGGCCTGTCAGAGGGAGTGTTGAGATGAGACATGCCTATATCAAGTGTCTGCAAGTTTATTCTTTTTCTTTTCCTTACTCTTATCATACATTGTTTTTTTTGTGCTGTGCCATTACAAAGTGCCAATCTATATGTTTATATTTCTTTATTATCAAATCTTATTTTCAACTGTAAAAACTTATTATAAACAAACATAATCCTCAGTTGTCTTGTTACTGCCATGACTTCTGAGAGTGGGTCCTTTATATCATGCATATCACAATCTGTACTTACTGCCATCATCTGTAGACTAACTTGTATTATCTACATGTATTAATTACAGTTGTTTTGCTATTGCTGTGACTTTTAAAGAATAATTTGTATTATCTACACTCCAACATACAAGTATATGACTTGGAAGGGGTGATTTGTCTTTTGCTCTTCATGCTTGAAAGAGAGCTTCTTTGACTTGGCTAGCATGCATGGTTCATAAAATTTTGGTTTGCCTATCATTTTGTCAATCCTCTCAATACACCCATCATTTACTATCTGGATCAGTTGATTCAGTGATATGTGGGTAAGATGTCAATACAGCATGTTGATGTTGATAAATGCAAGTGCATGCATTGGAGAGGATACATTCAGGTAGTATAGATCCTCCTTGTGCAATCTGATGAGCATGACCTTTTGTTCTTTTGAGGATTTGATTTTGCATACTCCATTTTTGAAAACTGTGTAGCATCTAGCTTTATTAAATTGGTGTATTGATATGAGGCTGAGTTGGAAAGATGGGATATACAGGGTGTTTTTTTTGAGTTCCATAGTTTTAGTGTGGCCATTGATTTTATACTCGAGCATGACTGTGCCAATGCTAGTGGCTTTGACATGGGAGTTGTTCTGGAAATAGATCTCTTGAGAAGGATCCAGCTCTTTAAATATATTGCATTTGAACCATTCATAGTGCAGTGTCATGTGGGCTGACATGCTAGAGTCAGCTATGGTATGTGAGCAGGTAAAATCCTTTGATGCACTCCCAATATAAGCCAAAATACATGACATTAAAGCTTTTGAGACACAAGCAGATCTTGTAACTGGAATTTCTACACTCCCACTGTCCAAATCTCCCTCTGAGCTGTCTCTCCTGCTTTTTGATTTGGAATTGTGACTGGCTTGGTTTGCTTTTGCTCTTGGTTTCTTTTGTGTTTCTTCTTGCCATCCTTTTTTGCCTTGAGAGTGTGGCAGTCAGATGTGTTGTAGGACAGTGGTTTGTGAAGGTTACACCATAAGTCAAACTTTATTTTGGACTTGCTTGGTGGTTATATCAGCCTTCAAGATAGCATCTGGTGAAGAAGACCCTTGTTGAGCAGTTGCAGCAAACCTAAGACAGTCTGCAATATCTGAGAAGGATAGATAGATTCTGGAAGACACAGAATTTAAGACAGTCACATGGAAGGACTCCCATATGCTCTCCTTAGGTAGAGAATCAAGTAGTATAAATGCAAGAAATTCATGATCAACTTGCCTCTTCATTGCAGTAAGTTTTTGTGTTGGCAGCCAGTATTGTGGATATGTGGGTGTTCAGAGAAGATGACCCATCCCACTTGAGCTGGTTCATGTGGATGTATGTGTAAAAAGTGGTGACACCAACATTGATGTTTTTGTAGATCTCCATGAGTTTGTCATACATTTTTTTTTGCATGTTGGAAATCATCAATCTGAAGCAGCAGGCTATCAGACACATATGCAATGATGATGCTGGCAGCCTTTGAGTTGTGGATTGACCAGCTTTTGGAGTGTGCTGTCTGGGTGTCTGGTGCATCTGGAGACAGTCCTGTTGTGACTATGTCCCACACCTTTTCCTGCTGAAGCTTTCCTGATATCCTCATCTTCCAAATTTAGAAGTTCTCAGGACCAGTGAGTGTCAGGCATGCTGTGGCATTTGACATAGCTTCAAGTGCCTTAATGTTGTATGCTTTTTGATTCAGGTGACCTTGAGATTGAGTTTTTCTGTTGTCACAGCTGGAAATGAAAGTCTTATGCTTTTGTTTAGTTCATTTCTGTTTCTATTGTTAGGCTACAGGGCCCATAACCTATCAAGAATTGATGCAGAACACTGTGGGATCTAGACAGATCCAACTTCACTCAGTACTATTCTACCCCTATAGCTCGGAGTCTCCTCTGAGTCAGACAAAACAATGTTTTACCACAACCAGCCATCCTAAGTATTTCAAACAAGACATGCAACATAATAAAACATACCCAATATATTTCCAACTTAGTCTGGGGTGAGACAAGGTCTCGTTGCTGAGTCCCTTGGTGGCAAATGGTCAAGCAGTTGTCACGCCTGCCAATTCAGTGGCAAGGTAGAGTCTAAAATTCTCTCGCATCTTGGTCATTCTTTACAGTGCAGCAGAGTATGAATTCAGCATATCTTACTAAGGTGTGACACCTTCGTGACATCTGACTCAGAGGGGACTCTGAACTATAGAGGTGGAATAGTATCGTGTGCGTCAATCACTGCTGGCACCCAATTGTGTTTCCTTGGGAAAAAGTGAAAAAAAAACCTGTTATGCCATTTCCAATGTATCAATTTCTGATGGAAAAAGTCTTTAGACAAAGGAAATTTGCCTTTTTCTATTGTAAAAACCTAGCTAAGAAACAGGCAACAGGTTTCTTTGACCCTGTTTTCATCAGAAACAGATTCTGGCCTCAGTAGTGAATACGGTATGAACTGAGGTGTGACAGAGAAAATAAAAAACATTTTAAGGTGATGTAGCCGAAACCACGTGATTTGTGTCTCGTGCTAGTTCTTAGTACAGAGTCATGATACCCCTTTGACAGGACGATGTTCCTTCTCCTTGCTTCAGATGTGTAGAGTAAGATAGCTAGGAGTTTTTATTGTCTTACCTTTTGAACTCTATCAAGCGCTACAGGATTTTTGACTGTAGCGGAGACACGGTTCACAGTAATGACGAGTATGTTCTTCGCAATTGGTTTAGTGAGTGCTCATGTCAACCGTCGATGTGAGTTAATCATATCTGCGGTAGGGTAATTAGTATTTGAGATTGGGTCAAATGTAAAGTGGACAGTAAGCACACTTCAGGCGGTCCGCTATAGCTATAGTGTGAAACGACTGGGCGAGTACGAAACGCAAGGAAAATTTGTAGGAGATTAAAGAGCATATCAATAGCGATGATGTCCAGTTCGGTTCACCGGATTTGTTCATTGTTCTTGATGTTTCTGATGTCCTTTAGGAAACCTACGAGCTAAAATGCTCAGATATGACCACGACGATTCAACGTCATTATCTGAAGTGGGAAAGATCAAATATACCTCATCATCGCGGTATGGATACCCCAAGTGGCAATAGTCTCGATTTCAGCAGTAATCTCTACTAGTGTCGATGAGTAGATACTACCCTTTTTTGAGTTTGATACGCCTTCTTAGCAGCGTTTCTAGTGTTTTTGATTGACAAAACCAACCACCGATGTGGGTCTGGCGAGGATGAGTACACGACGGCAGAAATAAATTATGTTGCTCTTATTTCCTTCGGAGTTATCTTTTGAGTTCACAGCACTTCACTCATTGTACTCCGAGTTATGAGTCCAATACGCGTTCTAGTACCATGGTCCCAGCGTTGAAAATTTCTACACATTCATGTTTTGCTGCGAGCTGCAATACGCCTGTTCTTTCCTGGGCGTTTGCTCGCTCCACCTCGACCTCGACCTCGACCTCGACCCCCCTCTCTTCCTCCTCTAGAACCAAAGCTATCCGTGGACTCTCTCGTGTTTTGTTTTGAATGTCGGTTGCCACCTCCAAAACCAAACTTCGCATCACGAGCCTTGCGACTGAGACCTCTTTTCCCGCCTCTACCTCCAGCTCCTCCTCCCCTACCTCGTTTCGCAGGCCGATCAGATATAGCGTCTTCAACTGCAACGTCGAAGTCATCGTCGTCCTCATCTGGTTGGTCAAGCATGTCCTTTCGCTCTGCAAATATACCAGAAAATGGTCAAGACGTGGTCATTCCAAAAACATGGAGATAACATACTCCGTTTGAGGCCCTTGAGTCGCTCCTCCATGTCCTTCTTCGATCTTTCACGCTCCTTAAGTTTCTCAACCTGGACTTGCTTGCCAAATTTCTTGCCTTCCCTTTCCTTGCGCTTGTCTTCGCTCTTCTTGATACCAGCGGACTCATCAAGTAGGCGCTGTCGTATCCGCTCCATATGAGCATCGGATTTAACCATCTCGGCAAAGTAGTCGGCGGGTCGTGTGAAGGGGAACTTATGTTTTGCGGCCAATGAGCGGGCAGATTCTGCACCATGTAAAGCTTGTTTGTAACTGGATAGAGGATTCGAGAGAAAGGATATAACGACAAGAGAGTGCACATACAAGGCAAGTTCACGGTTCAAATCATCATCCACGTCAACATCTATCGTCTGAGGGTATGTCAGGGTGAGAGTTTCTGTCCATGGTAATGAAGGATCGAGCTGAATGGTTTCTCGAATTCGCTCGAGGGCAATCTATGGTGAAGGATAGGTAAACCGTTTAAATCTAATAGTGGAGCGAGGAACGTACTTTGTTATCAATTTCTATTTTTTGCCGGAGTACTGCATCGTCTTCGAGTTGTTCCACATCTTCAAGGAGAACATCTTCCTCTTCATCGTCCCCGCCGGCTTCCTCATCTTCTGGATCCTCCTGTCCCTCTTCACCTTCGTCCTCCTCTGAATCGCCTTCACCTACGTCACTTGCCGCCTCAGACTCCTCTTCACCCACGTCAGGCGCGTCATCTTTATCTTCATCCTCTTCCGACTCATCATCATCCTCCACACCAAGAGCAAGATTCAGCTGGGCTCGGTCAAAATCATCGAGCCCATCTTCTCCGAGCGCGTTCATAAGCCGTGCCATTCCCTTCTCATCAACTCCCTCATCGTCACTTGACTCTTCGCCCTCGTCTTCACAATCCTCATCCTCATCTGCTTGATGTTCGGGTGGAGGGGTTACTTTTGAAATTTTGGTTGGAGATATTTTAGCGACTTTTGACAAAGTCACCTTCTTGGCAAAACCTCTGGAGACTTTAGTGGATGAAGGCATTGTGATTCTCGATCGTAAAGTGAATTGAGTGGTCAACTTTTTTTTCGGAAGCCTTCTGAATTCAACAGTGACAAATACCGGCCTCACCCCTGATTTGTCGAGGCACGTGTTGTCATGCGCCTACTTGACCATCGATTGTATCACTACTTAGTCAACAACACCTGCCCAACAAAGACGCAACATATACCTATGTATTTCCACAGCAACACATTGAGGGGATGAAACCAAGATTGTGGCAGAGACTGGTGAAACGCGAGCAAGATTTCCCACACAATAAGGGCAAATGATGTCGGAGTTGTTTGTGATTTTCAAATAATCTCGCTTTGTCGAGGCATTTATGGTCCTGCAAACTCCAATAGGCGGTTACTCCTTACTCACCGGTGCATGTGTAGACGGTCACGTATGTATTTATGTTCTACCTTTGTCCCGCTTTATGTCCGAGCTAATTTCTCGAAAGTATTTTGCTTTTGGCTGCCTAATTCGGCGAGTCATGTATATTCTTAGAAACGATGTCTTTTACAATATGAAACTACCTGCATCGCCTTTACTTTCTTGTGGACCGATTCCTCTCTGTCGAGCTGACGCAGACGATGGGCTGATGATGTTCATGGGGTAGGATGGCGATGGCTGACCACCCCTGAACCGGCTATGTTATGTCAGCAATGATGAGGTTGACACCGCTTTTCCACCAATGAAAGAGCTGATGGCAGGGGTAGAAAAGCCCACATACGCGCGCACTCTTTTGCTCACCCCATCTACAGCGGACCGTTGAGAAACGATGCCACTCCCCAGGGCCCTCCTTTCTCGTCTCCATCACGACCTTGCGGAGCTTTTCGAGTCACCCTATCCCGGAGTACGGGTCTACGTCGACGATGCTAATGTTCAGAAACTTTGCTTAGTGCTTACACCTCCGAGTGGTCCTTGGAAGGATCTTGCGCTACATTTCGATGTAGAGCTTCCAAATCATTGGGTATGGCAGCTTGACGATGTTCACATGACAGAGTCAGGACGACTGACATCATACTCTAGCCTTCTTCACCCCCGATGATTTACTCGAGTGTCGCAGGAATAACACATCCGAATCTACATGGGAACTGGATATGTTGCGATCTGTTGAAGGAGCAGGATGAATTGGAGAGAGGTTATACTGGAGGGTAGGTCCTCTCTCTCGTAGCCATATCTTGCTTACAGATCCGTAGGTACACGCCGGCTTTGACCCTCCGAGGATTGTTTCTTCAATTTTTGACTTTCTTCTCCAGCACCAAGGTCCCGTATTCATCGATTCATCGATTCTTCTTGTCTCACAAAATCTCTAAACTAGGTCGAACAAATTGACGGGAGAGTGGTAGATATTGGTGACTATCATGTGGTGCGCTATGACTTCGTTGATCACGCGACATATACGCATGAACAGCTTGAAGACATGTGGAACTCGAGCTCATCGCGGGAGGTCGAAATCTGTGGTATCAAGTCTACCCAAGAAGGGTCGATCCATAGGGTGAAGAATGTTTACGTTCCGATACGCCGAGTCGAGGTGGTAAACCCCAAATGGCATGCAACATACAAATTAATTTCTCAGTGGAAATGCAAACGATGCCAGTACAATTCTGCTAGTCTGCCGATCCACTGTACCCCTCAGAACGATGAAGACGATTGGTTGGCCTCTACCCCAATCTGTTTCCCTTCAACCCTTCCATGTTATCTCGAGGTACTCAACGACGATATCTTACTGGAATTGTCACGACACCTTCTCTCAGAGTCGCTAGTCGCATTTTCAACAGCGTATCCTCGTTTCCGCCGGTTAGTCACCTCGAGATATGTGCTCTTGGAACGCGAATTGCGTTGTTTTTTCCTACGTAATCCTCTCAGATCTTCAGTATTAGGCATTGGAATTGCGCTCAATCAGGAAAATGGACGTTTATCTTCAGATTTCGATTGGCTAAGTTGGGAAGCTTTCGACACATATCAAGTACGGACTAGTGTTCAGAAACGGGACTTTGAATTCTTTCTTCCTTTGGCTTTCAACCGCGATCATTTTGATCGTGCTAAGGACCGGATATGGACCCACCTCGAGATTCTTCACAAGGCCGCTGGTGGAATACGGCGAAAAGGTCGCCCACGACCGTTTCGTGTCCCTCGGAGTCTTCATGATACAGTCGAGGTTGTGTACAAGCTGATGAATAATATCGTCGTCCTCTTGATGAAGGCCTGTAACGATGTACTTGAATCGCCTCCGACACCATCAACAGAACTTAACTCCGCAATCACGCTCCTCCACGCTTCTGAGAAAGCGGTGACTGCCTATGGACACCTCTATCATCTCCTCTTATGCCTCTCTCGCACGACACCAGCCATCCTTGAAGATGCCGTTGCACGTCTCCAACGCTTTCTTCATTTTCCCCAGTATCGATTAAAGGCACATGTTCCTGACCTAGGAGAACTTATAGTTCTCATAACCCTCGTTCTTGCCCTTCCACCTGACAAGCGAGGTCATCTCAGCTGGGCTTCACTGAACGGACCAGTCCTTGAGGAGGCCACCGTGCGCAATGCAAAGTGGCTCCTTGAGAAGCATCCTACACTCGAAGTCCTGGAAGATGGTCCAAGTCCGTACCGTCTTCATACCACTTTCATGGCTTACAAGACCGGCCTGCGCCTCATGATGTTCCAGATCACGTTTTTGGATATTTTCGTTAAAACATATGCGGCGAACCCAAGCCAACTTGATGATAATTATGGGTTTCCGGAACCAAGTATTCCAGCCCGTATGGTTGAAGAGGTGAAGGCCATTTACAAGGTCAATACCTGGCCCGCCTTCTTCCGTCGTGTACAATACCGAAATGGAATGGCACTCGATGAGATAGCCTTATCGAGGATGCTTAGGAACACGATACATACCAGTGCGAGGAGGAATTATCATCAGTCAAAGCCTCCACATACAATTCATAAAATGTGGTCGGAGAGATCTGAATTGGAGAAGCAATGGCTTAAAGGTCGTTAAAGCCATCGGCCATCCGATCTGTTCTTATACATGTACTTACAGTTTCGCACGCGTAATCGTTACAATAGTTATCCATTTAAGACGATCCAGTTGCAGATGAAATGTCTAGTAAGTATGAGGAATAGAAACATTATAACTTTAACAGAAACTCGCCATTGCGACGCCGAGCTGCAACCTGAAGTCAGGCCTTACCTTGCCTTTTCCTACTCTCACGACTGAGGGTGGGGATCTCACGCTGGTATGTATAAAGGTTCCCCGAGATTTCATCCCCAAATACGGAGGGTGGAACATTTTTTCCATAGGTTTGTACATTTTGAATCCTCCGCAAAATATCACGATGTTCATACAAGGTTACCAGTGTCTTCCTCTCATTGTCAATTTTTCTTCTTCCTGGTTATCTTCAGGTGCTGTGCCAGTTTTTATCCCTAGGACTTATTCTGCCCCGCCAAGCTCCAGCAACAGCCATTGACACAAGGCACCTCTTGATGTACGATACTGACGAAATGCAAGGCTTGCTTGTGTGTTTGGATTGAAAGTGGATGCCAAGATTCAACTGGGTTATATTCACGGTTAGAGGGGGTCGTTTAACTTCACCCAAGAGATGAGGTAATTTTTTCAATTGTGTCCCATACCCGCTGGGGCCTCGTCCTATGTCGGACTCTACTGTATGTAAGCGACATATGTAATGGCCTGAGATAAGGTGTATTCTATGGTTGGAATCCGAACTCGACTAGATAATACAGACACTCGTAAGTATCTTATCCATGATACATGTAAGTATAATGTCTCCGTTTGTAAATGTTAGCTTACTCACCCTCAGTCTGTATAGAATCGACTGAGGGTGTTTATTGTAAGTATATGTGGTTTCGTCTCCATTGTCCGTGTCGCGACAAAGGAGTGTCACTGTGTGATTTATAAAAGGGTAACCAATGGCCAAGGACACGGCGTCGTACGCGTAGATCGTAACATTCTACTCCATTTACAGAGTTCGGCAGGATAATCATGGTCGGAGCTCAAAGGTCCGCGATTCGATATCGATGGGAAAAACTGTCGACGAAGTCACGAGTGGGACAAATATCGATATTTGGATCCTGCCTATCGTTTTGCAAACGGCTGCAATGATTGCTGAAAATGCGAAGTCTGAAATGGCCTTTCCGACCGAGATATTATTCACCATTCTTCGACAAGCAACACTTGTCCCAGAGGCGTTCGACTCTTCCCCCTCTAGCTTTTTTGAAGACGGTGATGCAGTCATTCAACTTGTATACGATTCCATGAAAACAAAGACCTCTCTCTCCTTGGTTTCAAAGACTTTTCACAATTTCATGGAGTTTTATCTCTATGAAATCGTGATGATATTTCGCTTCGAATATGTCCCAATAATCCTTCAAAGCCTCAGAACAACACCTCCAGGGTTTCGCATCCCTCGAGGATATAGATGTCGCCGTCTCGACTTCTATCTGGGCATCGGCCATATCATCTACGCTGACGAGGCTTGGTACGAGGGCGGCCATATCTTATGGGGTTTGATCCCAGCATGTCCCAATCTGGAGATACTAATGGCCCAAATGGTTTGCTCGGGTCCTGGGGTGAATGTACCCCACCTCACTCACAAGGCTTTATGGATGACTATTGCAACATATTGGTCGAAAAGCCTTCGGCGCCTTGAATTGTATGGCTTTGGGATTCGGACAGACCGCGTGGAGATGATGTTGCGTTATCTCACAAGCCTCGAGTCATGCTATATCAGTGGTGTTACAAAGTTTGATCCACGTTCGGATACGTATGACGACGAAGAACCAAAAGAGCGTCAGGTGACGACTCGACGTAGATTGGTATGTTTCGTGGACGATTGGGACTATTCAGAGATGTCTGGTTGGTTTGACGCGTCGACTGTGGAAGAATTCAAGACAGCAAAGGAGAATTCTCAATGGCCACCGTTTGATTCTCTGCCCCCATATACTCTTCCCTCTTTACATTCATTATACCTTGATGGGCTTGATTTGAAGAGGTTTCATCAATTCAGATTTCCGCGCCTGCGCCATCTTGAGATGACTTGTTTTTTCGGCCACAGATTAGACCTCTGTGCCACTTATGGTTATTTCCCTACTACTGTTACGCATCTCACCTATACTGGGGGAGACATTCCATTGGTCCATTTTTTCCGATTCTTCCCTCAATTGAAGCAACTGACGGTAGTGTGCGAGTCAAGCGATATTCCTGCCTCGGAGTATGAATCCATGGAACCTCACTTGGACCTCAGGATTGTCGTACTGGCGCGCTGGAATTTTGCATTAAACACAGAGCGACTGATTCAAGATATTCTCACTGCTGTCCGCATGAAAAAGCTGCCGAGACTGCGCGCCATTAAGCTCCCGTCCGGCTGGAAAAACGAGGAGTTGCCTTTGAAGGAGGAATGTGAGGTGTTGGGCGTCAGGTTGGAGGAAGTAATTAGGCTGTAATACGCAGTAAGTAATGTAGTCCTCAGTTCTGTGGAATGAACTCTGTTTGACCTGTAATACGCAGTAAGTAATGTAGTCTACAGGTACCATGAGTATTTGTAGTGACGAGTGAACCAAAGGACGTACCCTCAGTTCTGTGGAATGAACTGAGGGTCTATTCTAAGAGAAATCCTACATATGGAAAGACCAAAAGTGTGGCTTGAGGAACTATACAGGACAATCAAATCTGATTGTACTGGAGTGGTAAAAGGGAAAAAGGAGAGATTTAATTAACTGGGAAGTAACCAACGCCGCTGCCACAGTGGTAAGTCTATTCCAACAGAGGTCAAAGCCAACTTTTTCTGGTATGATCCAACGGCATCATACATGAGCAATTCAATGTATAGAATTATAACTGCATCTTTTGTTCTCCTTCAACATGCTTTGTAATTATCTTTATGAATTAAAGATGAGGAACAAAACAATTGAATTAATGAAAGCAAAAAGATATCTAAACTTTGGTGAGACAAGACTAACACAGGCCAAACTCATGGATGCCTTAATAGAAATTCCGAGATCTAGAGTAGGTCGAGGTTTTTCTGTGCAGTGGACTATGTGTGGGAAAAATGTCTTCAATTTTGCTGTCATGTGATCTAAAGAGTGTTCCAATATCTAGATGCTTTGTAAGCAGCAGCCTGTGTCAGAGTGGAAAAAATGCCTCTGCAGTCAAGAGGTAAAAAATGAAGATAGTGTTGGACTGGTCGTGCAATTGTGTGATCCATGTGTATTAACAACTGGAGGCAAAAAATGACAGCTGGCTAGTACTAGAAATATTTACAGGGTGAGGAGGGTTGATGAATAAAGATAAAGTACACTAATAAAATACTGGCATGATGTTGTGAGCAAGAGGCCAATGTGACCTTCCCATCGCATACTTACTTATGGTCCCTCATTCCCATTCCCCCATCCTTCATGGTTGACTTTGCATTTTGTCAATGATTTGACAATATCTCAAGATCCAGTGCACTGATTTGCTCAATTCCAGTGCCATTGTACACACATTCACTGGTGCTTTCCAATGATATATGGGTTTGTACTAATCCAAGCAACAGATGCCTTTCAACATTGCCATCATCATTGTCATCAGTGTTCCAAACATGAATTGGCAATATTGTGGCACTGTTTGCCTTGATCTCAGCACTGCTGGATTTACCTTGATCAGCACTTTTTAATGATACCTAGTCTTGTACCATTTTGTTTCACAGATTTTTCTCAATGTCATCCTCATCATCATCATCATTGACCTCAACATGAACCAGCAATATCTTGTGAACTGTGGCACTATTGTAGTACTTGGTGTAAGTATTACTGATAGTTCTGGGGCTTTCTTGAAGTCTTAGAAAGTTTCCTCTAATCTACACTGGTGCTTGATGATAAAAACTTGATGTATTGGGTGCTTCACAGAATATCAAATATCCTGATGGGCAGAAGAAGGTTCTCAATAAACTCCAGCCTAAGTAGTTCACTCCCTGGAAACTACTGAGCCTTTGTCTACCAATAGACTTCTAATAAGAGGTGTTCAACAAACTCTAGCCTAAGTGATTCACTCCCTGGGAACCACTGAGCCTTTGCCTATCAAATGCCTGGTTATTCTCTACTCTACTTGGACTATTTATACTAATTTTCCCTGGGAACCACTGAGCCTTTGCCTATCAAATGCCTGGTTATTCTCTACTCTACTTGGACTATTTATACTAATTTTCCAGTGCACAGACCACCAGATCACATAACTTTTTGCTCTTGACCTCCCAGCATTCCTGACCTAATTTGTTGTTCCATTTTCCTTTGGTGATGCATATTTCAGTGCCACCATTCCATTCATCTCTTTCTTCCTCCATTCAATGCATGTTTCAGTGCCACCATTTCATTCCATTCATCTCTTCCTTCCTCCATTCAATGCATATTCTACCATTCTATTCATCTCTTTTGACATCCCTCCATGCTTCTTTCCATTTCCCCTTTCAGTCATGTCAAGTTGGGCATTGTCAGATCAGATCTTGATCTAGATCATCACAATTTGATCCCATTTTGTCACCTCTGCCAGCTTCCATGCTTTCCCTCCCCATAACAGTGGTTGGACTATTGTTGAGTTGATAGCTTGAGCTGGTCCCTGCCTTTTGTTCTGTACTGTCTGTGTATTTATTGGGGTGTTTTTGGAGATATAATTTGTTGAGACTGCTACCAGGAGGCTTACAGTTTTTAGCCTTATGATTAAATGTTTATTTTGACTTCTGGTGCATGTTGTGTCTCTGACTGCTGGTACAGCATCATAGTACTATTTGCCATGATTCTAGCACTGTTGGATTTGCCCAGATCAGCACTTTCTGATGATATACAGTTTTGCACCATTTTGCTTCATGATTTTTGCTTGACATCATCACCATTCATGACCACTTCCATGACCAACTTTTCAGCCTCTTGTAAGGGCAACCTCTGGAGGCTATGGCTCAGTCATACAGCTGGCAGAGGGAGATCCAAAGAGAACAAGTTTAAGAATTTTCTATGCCAGGTTGGATGCTTCTGGGGCCTCTGAAGTGTGGAAAACAACTGTACAGTACAACAAAACCTTAAAAACTCAAAAATTGCCTAAACAAACAAGTGCACAAACAAGGCAGGAAAACTCCAGACTTTGGAGGTCAGAAAGGCAAACTCCAGCTTATATAAGCAGTAAACAAGTGCACAAACAAGGCAGGAAAACTCCAGACTTTGGAGGTCAGAAAGGCAAACTCCAGCTTATATAAGCAGTATAGAAGTGGTACTGAAGGGCCCACACTTGTCTGAATGATAGTTAAAGAATCAGAGCACCTCAGAGGCTGAGAATAGTATCAACAGATAGTGTTGAAAGAGTAGAAGCAGTAAATGTTGACTGAGAATGGTATATTTGGTCAGCTGACAAATATGGTCATGTGATAGTAGTAACAAATTTGTGTTTATGTGTCTCTAAGCCTTAGTTGTTCTCTCTCTTTTATACAGACAGACTTCTGAGGTGGTGAGCACATTTTGGTTTACTGGACATTATAATTCTGATAGCCTACAACTTAGTTATTACTCTGTCCATAGGTATGATAAAAGTTGTTCTCTCTCTTTTACACAGACAAACTTCTGAGGCATTATTACTCTGTCCATAGGCTTTCATATCAGGCCAGCAGGTTATGGGCATCCTTTTTTAGGGATTGCTGACATTGTTTAGGTAACCGAAGACAGATATTTTCTGCATATATCTATATAACATGGTCTTGATCATTTGGTATTTTCTTAGAGGGTCAACACAATGACTGATCCTTTCCATCATCATAATTCTTCTCAGGTGGCTTTGTCTTCTTCACGATTCCTTGTTCACAAATTATTCAAATCAATCAAGTTTTGTTTGAGATTTACCTTTGCATACAACCATCATTCTACCTGATTTGGCAAATACCTTAGTGTCTGATACACATATGGGTCAGCCTAAACGTTTTCAATCTTTTATTCTATAAGCTTCTGTGAATTGGAACAATTGTTTTCCTCATGTATCTTCTGCAACACCCACTCTGTTTATTCAAGCATGTCCTGTCCATACACCGACTCCAGTTCGAGTTGTAAATCCTTCCCCTACTTTTGATTACAATTCCCATTCTAGACAACCTTTGGCTCGTCCACTTTCCACAATGTGTGTTCCAAATATGTTTACTCCCTCTTCTCCTGTTCCTTTTACTCATGTTTGACCTCTATCAGTATTTTTAAATCCTCATATTCCAGTTTCTCAACCTTCTTCAAATAATTTAAATCAGCCTGTTCCCAATGCTTTTATTCCAAATTGTCCTCTTTTGTCTTTATCTTGTCCAGCTTTGGCATTGCACAACACTACACTTCTTCCTATTCCTACTACAGTACAGACCCATCCTCATGTTATGGCATATCAACGGCATGGTCCACCACTCATTAATCATTTTCTAAATGAGAATTGATACCAGGTACTCACACCGCCTTTGCCTTGTCAATACTACCAGGTACCCATACTGCCTTTACCCTCATCAACATCAGTTTGTGGTTAGGTCTCCACCACCACAACAACCTCCTGGATTACAACATAGTTTCTCTCCTCCTACACAGTACTTGCATGAACCGGTACCAAATCTTCCAATCCAGGACTACAACTATCAGTATATTCCTTCTGTTGCATATGTACCCAACCTCCTGGCAATTCATACAGATATAAAATTACCTCCACTTACAACTATTCCAAGATTTAACTTGTCGGCAGATTGAGGACTTTGGTTCAATCCAGTCATGGCTCTTATCAATCATCTTAGCTTAAATGGCCATGTTTGTTCACTTCCTCCATCAGGTTCACCATTCAATCCAACTTGTCATGTAGTTGTCCCACCACATTACCCACACCACACCACACAGGAAGAATCTCACATTTATGAATTTTTCTGGAAAAACAATAATGTCTGTTCCTACATCATCTCTAGAAGGCTTTCAGCAGAGATATTCAATTCTCTTTCTCCTACTCACACAGGTCTATTCAATTTTCCTACATGTATAGCCTGTGACTTACTGGACTTTTTGCAGAAATAGTTCAGTGTCGGGAGTGCTGCTTTGGCACAACAAGTCAAGGATTCTACTTTTTGTCTTACATGTGCTGTGAACACCATTCCTACCTATGTCCAATCCTGGAGAATTGTGGTGAATCAATTATCTACGATGTCATGGGATATTATGCAGTATAAGAAGATACAACAATTTATGGATGGCATACCGGATCATCAAGCATTCAATGTCCTTAGAGAAGAAGTTTGTCGGTTTTGGAATAATAATCCTGATGGAGTTTTTGACTTCTATTCTCTTGCAAATACAATATTGGAAATTGATATTGATGTCTGACGTTGACTGGCAGGATCCCAACAACATACCAAGACACAAACACCTCAAAAACATTCTTTGACTACACATTCTTCTTCAATTTCTCCATAACAACATCTGGATCCTGCGCCTGACTCACAACAAAACACTTCACATGATGGGACAAAGGACACTACAAGTTGACCAAGGGCAAATGTAGCGATTTCAGAGGAACCATTGATGAACACATTTACGGAACAAATTGCAGCCACCCCAAGTTTTGTTGATGACAATCATGATAATCCTGTACTGTCTACAATAGCCAAAGAGGAGGAGAATGGTACCAATTTTCACCTTTATAACGATTCTGAGGTTGATACTGAGGGTCAAACATCTTTTCATGCTTTCATAAATTTGGTGATGCCAGTAGTGTTTGCAACCATCACAGACCAATACAACTCAATTTTTGATTCTGGGTGTACAACACATATAATCAAAGAGAGGAAATTTTTTTGGACATACAATATGGAACAAGCCACACCAGTTGGAACTGCAAATTGCAGTACACTTACTATGCTAGCAAGAGGAGAAGTCAGGTTTCATGCTAACATCGATGGCAAGATGTGAATACTGGTTCTGAAAGATTGCTTCCATGCTCCTAGTGTTCCCATTAATCTGCTTTCTGTTGGTTCTATAGTGGAAAATGACATGAAACTCACTTTTAAAAAAGGCACGACAACACTATTTTTCCCACATATATTGAAAAGTCTGGGTGGGAAATCACTCCAAGCAACGGTTCACAAAAGATAACTTTTTTTGTATTGCAATTTTATTATGCCAGTTACTAGGGTCAAAGTCCCTTTCTGCATCAGAACCTATTTTGACATCTTTTCTGAAAGTCACATGTACTCCAAATTTGTGGCACAGGAGGTTTGGGCACCTTGCCAAAGATATGACAAAAGCAGTTTTAACAAAGAGTTATGTGACAAGTGTGCAATATCATGGACCTTTTGAAGATGAGCAATGCATTCCATGTATAATTGGAAAACAACTGGCACGACCATTTGACAATCATGAATGTTGAGCAGAAAATGTATGCAATTTGCTACACATGGATTCCTGTGGACCTTTTCCAACAAGGTTCTCGAATAGGAATTCTAGTCATTTTCTGTAACGAAGTTATAGGTGTTGTGATAGCTTAAGTCACACAAAACAGAATCAGACCAGACTGGTCTATTGACTATGTAGTGTACAACAAAGATAAGCTGCTTAGTAAGCAGCACATGTAAAGTATTTATAGTACAGTAAATAATAATATTATATTATAATAATAATATAATATCTAATACAGTAAGTAAGGCTATGTGGCCAACGCCACATAGCAGACTACGCTACACACCCCCCAATCAGACCGAGCTACGGTCTCGAGATAAGGCAATGGTCAGGCCGTTGGTAAGTCAGGGATGGGGGCAATGGGAGAGTCCCCAGGCTCCCGGAATGGATCGGCAGTCATGTCGTCCATGTCGTAGTCGAGGAGTTCATCCTTGGGTATGGGCTCATAAGAAGTGCCCGATGGCCCTGCTACTGGCAGGGAGTCGTCATAGTCCTGGAGGGGGGACAGTGTGAGAGTGGGGTCAATGATCGACCCCGGGATAGGTGGTTGGGGATCAGGAAGATCCCCAGTGTCGGACAGGTACTGGCGCGTCCAGATCTCGTGGGTGTGAATGTCTTGCCTGATAAGGAGGTACATCCTCTTGGTGAGCACGTTGTCGTAAGCACGACGACTGTCCTGCTGCTGGAGCATCAGGCGTTGTCAATTGCCAATGGTGGCCTCGCGCCACCCATCCCACTGAGCAATGGACTGGGGTGTCCCATATTGATCGAGGTGTTGAAGCCTCTCGTCGTCGATAGCGGCAGCCTTGTTGTAGAGCTGGCTGTCGCTGAAGAAGAGGTGGGCCAAGTAGGTGACCCCATAGGTGTATGCATGGTCAGCCCAGCTGACCAGAATTTGATTATGAAGAAGGACGCGTAACATGTCCGAAGTGGTAAACACAGAAGCTGATGCTTCCGGGATGTCCACAGCCTGAGCCTCGAAGTTAGGGTCATCAACGTGGAGGGGCACAAAGACTTGCCCCGTAGCTGCCTCGTACTCGGCCACAGCCTCCTTGTAGAGGCCTGGCCTTGCAAAGACATAGGCCAGGTACTTGTGTACCGTGGTCTTGGGGAGGCGGCTGGCGCTGAGGGCGCGTACAAGTGCAAACCCAAACAGACTGCGCCAGTGAATGCGCATGGCACGGTCCATGGCCAGACCAGTCCATACGTTGGACGTCCCAGGATATCCATAGAGGAGGGCATATCAGGGGGAGTAAGGCCGACGAAGGCAATTCTCCCTCCCTCTTTGCGGCGATAGATCTGCGTTGGCACAATCATTTGCGGAATGTTCTCCCGCTCCTCTGGACTCGCAAAGGGTACCGCAATGGTCCTATACAGGACCTCGTTGAGTAAGTGAGACATGGCTCTGTCTCGGGCAGTAGGGTGGCAGTTTAGCGCCACCTGCTTGAATTTGTTGAGCAAGAGATAGCCCAACTGACGCTGACGAATCGGCATAAACTGGTTGTTCACCAGTGCATGAAGCCTGCGGACTTCTTAAGGACTGTGGAGAAACCCGCAAGGTGCCACTTGGTACACCTTACTGTTGTGGGGTGTCGACGCGGTGTTGCCCTCTTTATCAGCCTTGAAGGACCTGGCTGTGCGGGCTTCTTGCCTGACGAAGATAGTATTGGTCACTGGCGACTATTAGAACTGGGGAGATAACCCCGTGCCAAAGAATGAGTTCTGGCGCTCAACAGTGTGATCACGGTAGATCACAACACTGAGTGCATCAGGGATGTGCCCAGTTTTGTCCTTGAGGAGGGCAGCTCCTCGTTTGGTGCTATCCTGCGCCCGACAGTCCATTTTGGCCCGTCGATTGCTGTTGCGCCGTTTGCACACCATACATTGTGCTGCCGTCTCGTGCGGCACAGGAGATTCCATGCGAGCCTCTTCAGGCTCCTCATACCAATCATCATTGGAGGGCGGGGATGGCTGCCTCTCCAGCACAGACTTGTCAGATCGTGGGTCCATTGCCCACACACACCGTGGGAATCGGGCTGGCGGGCCCTCTACCAGTATTGCAGGTAAGAAGGGGATGTTAGCCTCTGGGGCACTCTCGGGGAAGTGCACATTGACATATGTGTGCCCTTCCGGGTGCTTACCCCGACGATCTTTTCAGGGTTGTGAGGCCTTAGCCTCAGTGGGGCGTGTACTCATGCCCCTGGAACTCTGCTCCCCAGAGTGCATGGTGGATATCACAGATAATGGTCGCAAAGATGCGACCTCAGATGCGCTGCTGGCAAGGCGCTGGATGAGCAGGGGCATCTTTATAGGGAAGGATGTCCCGTCCTAGTCCGGCCTCCCAGCCGGGGGCAACAACGCTCGACTGAGTCGAGTAGGAGGGCGCGTCCTCCACTCCTTGCCGATGTGCCCTTTTGCTGGAGTCAGTGTCCTGACTCAGGGGTGTGGTCTGCCGCTTACGAGTGGCCAATAGGGCAAGGAGATCAGTTTTGCGCTGGGCGCGCATATGATCCATGTCGTCCATCATCCGGCTGATGAGGATGACCACCTCTGCATCGCGGAGGTACGATGAGTCTGCGGGTACATCATACCTGTTGTCTCCCAGGCGTTGGAGAAGGGTAGCCAGGACTAAGTCCTGATTGAGACTGGGCTCGATGGCCCGTGCTTTTTCTTTGTCGCATCAAGGACGCGACTCTTCTTCTGAGCTGGGCTCGGATTGGTGCAGCATCTTGAGCCGCTGTAGCAAGGAGAGCTTGGCCAGGCTCTCCATCGGCGCATTAGCCGCTGAACTGGTGCTTAGTTCTGGATTGAGAGTTTCTGTGGTCTCAATGGCCGCGGTGGCCTGTGCGAGGGGTGCTTGGCACCCCTCTAGATTGTTGACTGGTACTGTGGTCAACAGGGAAGCCGACCTGCCTCCCTTGGCTGTCGCCTCATACAAGGCATTGTACTGGGGCATTGTGCCCCACGCCCCCATCCAAGCCGGGGAGTACGGCATCATTACGGGCACACCACCCATGCCAGAGTAGTGCGCCGGAGTGGTAAACTGGGGCAAAGGATGTGCGCCCATAGCCCCTCTTGCCATAGCGGGGGCAAACTGCCCCCATCCTGGCGCTGCTTGGGGGCTGACTAGCCCCCCATAGGCCTGTTGCTGGAATTGGCCCTCAGCGTGATGTGGCGCATAAGCACCCGCTACTGGTTGTTGGGGCTGATAGCTGCCCACAGGTGCGTTCTGGGGCATGATGTTGCCCTGCATGAGTTGGTGTGGCAGGTAGCCACTGATCACTGGCTGCTGCGGCGGGTAGCCTGCCACTGGTTGTTGCTGCTGCTGTGGAAAGCCCACAGCCTGTTGTGATTGTTCCAACTGGGGCGCATTTTAGGTCAGTGGGGGAGCCATCTGCCCCCCCCTTCAGCTGACGGTAAGACCGACGGTGCAAACTCAAACTGTTGCTGCTGTTGCTGCTGCTGCTGCTGCTGCTCAACAGGGTCCATGGGCATCTTGTCCATGGTTAAGGGAAGAAAGTGAAAAAGAAATTTCACCTTTTAAGACATGTTTCAGCCACAGCTGCTGACCAACTCAGCCAAGCCGCAATCAGCACTGCCAATCAAATTAAGCGCCAGCATGCTTACTTAATTGATGTGGGCGCTTAACACCCTTCAACTCCAAATAATGGTCAAGTGCCGCCAACTTGGAGCAATGGGAGTGTGGCTCCCATGCTGTGTCCCCAAGGGACCAGCGCACCTCAAACTTGAGCGTATTACGCTCAGTCCATCAGTGCCCAATGATGCACTCGACGAACCACTCGTCATTGTCTCGAGCCCCAAAATCATAGGGCCCTGGGGTTGCCCTGTTAGGGAATAGCGCATTGTCAGACGCGCTATATGGTCGCAAGAGCGACACGTGAAACTTTGGAATGATGCGTCGTTCCTGCAATGCCAGAGGCAGCTCCAACATGTAGTTGGAGGTACTTGGCTCTGCATCTAGGACGCGGTATGGGCCTACCCATTTTAGGCAGAGTTTACTTGCCCGACCCTTTGGGAGTCTCAGGTTATGCGTTGACAGGTAGACCAACGCTCCTACTGCTATTGGCGGTTCTGCTCGCCTATGGTGATTGGCGTTTTTTGCCTGAAAGACTTGCATCTCTATAATGGTGTCATGCGCTGCTGCAATGTTCTCTAGGGCCTGCCTGGCGAACTCGACAACTCCTTGGTGAGCCACCGTATCAGCACGAACTTCGTGCAGCATGGAGGGCAAGGCGCATGAGGTGCAGAACTTAGTCACTTCTTGGGCCATATGTGGCCACCAATACCATCTCCGGATGTAGCCCAGCGTTCGGGCAGCACCAAAGTGCCCTACCAGTGCATGGGCCTGGTCCAAGACTCGTGTAACAATGGTTCGCATACAGAGGAGGCAGACCACTGCCACCCTTTGACGGTTCTCCGTTGTGATCAGTCCACCAGGCTCATGCCTGAACTGAGGATGGTTGTCAGGATTGGCAATTATCTTGGCAAAGAGAGAATCCTCGCCATATTCCTGCACCACTTCCATCCAGAAGTCGTCGCTGCCCAGGCTAGGGGGCTGGGATGAAGGCAATTCACCTTCTAGCATCTCCGCCAGCGTAACAGGATTATCGGGGTGCTTGTGCTCCCCAGATAACGCTTGGTCCACGACTTCATGCTCCTTGAGCAACTGGGCAGCTACGTCCCGCTCTTCACGCTGCTCCCTGAGGTGAGTGCTTTGCCTCCGTTCATCGTCACACATGGTGCGTACTTCCAGGACATGCTCCCTGAGCTCCTGGTATCGGTGGAGAGGTAAATCCTCTCCATCTGGGTCTATGCGGCAGTCTGCCTGCACATACTCATGAGGCTTGTGAGCCTTCCCAACTACATCACTCTCAAAGTAGCGTGACAAGCAGTCTGCCACTTTGTTGAGTTCACCTTTAACATAGGTGATGTCAAACTGGTATCTCGACATGTAGTCTATCCAACGCCACTGACGCAGCGACAAGTTCACCTGAGTTTTGAAGAACTCAAGGGCCTTGTGGTCCGTTATGATGTGGATAGGGTATCCCATCAGCTTATCCTCCCACTTGAGGAGGGCCTTGAGTATGGCGAGAGTCTCCAGCTCATGCACCGCATAGTTTTGCTGGGCCATCGTGAACTTTTTCGACATGAACCCTGCTGGGCAGCATGTCTGCCAGCTGCTTCCCTGACTGTACATGGCTCTGATGCCTGTCTTGGACATGTCACATATGAGCCATATCGGCTCGTCCCATCTAGGGTCGATTGGTTGAATCACTGGAGTCTTTGTACAGATCCGTTTGACCATCTCAAAGCACTGCTGGTGCAATGGCCTCCAATTGAATGGTGACCCGTTCTGTGTCATGACCATAAGTGGCCCAGTATAGGCCGTGACATCGGGCAAGAAGCTCGATATGTAGTTGACAAGACCAACAAATCATTGGATGTCATTGTAGTTACGGGGCGTGCGCCACTCCCAAATGTGATCGAGCTTGTTCTGATTGGGGTGGATACCCCGCTCATCTATGACATGCCCTAGGCAGTCTATACTCTGAGTGTAAAGCTCACATTTCTTCCACTTCAAGTACAACTTATACTTGCGCAGTCGTTCAAATATGACTCTGAGGTGCTGCTCATGCTCCTCCATAGAATCCGAGTAGATGTGCATAAACCATCCTATTACGTCTCAAAAAATAGAGGTCATTAGCCTCTGGAAGGTTGCAGGAGCGTTGCAGTCTCCAATCTGCATTATGTTGCTCATGAACGTGCCCATGATCGATGCAAATACGGTCTTGGGTACGTCTTCAGTGCAAATGTGCACCTGCTTGTAAGCATCAGTAAGGTCGATCTTCGAGTGATACTTCACCCGAGCCACATCCTCCCGGATCACCTCCTGATCTGGTAAAGGAGTTACATCCTTTATAGTGTTGTCATTGCGCTGACGCGCATCCAGAGCTGTTCGAAGGGATCCATCCTTCTTTGGTATGCACAATAATGGTGCAGCCTGAGCAGTGGTGCATGGGGACCACCATTGAGCATTCAAATAGTGATTAGTTTTATTGCGTAGTTGCTCCTGGAGCGCGCGCAGACAGCGTGGCAAGTGGTACTTATATTGCTTCCTCTCATCTAAGAGATTGATCTCATGGTTCACCTCCCGCCATGGCAGGAGCTCCTCCTTGGTCCCGTTGACCATGTCGGCAAATTCTTCTTGCCATTGCTGACGCAACCAAGGTATATCTTCCTCACAAAGGCTTGTCGCCTTCTGCTTCCCCTTCATACGCACCGGGGAAAGTACTTCCACCGTCTCTGAGGGTAACCAAGGTGGTAGTGCATATTGCTCACGCATTGCGAGCACCTGATTGACACTGTCATCGGGTATATGTAGTCTCAGCGGTGAACCCACTGCCGCCGCCTTATAAGCCACGAGGCTTTTCCTCTCACATACACCTGAGTACACCATGGACACCTCGTCTGAGGCTGGCTGGCAATATGCTGGTTTGATGGTCATCCGTCTCTGGTGCGCATTTTGCGCACACATGGCTGCCACCAGCTCGTTCTACTCCTGCGGCATTCGAGGGTCATATGCCCAGTCGTACTCCGGAAGGGATGCTGGTCGTTCCCATAGGGACTGTGCGTCCCTCTCACATGAGGCTTCCGCCTCTCGGATGATGTCTCTCAAGTCATCCAACTTGACTCGTGAGGACGTAGGTGGGCATACATCCACTGAGTCCTCCCGTTGTCTCGCCTTCTGATGGCACTTGTCTGGAGGCTTTGCGCCTCGAATATCAGGAGCGATTATTCACTCGTCACTCCTTTTGGAGGCTTGATACTCCTCCTCGCTCATCATCACCACATTGTGGTCTGAGCTCAGTCCAGGCATAGCCTGCACTTCCTCCTCCACATCCTCCACTGCCGGCACTCTGCGCTGGCCAAGTCATGGAGACTCCTTGCGTTTCTCCATAGTGCAATGATGTTGCAGACGATTATCAGTGTCATCTGCTGTAGCTCGTTTGGCTGGGATCACTTTCCCATTCACTAGTACTTGACAGTGGTCAAAGTCTAATATGACTTTGTTACGCCGCATGAATGGCGTTCCCAGTATCATATCATAGCAATCGAAGTTCGCTACGTCCATGTATTCCCGGCTACATGAGCCCGGTGTGTGGACAGTCACATTTGTCCCATACTGCACCATGGCTCGGCTTCCTACGGTGCCCAGCTGTAACACCAATGGCGTATCCAACTCCTGCACGGATATTCCATACACATGGGCGAACTGGGGCGTTATGCCCGACGTAGTACTCCCAGAGTCCCATAAGGTCCATGCCTTGTGGCCCTCTACGTCCACATACGAGACCAGGCACTCCTTGTTTGCCCGTTTGAGTGTAGGGTGCTGCAAAGTGCCCTCTGCTTGACAAAGAGTCACCTTCTTCATCCGAACCACGTTATTCTTTTTGGGATCATTTGTTGACGGCCAATCCGTCATTGCCGCTAGGCACTCGGAGTCGCTGTCACGACTGTAGTACTCATTGTTGTAGACGTCGTCATATATGTTGACTGTGACATATTCCTCCCCCTCCATGACCACACTCTCGGGCTCGGCGCCCAATGCCTCCTCTGGAGGCTCCTGGTTGTTTGTGGGGTGCTCTGCCTCAGACTCAGCAGACATGTCTCCATCACTCCCACTTGTGGCTGCAGTATGTGCAGCTCAAAGGTGGGCGCGGGGTGTATACCCCTTTCTTGGAGCTCCCGGCTTTGTGGGGCAGTTGGTCGTGTAGTGGCCTGGTTGGCCACACGCGAAACAAGTCCCCATCTGACCTGGTGGGTTGGCTGGCTTGAAGTCCAGCCTTGGTTTAGGGTCTTCTCCATCCGGCGCCCGCTCTGGGCATGGGTGGCTCTGCCCTCGGTTTGCAGCAGGGGTTCTGCGTACCACAAACCACGTGTTGCGGTCACGATCCAAATTGGCCTTTTTGGCCAAAAAGGTCCCCACATGCTGACCCTGTGAGGGTGTCCCAGCAGGTGGTAGTCGCCTGGTTCCCCCTTTATGTCCACTCCGATGTTCATAGTAGTTAGCAGTCTTCAGGGACTGCTCATACCTGATGGCATATGCCACAAACTCTTCCACATCATTGACTTCTGGGGACAGTCCATCCTCACATATCAGATAGCGGTGCATGTCCGCTGGAATGCCATCCAAGAATGCTTTGAGCATTGTATACCCATCCAGGTATACTGCCATATTCTGGGCATGATCATTAAGGATATTATAGAACCCTTGCACTCCCAACTTCTCGGTGTACTTGGCGGACTGGAAATCCCGCCTTGCATTCTGGAGCGTTGAGGGGTGCACAAATCAATCGTACAGTCCTGTAAGGACTCCTTTGAACATCCAGTTATACTGGATGCAGTTGACGTGCAGTACTGCCCATCGAAACCACTCCATGGCCTCTCTGGCCAAGAACTCAGGCAGAACAAAGATTTGTTCTCATTCCATATGGTCACCTCCGTATAAGCACATGGCAAGATGGGTGCATACATCCATTGCCCAATCCTCCAAGTCGCTGAACTTGGACGCGCCTGTATAGGCGCAAATATGCCTACTGTCTGCCTTACGCAGCTTCACCCCATCTGGTAACCGTAAGGTTACACCCAGGGCATCATCGACTACTTGATGCAGGCGATTGTGCATGGCTTCACAATGCATTCAAATGGCCTCCCGCTGACCCAGGGATCTAGTCGCCAAATCAGTGGCCTGGGAAAGTGACTTCTCTCGTCCACCCTGCGGAGGACATCCCGAGCCTCCTCAACTGTGGGCATAATTGCCCTCGTCTTGAGGAGTCGACCTAGGGCCGTCATCCTGGCCATTACCAGGGGCATCACGTCTTGTGGCGCCATCTTGATTGAGGAAGTCTCTTTGATCATGATTGTTGCGCTGCCCTGGAACTGGAGAAGCTTGGTTCTCCTGACCCTGCATGACAAATTGACGACAGATCTCATCAATGGGCTTAGTGCCCTCAAATACAATGCCCTGATTGTCAATAAGGGACTGTCCCTTAGTCCTGAGGTCGCCATTGCACATACGTTGATACACGACTCTGTTGCTCAACGTTTCTGCCATGGGCACACGCAGCATCACAGATGCCTCGCTCTCCACCTTGGGCACGGTACTATTGTGCCCATCTGGACCTGACATATCTGTTCTAAGGTCTTGGTTATGCATGTGTGGAGGCTCCTCACACCACTCTTGTCCTGCTGGAGTATAAAAAGTACTCACCGGTCTTACTTTGGGCACTTCCTGCACCCGTGCTAGTGCCTCCACTAGCTCGATTCCGACGTCTTGATTATGCCGTGCTGAGCATTCTTCAGACATGTGGCTCCAGGGGGTCGAGGCCCCCAATTGCTGTGTGGCCTTCCGCTGCACATACATTTGCAGCTCAATAGTGAGCACTCTCACCATCAAATCAGTATATTTGGTACTGAATACATTGGGCACTTTGTGCCCTTGTCGCCTAAGTGCTACTATATGTGCTGACATGTAGTGCTCGAGTCGTGCTTGGGTGGTGTATTTCATCACCTCTGGGTGCAAGTCCCAGAACACCCGCAAGCGCACGGTGTACGTGGTTTTCAGGCTTGGGTGGTGTATTTCATCACCTCTGGGTGCAAGTCCCAGAACACCCGCAAGCGCACGGTGTACGTGGTTTTCAGCTGCTGCTCCTCTGCTCCGGCGTCATCGTCACTTGACGACTCAATCACCTCCTCTGGAAGCTCTACAACCTCTGGAGCTTCCTCCACTGCTGGTGTGCACGGGAATCGGTTTTCCGTGCAGGATACTTCAGGGCTTGCAGCCTCCTCCGGTATCTCTTCTATGCGGGCTTCCGCTACCTTAGAAGGCATTGGGCCTGCTGTGGGCCACCTGGTCCCACCACTCCAGTTTGGAGGGATAGCTCTCCCAGTCCGTACCAACGACTCGGTGTCTCCTGGAGCGCCATAGGCGCCTGTTGACTGTTGGCCATCCTCAGGGGGCCCTTTGGAAGCTAATCAGCTAGACTGTCGCAGTCCTCCTGGCAGCTGCATAACTGGGGGAGTTAATCCTCCTGGCATCTTGTTCTGGAGACGTTGCTGACCGTCCTGCTGTGAGCTTTCAGCTCTCTGGGCCTCGCTTTCATTCCTGGTCAGATCGGTGCTCCGACCTTGGTCTTGCCTGACCCACATTGGATGCTGACGCATCCTGGGTGTCTGCTGGGTCTCCCCGTAGATTGTGGGCATTCCGCCCGCCATCAACTGCAGGTATGGGATTACTCATTGATTCCCTGTTTGAAATTTGCATGGTGTGGCTGTGCAAGAAGCTCGAGAAGCTGATAGAGTTCTGTCAACAAACTCAGCGACTGACGTCGGGTGCTAGACAATAGATCCTAGCTGGCGGATTCAAAAAAATGTAACGAAGTTACAGGTGTTGTGATAGCTTAAGTCACACAAAACAGAATCAGACCAGACCGGTCTATTGACTATGTAGTGTACAACAAAGATAAGCTGCTTAGTAAGCAGCACATGTAAAGTATTTATAGTACAGTAAATAATAATATTATATTATAATAATAATATAATATCTAATACAGTAAGTAAGGCTATGTGGCCAACGCCACATAGCGGACTACGCTACATTTTCACTTGATTCTAGACGACTATTCCAATTTCAGGAGCACAGCATTACTTTTAAAGAAAAATGCGGCGGCAAAAAATTTTAAAAGGGTCCAAGCAGAATGGGAACTGAAATTGGAAAACAAGGTGAAAATGGTCCATTGTGATGGTGCAAAAGAATTAGTAGAAGGTGAATTGAAAGAACACTTGGAGGAGAAAGGAATCATCTTGCAGACCATAGCACCATATGCTCATCAACAGAATGACAAAGCAAAACATTATATTTGAACTATAGAAGACACAGCTCAGATGCTCATGACAGAAGTTAGTTTACCGTTATTGTTTCTTGGAGATGCAATTTAATGGCCCAATACCTCAGAAACAGATTGCCAACATTGACTCTTACTGGGACAACTACTCTATTTAAGATACTTCATGGGCATAAACCAGACTTGTCACATCTTAGAGTCTGGAGTCTGGAGTTGCCAGTGTTTTGTACTACATCCAAAGGAAACTCAGAAGAAAGGAGATGCAAAGAGGTTTGAAGCAATCTTTGTCAGTTATGAAGAAGACAGATTAGGATGGAAAGTTCGAGATTTGAATAGACGGTATTATTTTTCAAGGGACATCATATTTAATGAGAACTTAAAAGGGCGGTCAAAATCACATTCAGTTCCAATATATTCTCAATTAATTTCTCATGAGACATCAAAGACATCATTAGATCCCTTATCGCACATCCTATTATTATCTGAGAATGATGTTGAACAACATCAAGAGATTGAGTCTACTCTAGAAGATAATATCAATGTAGGACAACCTCAAAAACACAGAATGTGAATGCTGGCTGGACAACATTATTGGGAGGAAGTTACAAAGAGGCATGAACAATTAATAAACCTTTAAGCAGATCGTATGGCATGGATAGAACCTCATCAAAGCCTATTGGCAGTTCTTAACATTAACTCATAGCCTCTCCTTTGCCTGGTACTCAACCAGCTGCCATGATGATTGAGCCTGAATTGGTGGAGGAGCAGGTCAGCTCGAGGAATTGACTCAATCAGCAGCCCTCATAATAACTGAACCGCAGGTGGCACATCAGCAAGAGGTGCCTCTCTCCCTATGCATGCCTCCACCAGTTCCAGCTTCAACACGGCCAAGCTCTGCACTTGAGACCATCCATTCTGCTACCGCCAGTAACCAACTTGGTGTATGGGGCTTCTATCAGCCTGTTCCTAGAACTTATTCTTTCGATCCAGGCTATTTTGATGGTGCAAGTTTTCTTTGCCCCTCAGATGCAGGTGTCTTTGATGGTGCTCAATGGCCCTCCCACATTTTCCACTTCTCACTTTGTGCTTCTGACAAAAAAGGTCTGCCTGCACCATTCATCTTCCTGTCAGAGCGCAGATAATAACTAAAACGTTCAAATAGAATAAGCAGATTTAAATTCAGAGTTTTGAGATGGAACTTAGAATGACTGAGATTGAGACAAAACAACTGTGTTGATTGCCTAGGGACTTGCAATGAAGACAGAGTTTTTATATGTAGTTATATAAAGGGGAAGTAAATAAGAAGCGATAAAGATTAGAAAACTAGGAAACTGAATCAGTCTATGAGGTCATGTATGACAAGATAAGAAAAGGAAAAGGAGAAAAAAGGAGAATAAGAATTTGAATAAGGAGAAGTCGACAAAATTAGAATGAATCAGAACTCAGAATATACTTGGTGATTTTCTTGACATTACCCCCTCTTTAAGATTGAGTTGACGTAATCTTTTGATTGAGGTGGGTGTGCAATGTGTCCTGCTTGTGTAGTGGTTTATTTAGGAGGTTCAAAGTTACATTGAGATGGTGGAGGAGGAGGAGACGGAGCTCAAGTTGGGTAGTTGATCAATATGTTGGAGTAAGCAACGAGGTCTGGTAACGTTGTTTTAAGTGCTTGATCAAAATAGATTTGTGGAAGTCTCAGTCTTCTAGAATTTTGACGATGCCAATGTTCAATTACCTTGAATAGTTCTGATGATATATCTGTCAAAGAAATCCAAGAATTCTTGGATTCAGGAAAGTTCTTTCATGAAACAAAGTAATCATATCATCAGCCTATTTTTCACGTGTCAATAATAATTAAGATATCATGAGGTTGATCCAGGATTACATTGATTGAAGAGGAAGTTGTAGGAGTACAATTAGGAATGATCAAAGTAGGTGTCCAGAGTTTGAGAAGAGAAACATGAAAGACTGGATAAAGTCTAGAGTAGGAGGAAGAGAGTTCAAGGAGGTAGGATGACTGGCCATGACAAGCCAAGATTTTGAATGGCCCAAGACATTGGTAATCCAGTTTGCTAAAAGGTTGCATGGTTTTAATATTACAACAGAGTAACCATACGTAGTTGCTGGGTTCCAGTTTAGGAGCAGGTGTGTGATGTCGGTCGTAATATTTTGCCATGTAATTGTTGGCTTGATCCAATTCTAAACAAAGTTTCTCATGTATTTCTTGAAGGCAATTTGCAACGTCTGTAGTGGCGGGGTTAGTTGTGTGTTTGGTCAATTTGATCTCAAAGTCAGGATAGTATCCAAGGTTGGCGTAAAATGGGGTTTGCTGTGTCAAGAAATTTGTATGATTATTGTCTGGAATATCAAGGGGCTGGAGAAGTCTGTAGAGTCTGTAGGTTGTGTTCTTGGTGTGTGCACAAATATTGCAGGATTTAACATAGGCACAAGAGTAAGTTTGCATTTCAGGCCATGAGAAATCTCGGCAGAGGTTATCATAAGTCTCTGCATGACCAGAGTAGCCCGAAATAACAGAGTCATGACGAGAATGAAGGATTTTTGCTTGGAGTGATGAAGGGACAAAAAAGCGTCCATTATGAAAGATTAAGTTGCTTTGCTAGGTAATGCATTTGTCACTTTGTTGTAGGAGAGTATGCAACTTGGTGTTGGTGCGATAAGCAGCTTTGAATTTGTTGAGTAGTTCTGAATTGTCGAAAGGAAATTGATAGAAGGTAGAGGTGTAATGGAATGAGCATCAGAAGGAAAAATTTGTGCAGTGTGGTAGAGGTTAAGTAAAGCTTGACACTGAGTAACAATAGTTTCATCCCCCTCTTGAGGCTCATAATCTGGTTGTCTGGATGCCGTGTCTGCCAGGTTCTTGGCATCCAGTGCGTAATCCAATTGAAAGTTGAATTCAGATAAAAATGAGGCTCAGCAAGCCTGGTGGCAGTTGAAAAGTCTTGATGTCATGAAATACTTCAAATTAAAATGGTCTGTGATTGTTGTGATTGTATGTGGCGATCCTATAAGCCATAAACGCCACTCGCAAAAAGCTTCTACTATGCCTAGTAATTCTTTATTGTGGATTTCATAATTGATCTCTGCCAGTGCTAGTTTACAAGAATAGTAAGCAACAGGATGAAGCAAAGAGTTTGAGTCAGGTTGCAGATGGATGGCTGACAGAGCAAAATCAGATGCATCTATGACAATAGTAGAGGGAAGTTCTGGGTTAAAGTGCTGAAGGACCGGCGCTGTCATAAACATAATTTTAAGTTTCTTGAATGCTTCGCACGTGGTGGAATTTAGTCCTGGGAATTTAGCTTTTGCTTGCTTCATAGTCAAGGTATGCAATGGAAGACAGATTTTGGAGTATTGAGGTATAAAATCTCGGTAAAAGTTGCAGAACCTGAGAAATTGTTTAACTTGTTTAACTGAGGAAGGTAGTGGCCATTTTGCTATGGTGTCTAGTTTCTTTGAATTCATCTGGACACCATTAGCCAAAATTATATAGCCTAAATACTCAACTTGGGATTTCTCAAATTGCCATTTTTTGGCATTGGCAAACAAGTTTGCATTGGAGAGGTGTTTGAGAACAGCCTTGACCCATTCTTTGTGATCTTCACCTGGTTGTGAGAATATTAGAATGTCGTCTAGATAGACAACACACCAGATGTCTAGAATATCATGTAAAACGTCTTGAATAAATGCTTGAAAAGTAGCCAGAGCATTTGTGAGTTCAAAAGGCATAACAGTATATTTAAATAATCTGAGGTGGGTACAAAAAGCAGTTTTCCATTTGTTGCCTGCCTTGACACAAATTAAATTGAAAGTGTTCTTCAAATCAATAATGGTGAATTTGTTGCATCTCTGAACACGGTCTAAGAGATCTGATATAAGAGGAAGGGGATAATGATTCTTCTTTGTTATGGCATTTAGACCTTGATAGTCTACACAGAGACAGAGATCTCCTGTCTTATGCCATACAAACAGAATAGGTGATGCTGCGGATAAGGTTGATTGATAAATAAACTCCTTTGCAAGTGGTTCTTCAATATAATCGAAGAGGGCTTGGTGTTTGTCTTGCAAAAGTGAATAAATAGGACCAAAAGGAGATGTTTTACCATCCTCAATGTCAATGCTAATGTTATAAGGTCAATGATCCAGAAGTTTCTTGACTTTGACAGGGTCAAAGACACTGAGGTACATGTGAAATTGTTGAGGTACCAAATTCCATAGTTTATCTTTGTTCTTGGATAATAGTGATGGAGGTGGTTCAGAAGGTGGATGTGTAGGAGAGTTGATATTGGGAGGTAAGGAATTTGAAATAGCATTGATGTGTACTTTCAAATCGTTATTGGTAGAGTACCATATGCAAGATATAGCTTGATTCTTAGCATATTTTCTAAATTGTTGTGAAGAGCAAGTAGTGATATGCACAGATTTTGGTTTAGGTCTGTTGATGACATCCAAAGTTTGGTCAGTAACAAATATATTAATAGTGTTGCCATACCAAAAGCTTGCGTGGGGCGTGCTAAAGTGATGAGGGAGTTCCGGACAGGTCCCAGAGAACGTGCCTATAAAAAATGGAGTAAAGTCGGTAACGGGGGTCAGCAGGTGTCAAGCGCTAAGGTAAAGCGCCTATGAAAGATGTAGTAAGTGAACACGGCAATGTCAGTGGCAAGAACACGGTAAGCTTAGTGAGGTTTAAGCGTCGTTAGTGCCTGCCATAGCTGCAAGGCGCAAATAGGTCGAAGGCTAGCGATAGTCTGCAACTGCCAACAACTGCAACGTTGCTGACCGTAACTGAGGTCTTGAACGTAAGAGAGACTGAAGTAAGGGGAGCAGGAAACTCTGTTCTCTGATGATAATTGTACAAGTCGGTAAGTACTTTTATACTACAAGGAGTTTGCCGTCGCCAGTGGCTAATAACGCCAAAGAGCAGTAAACTAGAAAATTTTATAAGGGGTAGCTCCAGTGGTTTCAGATCCCTGCCATCCATTCAAGACCCTTAGCGGCACCAGGCAGCAGATTGCGACGCTAAACCATCAAACCATCACCCTTCTGTCTGTTCAAGCACCTAAGCAATGTCAGCCGCCAAGGTCAAACGCCAAGCTGTCCGTCAGTTTTTTGATAGATCATCAATCTTCTTGCTAAGCGCTGTCGTCAGTGACTGATGCCATCTGTCAGTTGTCATTCTTGCTGCCGTTGGTGCTATCATTGATCAGATCTGCTTCTGGCCATGTCTGGCCATTGGGAATGGCTTGAAATGGATAAAACGTGTGTGCCAAGTTTGGGACGAGTGCGGCAAGGTTTCTGGAACCAATGCCGAGCCTGCTGTTGATGCACCTAACCTGTATAGGGTCCTATCATCTCCTCCCAACTGAAAAATTGACTGTCCTCAGTCACCAAATAAGGCTACCATTACCGTTTTTGTGACATGTGGCCCGTGCGTTCTTCAAACTTTGTTTATAGTCCTGGCACGTGAGTTTGGACTTCGTTTCTTCTCCCCATTTTTACCTGGCACTCCAGAAATAAAATATGTCTTTCCATATTCCAACTCTGCCCCCCGTGCCTTCCCAAGCAGCCCAAGAAGCTGCTTACACCTACATTGCCAAGGCCAACCACTTTATTCGTCATATTGAGGGCATTGGCGCTGAGGTGTCCCAGAACTTAGTGGTTGGCATGATGAAGCTCCTGGAACAATGGTATGAGGCGCGGGTCCTTGGCATTGGTTGGGATCACGAGATCGAGGTATGTGAGTGGTGCCGCATGCAGTATGTAGATAATTGTGGTACTGAGTAGTTAGCGCCCTTTTCCCACTTTGTAAGTTCCCTTGCTGCCTTCCATGCCACTTTTTGACCGTTCCCTAGGCACCTCCTGCTGTCCCCACCATTGAAGATGAGCTAGAGGACATTCTTTCTGGCGCATTGGCAACCAAGTAAGTAGCTTCTGACCTTTCCTTCTCTAGCTATGGACTGAACTATCTCTCCATAGTAAACAAGAGGTACTGGAGCCCCTTGCTCACTTGCAGATCAAGCAGGAACAGGAGGAGGCTGCCGCTGCTGCTGTCGTGCACACCTTGGCAGTAGTGAGGGCAGAGCTCGCCAAGGAGCAGAGACAGAATTTAGTTGCCGAGGGCTCAAGCAAGAGGTCTCGTGCCGACAGTGTTCAGGGCCCCACACTGCCAGCAAGCACAGGGGGTTTGCCTTCAAAGCCTGGCAAGGCTTTGAAAAAGAAAGTAAGTCTGGTGCTGTTGCCATTGCCTTCTTACCAACAGTGTCTTTTGCTAGTCTCGCAAGGGGAAGGGCCCTCAATACAAGGTACGCTGTTGAAGATCTTTACTGACTTTTTATTGACCCCATCTCAGCTCCCGAGTCAGACAATGTTTGACGACAAGGAGCTGAAGGGTTTGCTCTTGCCACGCTGAGAAGACGTAGTTGTGGATGAGGGCATTGAAAGAGGAGTAGAGCTGCCTGAGATGAAGAACAAGTGCATGGTCTCCCTGGCGACGTGCCAGGAGTTTAAGGCTTCGCGTGGAGCGGTAAGTTGCCTTAGCTTTTTGTATGATTCTGATTCTCAAGTAAGGGCAGTGTGACAAATGCTGGGCCAATAACGACCCCAAAAGTTGCTGGTTCCCCACTGGCACCCAACCCTGCTATTGGTGCGGCACTCTCAAGCGTGCTTGTACTATTGACAGCGCCAAGAGTCATGAGCATGGTGGAGCGCCTGATCTCTTCATTGAGAAGACCTTTTTCCAGGTGGTTTTGGTGAAGCGGGCTAGGGAGTTTGTTGAGGGGGAGCGTAAGGAGGTGGCCGCTAGGAGGGCGGCCAAGATTAGCAAGTCCTCCTTGGCGCTGCTGATGCGCCAAGGAGAAGAGTCGGAGTCAGTTGGCAAGCCAGGCGTTGGCAAACACCAAGAAAAATGCAAGGCCAAGCGCATACGGATTGAGTCCCCCCAGTCCTCTCCAACTGCTGAGGACACCAAGATGAGGGATTTAGAGGAGGCCCTTGCCACAAGCCGCCTTCCTCCCATTAGCAGCGAGGCTGGTCCCAGCTGCTTGCTGTCCCCCCTCGTCTTGCCTAAAACTGTGCCAGCCGATGTTTTGACTACTGGCGCTCAGGGAGATGAGGGTGACGTCATAATGGGAGAGCCTTCTAGCACGCAGGAGTTAGCTGGGGAGGAAGAGACATGTGGAGCGTCACCGCGTCGTGAGGAGGCAGAGGGTGGCAATGAGGATGCCGAGGGGGAAATGGAGGAGACTTTGTGGGACGTCCCTGGCGAGTCCCAGGAGTTGCCACCATTTGCGCCTGCCGTCTCCTGGGCAAGTGGTGATGAACTGGTGATGCAGCAATGGGCAAGCTCAAGTGGGCCTTTGTTGTGGACCCCCCAGCCTCAGCCCAGAGTTACTGGCGATTCCTACGAGTGGCTGGGGGAGAACTTGGTCTATCCTGTGGTGGCCCTTTACCCTCCCCAGGTGATAGAGTGGATGGCGGCGCATGCAAGTGGTACTAGGTTGTGAGCATGAACAAGCCCAGGAGCAAATTATGGCTTTGCGACTCCAGTACTCCAATTTAACCAGGAGTATCAAGCCGACTGCAACGAGGCTCTGGAGTGGCAAACCCTTAACCACGTGCAAGTTGGTGACCTCTTGCCACTCAACAATTCCTTGTTGCTTACAGAAGACGAAAACTGATGGACCTCAGGGTAGATAGGCCGTTTGTACATAGATTTTTGCTTGTTACCGGACGCGTATATACATCTCTTGCCACCTTCTTGCCGAGTGTAAGGATAAGTCCTGTAATCTGTAATCTGAGTTAGTGCAGCAGCAAAAAGCAAAGAAAGTAAAGCAAAGAGAAAGCAAGCGACAAGCATTCTAGGGTAGGTTTTAGCAAGAGGAATAATATGAGAGGGACTTAGACAAATTTTGAAGAAAAGGGAAACGCTCAGTAAATCATCATAGCAAAAAACCCTTGGCAAGAGTTGCGCAGTGTGCTAAGCGTTGGTGACATGCTAGCGCTGCGACTTGACTATGTAAGGAAATGTCTGTTGGATATAGTACAGTAAGTATCGGCAAGAAACATAAGTAAGATAAGTAATAGAAAAAGAGAGCTTATCCATATAATCTTTTCTAATCATTTTCTTCTTCTTCAACCAGAGTCAGCAAATCATCATCGTCCAATAATTCTGTTTCTTCAAGTTCCCTCAGCTTGGCAGTGTCAATATCTAGCGCTTCAAGCGGCAAGTCAATTTGTTCCCTGGCAAGATACGGCAATAGGCAAAAGGTGGCAACAGGTCGATGTAGTACTGAACCATCTAATTCACAGAGCACGTAAGCGCCTCCACGGTTATGAGAGATAACTACCTAGGGTCCTAGATAGCGCGGGCGCATTTTCTTGTTGTATGAGGTTTCAATTTTGGAGTTGTGCATCAGTACTAGCGCTCCTCTCAGGAAGTTGTAATCCTTGATAGTTGCGCTATGCTTGGTTTTGAATTGCAGGGCTGCTTGGCAACGGGTGCTAAAGACTACTTCATGAAGTTGCTTCAAATTTTCTTTCCTTTGTTGGAGATCAATGGCTCGTCTGGCGATCAGGTTGGTAGTCGCTAAGATGCTGTTAGGTGCTGGCTGCAGATAAGTTGCTTCTATAATGTCAGCAGGAAGTAAAGGATGGGTGCCAGTAGCCGTGTAATAGGGAGAACAACCCATGCGCTTACGAATGGTAACTCTTTCTGATCAAAATACTGAATATGTCGCTTTGCTCCAACGAGACTCATCGCCATCGACTGCCTTGAAAAGCGCTTGCTGAACATCAAAGTGTGGTCTCTCTACCAAACCATTGGCACGCTTGTTGTAGCCAGATACTCGAATATGATGGATATTGTATTTCTTGGCGAGATATGTTAGCGCTTTAATAATTGGCACACCGTTATCCGTAACAATTTCCCTTAGCGCTCCCCAACGGCAAATGACGTCCTCAAATAGCCACTTGGCGACCGCCTCCATGTTTTCTCTTTGAAGCATTTGAAATTCAGGCCAGTGGATTAGCGAGCAATGACCTTGAATAATGTACTTGTAGCGACCGGATTTGGGCATGTGCATGGTATCAATGTAGATTTTGCTGAAGAGGGGAGCTGGCATTGCAACGGTTGGCAGGATAAGCACTTGGCATGTCTGTTGAATTTGGCAGAGGTGGCAAGTCCTAATGTACCAGGCGATGTTGGCACTAGTGTGTGGCCACCAGAATTGCTCTAAAAGAGAGGCTCGGGTAGCGTACAGACCTCTATGTCCTAGCTCGTCATGCATGGCTCGCAGGACCCATAAGCGACTTTCTGGCTTGATGATCAGCTTGTGAGCGCCATCTTGATTCTGTCACCAAAGTCAGTTGTTGGTAAAGAAGAAACGGGTAGCGTATCGGATAAAGGTCGCGAACTGTTTGTCGGTAAGGCCTGCTGGTCGCTTGAGGTCTTGTATCTATTGTTCAACTATTAACAAGCGACTGTCTTCTGCCTTGGCCTTGGCGGATCAGGGAACAGCATCATAGGTCAGGTTTTTACTGTCTTTTCTTAGTGGATGGGGCTCTTGTACGACTTTTACCGGAGGCGAGTTTTGACCAAAAATGCTTGCCATGTAGAATGTGAGGGGTGCGCTAAAGGTTTCAGGGCGGTAAGAGACAATGGGATGTAAAAGGATACTGGCAGGCTGTTGCCGTTGTAGTAGGGGAATTGGCTGTTGTATGAGGTGCACAAAACCATGTAATTGGTCGATCCAGTCCTTAAAATTGCTATCAGCCTGTGGATCCTCTGCCGGGTTGCCAGGCTGCTGTGGTCGCCTAGAGAGTCCATCTGGTCTGTGGAAAGAGCTCTTGACATGGACCAATTCAAAGTGAAACATGAGGATAGCGACTACCCACCAGTTCATACTAGCAGATGGCTGGATGTCGGGATTCTGCAGCATGCCTTTGATATACCTCGCGTCGACTTCAACAATAAGGTTCCGCACGCCAATCAAATACATCTTTAGTGCCCAGAAGGCCTTGAAGAGTCCATAGAGTTCTAGCTTAGGCTGACTGTAGCGAGATTCCCGGTCGTTTAGCGTGATAGATCCAAAGCGGTTGTAACGTTGTTGCTTTCAATTGTCGCTAAGACACTGACACAAGAAGTAGCCAACGGCGATGTACGAGGTATCCACCACCAAGATAACAGGGTCAGCAGAGCTATAGTCGATGGGAACTAGGGGCTTGGCATCTTGCAGAGCTTTTACCAAACCGCATTGTGCAGTGACCTGGTCTGGCCCAAATTCAAAGGGCTTGTTAGCACGGGTGAGTTGGTTAAGGGCATGTGCACGATGGGCAAAATTCTTGATGAATATCCTGAGAATGCCAACGGTACCAAGAAAGGCGCCAACTTCAGATAAGTTGCGGCAAGGGCCCCATTGCTCCAAGAGTGCTAAGCAAGACTCATTGGGAACACGTCCATTGGAAGTGCAGATGTGACCAAGTATTTTGAACCTTGGCGCGCAAAGGAGGAGTTTGTGGCCACTAAAGGTTCCACCGCTATACTTCATATGTTGGAGCACTCGGTTGAGCAACTGGAAAAACTTCCATAGTGCTAAGTGAATGTTGGAGTTTTTGGGATGGGTCATCGGTAAGCTGTTTACAAATCGCCAGTCTTTGGGGCCTTTGACGCCAACATCATCAATAAAGCTAAGGACATTATGTGGTATCTCAGGTTGGAGGATGAAAGTGATGTCATCATGGAATATAGGGACCAAGTTTGTCCAGCCCATTGGTAAGGTGACTAGGTGCAATGCGCCAAACGGAGTTTGAAAAGTAGTGAGGTCGTGGGAGGAAGGATGTATCAGACATTCATCGTAGCCAACGTAGAGGTCAAGAGTGGCGCCACAAATATGCCCAGCAAAGGACTTGGCAACGTGGTCAGGGAAAGGCGGTATGCCAGAGTGTCATATTGTAACCCTATTTAGCAGTTCAAGGCTGTGGACTATGCGCAGATTACCGTTCTTTTTGAGAACGCAAAACCATCAAGAGCGGTAAGAACTGTTGGAGGGCTCATAGACGCCAGCCTTAATCTTGGTCCTTATAATTTGACAGACCTCAGCTTTGATTCCAGGCGGTAACGGTTGGTTGTGCTTAGTCCATGGCACGTGAAGAATGGTCAGGATTACAACAGGTGGGAAGAAATCTGTACATAGACTGCCACATTCCAAGTCCTCCCAAGCAAAGGCTTTGTCTTGCTTAGCGACAAGATCGGTAAGGACATTCAACTCATCTTTGGTCAAAAACCCTGTGTCATGCATGCTCCTTCGCAAATTGTTGTTGGTGTTCCACGGTAAAACGTCCCATAGGCTGAAAGGGTAGCGGATTTGGTGATAGGGTTGGCATGTCGGCAAGCGGGTCGCCAATGATCTGGCACTTGATTCTAAACGTCTCAGGAGAGTGCGTAGCGACGGGTTTTGTTTTGAGCGTGACTGGTTTATATTTCTTTTTGACTTGAACCCCTTTCCTTTTAGGAGCGTTAGCTTGATTATATACAGAGGTGAAAAGGGGAAATGTAGCCTGATGAGCAGCAAGTCTGAGAACAGCAGGAGACGAGGCTCTGGGAAGGGTAGTAAGATATGTGTTGGTAGACGCAAAATTTTGAAATGATTCTGAAGCGGTAAGATATAAGTACACTAGAGCGGAGTCGGTAATGTTTTGGTTTCTCTGAGAAAGCTCAGCATCAGTAGCGGATAAGGAAAGTAAAACTGCTTCGTCAAGACAGGCGGTAAATATGATATTTACAAGACCAGTATAATGGTCATATTCCAGCGTTAGCACCACATTTCCGTGATTGTCGCCAATCACCTCCTCGATGGTCTGTGAAAACACCGGTGGGGAGGCTTGTTGGTGTGTTGGTCGGTAAATTCTGGGGGCTTAGCGCAGGCACCTTTTTGTTGTCCCCTAGGGAATGTCAGCACCGTTCATTGGATTCCGGAATTGGGTCGCTAATTGTTAGTGTCGTCTCATTGTCGGTAACTGTCTTGACGACTGATCGTGCCAAGATGTCGAAGGGTCTGCCGAGTAGCAAGTCGTATGCCGGGGAGCGTAAAATGTGAATTTGCAAGTAGAACATGATGTCGCCAAGGGTGCAGGGCACATTTTTAGCGAGACCTAAGGATCTGTCTACAGTACCATTAGCACTCTGCATGTTTAGTATAACTGTAGGGTCATAAATGAGACCCAAATCGTTAGCGACTTCAGCTGCCATAGAAATAATTTGGGACCCGCTATCCACAATCGCCTCAACCTCGTGTTTGTTGTCAACCGTTAGCGCAACTGAGCAGATAGCGTGCGATTCTTGAGTGACGGTAAGGATTGCCGGGTCTTCACCATGTTCTACTGACCTAAGATAGGTCTCTACTGGGTCCACAGAGGTGGCGTTAGCGATGGTGTTGGCAGGAGAGTCTTCAGTGTCCAGAGAGTCAATGGTAACGGCAAAACCAGGAAGCGCGTCGTCAAGGTCCTTGACCTCGGCAACAGTTGTCACCAAGGGACGTTGAGGGGTAACTGCCATCTTTACCTGGTTGCGGACGTCAGGAGCAATACTACACAGTTCTTCTACTGACAAGGTGATGGCAGTTTTCATGATGCGGCTGAAGATGTGGTTTGATTTTTCTATGTCAAAAATTGGCGCAGTAGGTCGGTAGCCATCTTTGGCACGCTTCTCAGGAGTGGCAAAATTTGGCTGTGCGGAAGCATGATATCGGTCGGGAATCCTTGAGTAGGGATAGAGAGGCAGCAAAGGCGGTTCAGGGGTGGCAGTGGACGATGATGGTTCTGGAGTGGTAGCTGGCAGAGCGGCAGGAGCAGAAGTCGGTAACTTGTTAGCAGGTGACATGGGCTTGTATCCTTTAAGAGGCTGTTTAGGCTGCTTAACTTCAACCCCATCAAAAATCTGATTTTTAAGCAAATCTAGCTTCTTCTGCAACTTGGCAATACGTTCTTCCCATGAGAAAGTGGGATGGTCGCCAATGCTGTCGAAGTGTAAGACCTCGTGAATCATTTGCTGTTGAGTCGCCTGTTCAGGGTCGGGGTTGGTGTTGCCAGAAAGCGTGCCGGTAACAATTTGTTCTGGATTGTGCCTATGCCATTCATCAACTCATTCCTGGAAAGACTTCTTGTCCAGGTAGTTGGGGATGGTGGCGCCAGTGGTAAGAACTATCTTGCCGTTGATAGCCCTTCTAATTCTTCCTTGCCGAATATAATTTTCGAGGGTAGCACAGCGTCCTCTAGTCATGGTGTGGCCAATTTCCCCGCAAAAGTGGCAAGGGCCTGGCACAGGTACATTGGTGGGTCAGTTAGCAGCGAGGTTGGTTGTAATCATGGTTTCAATACAAGTCATAGCGGATGTGACAGCAGCGGTAACAGCAGCGTTGAGATCTTCCTTCTTAACAAAGTCGGCAGCAGGAGGTGAGATGGGAATGATACCATTAGTTCGCTCAGGTGGTAGGCTTGTCCTAGCGTGTTGCAGCCCAACACCAGTGTCTGTCCCCTTGAGAACCCACTTACCAGCTTCAAAGACGTCAGCAACGTTATATGGCTCGTCCGGGTGGTGGTCCTGATGAACTATTTCTAGGCGACAAGCAATGTGAGTCCAAAGCAAAGTCGGGATGCCCTGTTGGAATAGGTGGCGTTCCTCATTAATATACAGCTTGCTGTTTTGCACTAACCACCTGGTGATCTTTTGGAATTTGTGGTAATACGTGGAGAAGGTGCCAAGAGACAATGTGCTGTTGTCGAATAATTTATGGACTAGTTTCTGCAGCTCGTTTACCGAGTAGCAGGTAGCCTCCTCTGTGCCAGGGTACAACTGGATTACCGCCGTCTTCCAGTCCTCATACAAAGCGCCTCTGGCAGGAACTGGTGGTGCAGCAGGAACAAAGGCTGCAAACTCAGCAAGGCCTGTCCACGTCTCTGCCGTGTCGTATGACACGTATCTTGCCACGTATTCCTTCATCTGTGTGTGGTCGGTAATTCCACAATCCCTGAATAAATATTCTAATTCCTTGAAATACTGAGAGAGATCCTGTGGCTTAGACTTGTCCCATTTCGGTGCTGAGAAGTGGTTGCATGGCAGCATGCGCTGAACTGGTTGTTCTATAGCGACAGTAGTGCTGAGTTTGGTTAGCGGATGTGGGGAAGGGGTTCTAGATATTCTAGATATTGGTGACAGGGTAAGCAAAATGATGAGTTGAGAAAGAGGGGTTAAAGGAGTAGTGGGGGTAACAGGCTGTGGTACGGCAAGCGGTGACGCTAAGAGGTTGTCCACGCTAAAGTCCAGAGAGTGTGGATAGAGATCAGGAAATTTGGCTACAGTGGCATTCTGTAGTTTCTGTGCTAGCGAGAGACCTGGTAAGGCACCAGGTGGTTGTAGAGTTGATGGGTGGGAAGGAGCTATGCCTTCTGCCAACTGCTTTAGCAGATGGTGCTTATGCTGGAGACAGGTTTCTGGCAGAATTCTGCCCTAAAGTTCCCTCGTGGTGGGCTCCAATTTGATGACGCCCAAAGTTTGGTCAGTAACAAATATATTAATAGTGTTACCATACCAAAAGCTTGCGTGGGGCGCACTAAAGTGATGAGGGAGTTCTGGGCAGGTCCCAGAGAATGTGCCTATGAAAAATGGGGTAAAGTCGGTAGCGGGGGTCAGCAGGTGTCAAGCGCTAAGGTAAAGCGCCTATGAAAGATGCGGTAAGTGAACATGGCTGTCAGGTTCCGCTGAGTCGGGGGCTTTCCGGGAAAGCAACACCCTTACAATGCGGACTTGACCTACGAATACTCGGGTGTCTGGAACTCCGGGGCTAGGACTCCGGGGTTCAAGACGGGGACAGGGGTAATCCTGGGAGAAGGGATTAGAGTCCGGGGGTTTTGGGTTGGAGGTAACTGAGGGTTAGAGGGGGTCGAGTCGTGAAATGGAGGTTCTAAGACAAGACCAAGTTAGTAACTTAAGAGTCGCAAAGTGCGTACCAAACTTAGAGCACGTGAATACTTAGGCGTGCCAGTCAAAGCGTACCAATCAAGGTGTACCAGTCAAGCAAAAGGGCACGCAATAACCAAAGTAATATCAAGACTAGCGAATACAACGGGGAGCTATACTATAAGTACTACGGGGCCGGGTCTTGGGGTCCCCGGGTGTCTGGAATGGGTTCTGGAGGTCATTGAATAGCGGGTAGGAACTGTATACCAGGATTGCGCATGTGGGGACGTGCGATCAATTGGCGTGGAGGGAGTTGCAATGCGTGATGCGTGATGGCCGGAGGCAAATCGCATGATCCGATTGCTGATGGCGGTTGATCCCAGGGTCCGTGATGTAGGGGTCCCGGAGGGCTGACTGATGGCGGTCATTGATGCGTGTGATGGCGGCATCGGCAGCTGTGGGGGCGGGGCATGCTGTGGGATCGATGAGAGGGGTTCCCAGATGGGGCTCTGGGGGTGTCCCAGAGAGGTTCCGGAGGGGAGGGGTCGTGACATCACCCCCCCCTCAGCGCCGAGACCCTCCGAGGCGTGCGTAGCCGGAGGTTCGGACCAGGGAGCGTGGGATCTGGCGCCTGTCCTGCCACGTAACGAAAAAAATTTTTTACCATCAACCCAACTATGTCGCGCACACCGACGCATTCTCCGACACCCCCAGATACTAACGAGGTCACACCCCTTATGGCGTGGGGAGCCCGGAACACGCGGTACCGGGCCCATCTTGACTGGGAGCGCGTGGTGGCGCTCGTTTGACAACGTGAGTGTTCCCGCGCCATCCGCTTATCGCCACTGACCTTCCTTTTCCAGAACAACGCAACAGTCCTGCTCCGGAGGCGGGTCCCAGCCAGCTCCCAATGCAGGCCCCAGTGCCTCTCCGGAGTCCCATCCTAGTCGTCCCGTGCCCACCTTTGCGTGGATGATGGTCCGCCCTCCCTGTCCGCAGCCCCCTCCCTGCCCTTGATTGCCTGCCTCCCGTTTCCGCCGCTCTGAGATGGCGATAGGGACTGTGTTGGAGGTCCCGGAGGGTCAACGCGTTGCGTGGGCGTCCATGACGCAGGAGTTGTTTGGGGAGGCTCTGGAGAGGCGCTGGGGTCTTTCCGCCCATGCCTGGTGTGTGAGCAATGGACCGGTAAGTGGCCTTCTAGCCCTGGTCTTCCTCGCTGACTTCGGCGCAGTGCAAGCACTGCGCCCGACGAATGGTCCCCTGCCAGTTTGAGGCCCCGAGCCCCTCGTCCCACCGGGACACGTCCGTGTGCAAAGCCTGCCGCTTCAATCACGAGTGGTGTTCCGTGTCGGCACTGTGGAGGGCACGTTGCGTCTCCCAGGAGCAGGAGTGGCCGCTGGAAGGGATCACCCAGAGGATGGGAGTCGAGGAGCGGGACTGGGTGGGGGGGTAGAGCTGGTGGGGGAGGGGGCAGGTCCGGTGGGGGAGGCATTCGCAGAGACGTCTAGCGGGGGGTCGGGGGGCCAGGGGGCCATCCGGGTGGGGGGCCGGGGCCGGCCCATGGTCCTGATTACCCGTCGGGTGACCCGGGCCAGGGCTGGGAGTCACGGGGGTTGAGGGGGGCGCCCTGACAAGGGGAAAAGGCGGGCGTCAGCCAGCCCCTCACCAGGTCCGTCTAAGAGGGCGCACCTGCCCGTGGAGACCCCGTCCCCGGCTCCCCAGACCCCGTCCCTGGCTTTCCCAGTGCGCCTCTCCCCGGTGATATTTTCCCCATTGTTGGGGTGACCGCTGGACGTCGAAGTGAGGGCTCTGCAGGAGCGCCTCGAGCAGGCCGACCAGGAGCGGGAGGAGCGAGAGGAGATGGCGAGGGAGGAGGCGGCAATCCGGAGGGGGCTGGAGGAGGACTGTGAGACCGCCCTCCGGGAGCTGGAGGAGGCAAGGGTAGCCCGGGGAGGAGCCGAGGCCCGGTTGGACGCCATGTGGGCCAGGCTGGAGCAGGGAGTGGGGATCCCGGCTCAAGGTCCCTCGAGTCCGGAGCTGGTTGAGGCCCTGCGCCGGGATGTGGTCATCGGGCGCATGGCCTCCCTGAGTGAGTGTCCTCTTCTCGTGGTCGGGTCGATACTGACATCTCCAAGTTGGGCTTGGGAGCATTGCCTGCTCCTAGACGGGGCCGCTGCAGCGTTCGCGTCCCTGCAAGAGGGGCTACGGTCGGAGGGAGGGAACCCCGGGGTGGAGCAGGGTCTGGACTTGTTGGGGAGGCTGGTGGTAGCGCACCGCCGGAGAAACGTCCCAGCTCTGGAGTCATGGTTTGAATGGATCCTAGACGAGGGTGAGCAGCTCCCGTCTTGGGACCAGCTGGCCGAGGAGGTCTGGCAGGAACATGGTCCAGAGGCGGTGGAGGAGGAGTTCCAGGGTTGGCCGAGGGGAGGAGAGGGTGAGGGTAGCTCGGGGCCCCAGCTCTAGGGGCCTCCATTTTTCTTGTCGTTTGCTTGTTCTCGTGACTCGTAGCTGTAGTAAAATGTAGTTCTAGAAAAATGTACATACTTGGACGTTGTATTCTAATGATGTAAGTAAAGTGGCGGGAAAACGAGAAAGAGTACCTGGCCCAGAATCCGGGGGGCTACTGTGGGAAAGGTACTAAAAGAGAGCAAGATCGAGAAAGGAAAAACAGAAGTATACGTGGGAGTTGAATCCCTGCTGAGTCCAAAGGCGGGGGTTACGCCCACTACTGCCGTCTGTGAGTCCTGCGCCCGGGGAGGTCGTCTCCCGGGTGCCGTTGCTGGAAGTCCCGGAGTTTGTTGAGGGCACCTTCGAGGTTTTGTCGCGGTTCCCAAGTGTCGTCCTCTGGGCTGTATCCCTTCCATCGTACGAGGAAGTGGGGTCGTCCACGAATGTTCCGGGAGTCGAGGATGTCTTCGACCTCGTAGTGGTACTCGTCCTCGACCTCGACCGGGGGAGGGGGTTCGGGTCGTCGTTCGGGGAAGGGATCCGGGGGGTGTCGTTCCAGGAGGCGGACGTGGAATACCGGGTGCAGCCCCTTAAGTCCCGGGGGGAGCTCGATCTTGTAGGCGTGGGATGAGACCTTCTTCAGAATCTTGAACGGGCCGAGGCGCTTGTGATCAAGTTTTGGGGAGGGCCGGCGGGTGCAGAGGTGGCATCGATCTAACCATACCTTTGTCCCGGGGGTTCATTCGGGGGTGTCTTCCCGTTTTCGGTCGGCGTGTTTCGCATAGGCCTGGTTCGTGGTGTCGATTTCTTTCCGGAGAAATTTGTGAAGAGACTGGAGATCCTGGGCAACCTCGTGGGCGGCGTGCGACGGGATGTCCCAGAGTGAGAGCATCAGTCGAGGCTGGTACCCTTTGTTGGCAAAGAAAGGCGATACCCCGGTGGCAGAGTGCGGCGTGTTGTTGTAGATGAACTCAGCCAGGGGGAGCTCGGCGCGCCAATCGTCCTGCAAGTAGTTGATGTACAGCCAGAGGTACTGCTCAAGGGACTGGTTGACCCTTTCGGTTTGACCGTCAGTTTCGGGGTGGTAGGCGGTAGAGAGGTTAGTCTTTACTTCAAGGGCCTTACACAGAGAAGTCCAAAACTTGGACACAAAGAGGGGGCCACGGTCGGAGACAATGTCGTCCAGGAGACTGTGTTTGGCAAAGATGTGCTCGAGGAACAGCCAGGCAAAGTCCAGGGCGGTGTCCGTGGTATGGCAGGGTAGGAAGATGCTCTGTTTGGTTAGCCTGCATACAACGACGAGAATGGCATTGAACCCTTTAGATTCCAGGAGCTTGACGATGTGGTCCAGAGATATGGAGGACCAGGGGCATCGTCCAACCAGCAGGGGTTTCAGGAGTTCGTACGGTCGGTGTCGGGGGACCTTGGCCTGGAGGCAGGGTTCGCATGATCGAATGTAACGGGTCACGTCCTTCTTCAACTCTGGCCAAAAGTAAGTCCGGGAGATGAGCTGGAGGGTCTTACATATTCCAGGGTGTCCCCGGAGCTTGTGGTCGTGGTGTTGTCGGAGGACGTCGTAGCGAAGTCAGGCATGATCTGGGACGTAGATGTGGCCGTTCCAGAGGAGGAGTTTTTTGTCAGGGGACAGGGAGAAGGCGGGGTCCCGGTCAGGTCCATCGGGGGGTTTGCAGGGGTCATGGTCGGTGAAGTACTTGTCTCGGGAGGCGCGGCGGATCTGACTCAGAATCCCTTCCTCGTTTAAGATCAGTAAGGCATTCAAATGTTTGGGAGGGATCACCACGCGATGATTGAATGCATTGCGTTCCGCCTCAAATGACTTCTTGGGGTAGACGTCCGGTCAATGGGTGAGGGCATCGGGCTTAGCGCCAAGTCGTCCCGGGTGGTACTGGATCGTGAAGTCGTACTCCGAGAGGATCTCAGACCATCGGGCCTGTCGTCGACTGAGTTGCTTGGTCGTGGTGAAGTACTGCAGGTTATTATGATCCGAATAGACCTGGATCCGGTGCCGGGCTCCCTCAAGGTAGGCCCACCATTGCTTGAAGGCTTCGACGATGGCAAGGAGTTCCTTGTCATAAATGTCGTAGTTGAGCTCGGCATCGATCATGGACCGGGTGTAGAAGGCAACTGGCCAGGGCTCCCCACTGTCAGACTCCATCTGTGAGAGAATCTCAGCAATGGCATAGTCGGAGGCATCACATTCTAGGATGATCGGGAGAGCCAGGTCGTAGTGCCGGAGTACAGGGGCGACTGTGAAAGCCTCCTTGAGCAGATTAAAGATGCTCTGGCACTTACTGTCCCAGTTCCAGGCAATATCCTTGCACGTGAGCCAGTTAAGGGGTTTCGTGATCCCGGAGTAGTTGTCTATAAACCTCTGGTAGAAGTTAGCGAAACCCAGGAAGGACTGTACTTCCTTCATGTTCCGGGGCTGCGGCCAGTTGACGATAGCCTCGACCTTGTGGGGATCCATGCGAACGCCATTTGGGGATACGATGACGCCAAAATACTCGACTTCTTCCGTGTAGAATGAACACTTCTCAGGCTTGGCATGGAGATTGTGCTCCCAGAGGCGTTCAAGGACTTGCCGGACATGCTTCTGGTGGTCCTCCTTCGAGTTGGAATAGATGAGTATGTTGTCCAGGTAGACTATCACGAAGACGTCGCTCATGTTGTAGAAGATGTTGTTCATGAAGTATTGGAACGTGGCAGGGGAGTTAGTCATTCCGAAAGGCATTACAAGATACTCAAACAGACCATACCACGTGCGAAACGCGGTTTTCCACTCATGTCCCAGGGCGATGCGGACGTTGTTGTAACCGGAGCGGAGGTCGATCTTCGTGTAGACCTTGGCACTGCGGAGTTGATCGACCAGATTGCTGATGAGTGGGAGCGGGTAGCGGTTCTTCTTGGTGATCTTATTGAGTCCCCGGTAGTCGACACAGAGTCGGAGCGAGCCGTCCTTCTTCTTGGTGAATAGAACCGGGGCTCCGGCGGCGGAGGCGGAGGGTTGGATGAATCCCTTACCAAGCATTTCGTCGAGGTAGTCCTTGAGAGAACCGGGGCTCCGGCGGCGGAGGCGGAGGGTTGGATGAATCCCTTACCAAGCATTTCGTCGAGGTAGTCCTTGAGGGCCTGAAGCTTGACCTCCGACATGTTGTACACCTTGCCAAAAGGGGGGGCGACTCCTTCCTCAAGATCGATCGTGTGGTTGTAAGGTCGATGGAGGGGAATCTCCTTGGCGTCTCCTTCGGAGAATACGTCAGCGAATTCGTGATACTCTGGGGGAACTACTTCTCGGAGGATCTGCTCCTCAGTTTTCTTCTCCAGGGGGATAGCGTCCCCTCGTAGGTGCTCTTCCGGGAGAGACGGCGAGGTGTGCAGTTGAAATGTGGGAGTTCCATCCTTCATGAGGCAGGCGAAGGGGGTGGCCCCAATAATCCTGATGTTGAGTGCGTTCGGGTCGATCAGGGTCGCAGGTGTGTCAGCTGGGGCGGGTTTGAAGTGTGTCTGAGACTGGCCTGGGTAGTTCAGCTCTTTGTACTTGTTCTGAGGAATGTTTGGGGGTCGATCAGGGACCTTGCGGGCTCGGCCAGGTGTGGGCGAGGACGTGGGTGGCGTATGTGGGGAGGGTGCGGCTGTCATACTGGGGGTGTTGGGCACCGGGTCGCTCCCTAGGGCCCAGAGGTGCACGGCGGTCAAGGGGTGGTCTTCGGGTCCCAGGAAGGTCATGGTGAGCGTCCTCCAGTCGATGTTGGGGTTTGTGTCGTGCAGCCAGGGTAGTCCCAGCACCATCGGGGTTGATTCGTGAAGTCGCGTGATCAGGAAGTCGGAGATGAACTCATAGTCGTTGTCCAGGGTCACGCGTCCCAAATAAGACCTCTGGATGGGGCCGGAGGCAGAGGGAGTGCCGTCGAGGCATTGTAGGCGGAGGGGCTGGTTGAGGGAGTCATGGGGGAGATTGAGGGCGTCACTGATGAAAACTCTCGTGGCTCCGCTGTCGATGAGGGCCGCTATCGGTCCTGGGGCGCCGTCCAGCCTGGCATTGATGATAAAGGATCGGGACAAGCGAGACTGGAGCCTGGGGGGTGGTGGGGGCCTGTCTTTCGGGGCAGGGTTTGGAAGTTGGGGGATGTTGAAGGGGAGTTGTTGGTCGTTGGGCGTCGGGTCCCGGGTCAGACAAAGAGTAAGATGTTGCCAATCGATACGGGGGTTGGTGTCTCGGAGCCACGGGAGCCCTAGGACCAGGGGTGTGGAGAGGTGGAGTTTGGTTATCAACATCCAGAGGATGTGAGTCTGTCCGTTGGCGAAAGTAATGGGCATACACACAAAGTGGATGATGTCCCCCGCCGTAGAGGCGTCTCCGTCAAAGAGGCAGAGTTGTACCGGGACCAGAAGTCGTTGCGCGGGTTCCGGGGCCAAGGTAGACAATGCCTCGTCGATGAAGTTGTCGGTGGCGCCACTGTCTACGAGGGTGTTGAGGGGGGTTCCGGAGGGGGTGAGGCGGGTGTTGAGGAGGAGGGAGTGCGAGGAGTGGGAGGGTAGGTAAGCCATGAGGGTGTCCTGTACGAGTGTCATGGAGCGGAGATGGGAAACCGGGGCGGAGAAGACGTCAGGGTCGATTCCGCGATTTAGGGCGTTTTCCGGGTCTAAATTGCCAGGTCGTTTTCCAAATACTCGTAGGTGGTGTCCTCTCCTTTGAAGGTCCAGGTGGCACGTCCCATAACCTGTCGTTGGGGGCACTCGGAGATGAAGTGGTCTTTCTCACCGCAGAGTATGCACGCGCCTTCCCTCCTTCGCCGTTCCTGCACATCCTTCGGAACTTCGATCCAGGGTCTTTCTCACCGCAGAGTATGCACGCGCCTTCCCTCCTTCGCCGTTCCTGCACATCCTTCGGAACTTCGATCCAGGGTTGTCCCTTCTTTTGAAGCCGGTTGGCCCGGAGGGCCTTCTTGTCCCATTCATCGGCGAAGTTGAAGTCTTCGGGGTCTTCCAGGGGTTCCTTGGGGCTTGGCACGTCACCCGGGTCGTGGGCGGCCATGGCGGCGTTGAGTTGGGCCTGGGGGCGGGCGCCGCTGCCTGGGTTAGCATTGGGCAGGCCGCGACTCACTGGGGGTCGGCCACCAGGGAACGTGGGAGGACTGGGGTTTCGACCTTGGAGGTTGGGGGCTTCGCCGGAGGGCCAAGAGGGTCCTCCCCTAGGGTTCCAGGAGGGTCGGGAGTTTGAGTACTCGCTGCGGTCTTCCCAATAACGTTGGTCGATCTGCATGACGAGGGCCTTGTATCTGTCATAGGAGGGTTGCTTTGGGGCGAGTCGGAGGACGTCCTTGATACGTTGTGGTAGGGCGCAGCGGAGGGCGTACTGGAGGGCGCTGTAATTCCAACCTGTCTCGTAAGCTTTCTTTTCAAAACGTACGATGAAGGTAGTGAAACGCTCTTCAGAGCGCATCCGGAGGTTGAAGAGGTTGTCCTTGGCCTCAGCCACGGTGTCGTAGATTCCAAATTTCCCGGAGAACTTGTCGACAAAGGCTTGCCAGCAGGCGAGTGCCAGGTTGTTGGGGTTGAACTGGATGAGGGCCATGTAGTGATCGAAGGCGATCCCCTGGAGGTACGATGCGGCAAAGGCCACCTGGGAGCTGTCAACCTGAAACGTGAGCAGCTTTGCCTGAAATGTATTGAGACACTGAGTGAGGAAGGTACGCCATTTTCAGGGGTCCCGGCCTGTGAAAGTGTCAGGCTTTTGAATGTCCAGTCGTCCTTCGTGGGCGAGGGCGTCGCGAGCGTCGTCCGGTTTGGCAGCGTTGCAGGGAGGGGGGCCAGCATTGTAATAGTAGGAGGAAAAGCACCAAGGGCGGGACCCCACCTGCCGGGAGGTCCTCCTCTGGGTGGCTCACCTGGGGGTCCACGCCCGGGGGGGTTCGTTCCTGCCAGGAGGGGGCCTGGGTCTCTACGCAGGGGGTGGCGGAAGTGGAGGGCCTGGGGGTTGTCCTTGAGGTTTGGCTGGGGGTGGCGGAGGCGGTTGGGGAGGGTTCGGTGATGTTGGGTCGATCAGGGGGGGCCGGGTGCTGGGTCGGGTGCCAGGTTGCGCGGGGGTCGTTCAGCCCGGGAGAGTCGTGCTTGCATCGGGGGTCGCGGGGGGTTTCGTAGGTTGAAGTGGGGTGGCAGGTCGCGGCGGAAGTTGGGTTCCAGAGGGGCCAGGGCAGGCACGGGCGTGGGACATTGTTCATGGTTGCCACGCGTGAGCTCGTTGATGTAGCATAGCGTGTCGTCTGTACTAGGAGTGTCCACCCGGTGTAACCGTAGTTACGGGTTAGAACTATCCTGTGTGTATCACACAAGTGCTAAATCAGACCGCAGTATCGGATTGACTAGTACTTTAGTTACGGGTTAGAACTATCCTGTGTGTATCACACAAGTGCTAAATCAGACCGCAGTATCGGATTGACTAGTACTTAGAGTGAAAACAAGATGTTGTCTTACGTAATACTACATTAAACAAGTATAGCGTCGTGGACGCTAGTGACACGGGTAACTCCGTTACATACCCCCCAATGAGACCGAATATTCGGTCTTGACAAAAGGGAGGTAGAGCGAGATGAGAGATGCACGGTAGTGCAACAACGGATAATGCACGCGTGTTGCGTGGCTGGAAGGCGTTAGTACTCATGCGCACTGAGGATGTGTCGGTGGACACTAGAGATAGCAGTCCTTATCAGACACAGGCGCAGGGGACGCCAGCAGTAGAAGCAAATAGTATATATAAACAAAATAATAAAAAAAAACAAAAAAGATGACCCCTCCTCTGGGTCCGCTGTATCTACACGCAACTCTAGAGTGCGTATCAGCTCAAATGGTTCGAGTGAGATACTCGGAATGGACGTACACAATAAAGTATACAAGGGTCTAGGACCCGGATGATGATGCTCCCGCGACAGCGCCCGTCTCAGTCACCATTGCCTCCTCCTCCAGTGCGACGTTAATCGCGGGAGGGGGAGGCGCCGATTCCGTCCTCGGTGGGGTTATAGGCCCCTTGACTGCAGGCGTGTCTACCACCATAGGCTCTGTTAGTGCGACGTTAATCGCTGAAGAGGTGGTGGTAAGCGTACCCTGCTCTGCCGTGCGTGGCAGGAGATTGACCCGGCTTGGGTCCGTGTCCGCTGCGGACAGGTCATGCGCTGCCAAGCGTTTTAGGAGGTTGACCCGATTCGGGTCCATGCCAATCAAGTAATAGAGGCCGTTGGCCTCAGGATTTTCCGGGAGCTTGCTCTCCTCGTGGTGCTTGAACATCAGACGATAGTGATCGTCTTCAGTCATCTCCCGCCATCCATCCCATTGCGGGATTGCGGCGGGGGTGCCATACTTGGAGAGGCGCTCCATGCGCTCGTCGTCGACCTGCTTAAAGATGTCCATAGACATCGTGGGGGAATGGAACTGCTGTTCCAGGAAGACTACGCCGTACGTGTACGCGTGGTCCACCCATTCCAGCGGAATCCGGTTGTGTAAAAGGACGCGTAACGCGTCGTCGTCGGAGAAGTTCCGTGCATGGTCGTCGGGCACGTGAACTTGATGAATTTCGAGCTGCGGCCCACGTTGGGGCTCAAATGGCTGCTCGGGGAACATGGCGTCATACGAGGCAATCGCCTCTCGATAAAGCCCTGGACGGGCCACGACGAGGGTCATGCGCCGTACAATCACCGGCTTGGCTGCGCTGTTAGCGCACAATGCTCGACATAAGGCGAACCCAAAGAGGGTCCGCCAGTGCATGCGGTAGGCATGATCCACGGCGATACCTTGGTAGGTATTCTCCAGCCCAGGTCGGCCAAAGACCAGCGCGTACTGCGCTAGTTGGTCCAGGTCGAACGGTGTGGCTGGATCCTGAGCGCGCATTACGTGCAACGCCGTGGTGCCATCGTCTTTCGTGCGCAAAAAGCGCCCCGGAATGTGTCGTCGCTCGACAAGAGCGATGTCGTCAGGGCCCTGCATCGGGTTGACGAGGTCTTGGTACCTAGGCTCCTTCATCAGGAGCTGCATGGTTCGGTCGTGCAGAGCCTCCACTGTTCGCTGCGCGAACATCTGGAGCTCTGTGATCAGCATATACGCGACGATTCTGTCGCGACGCGGGACGTGTACATTGGCGTAATACTTATAGAGCCGGTCCAGCTCTAGAGGAGTGCGGGGAAGACCGCGTGGGGCGTGCTTGTATACAATCGTGCCCGGGATATGGGCAGGCTGGCCAGAGGAGTGTTCATATGCCGCCGCTCTATTGGCGTCAGCTCCCATCAACACCGTATTCGTGGCATACGAATAATAGGTGCAATGGCTGAGTGCTCCTCTAAAGCACGAATTCATTCGCTCGATATCGAGCGGACCCCACACCTTCACCCCCAAGCCATCGGGGATCCTCCCCGAACATTCGTCCTCGGCCCTCTCCTTCTGGGCCTTTAGCTCCTTGGCGTGAATCGCCTTCTTCTTTGCGATGCGCTTATTGCGCGCTACTCGTTGGAATCGGTCTGCGGCCGATTCCCCCTCCTCCCCGTCCTCCTCCTGCTCCGAGCTCGACTCTCCATAGTCGCTCTCGTCGGACAGAGATGGTACTGGTCTTTTGCCTTTATCAGGCCTAGTCTTTCCCCTCGAGGTCGCTACCAGACCATCATACTGCTCCGGCGTACGAGGGTCTGGGGTCAAGACGACCACGGGGTACTTTGCTGGTGGGGCCGGTACAAACACCGGCAGCATAAACAACATCTGGACTTCTCCCGCTCGTGCGGGAATGCCAGCAGGAAAGAGTATAACCTCCAATTTGGAGGCATTGAGAGGCGGCTTGCGGCCGCGACGCTGACGAGACGGCCCCGACTTGGTCAGGGCGGACGATTCGGTTTGTGGCTGAGCCACCGGAGGAGCAGGCGCATTTCGCGCCAGAGTATTCCCTCCAGGCCCAGCGCGAGGAGTGACAGTAACGGGCGCTCTTGGCGCCACAGCGACGGGTTTGGACCCCCTAGGTGGGGCCCGAGATGATGCGGCTTCCCGCTGACCCAAGGACAAACCTGCCAAGGGTTCACTGACGGCAGCCAGCGACTCTGAAGAGGCCTGCGAGCCCGACTCGGGTAACCGCGATGACGAAGCCACGGGCTGAGGAGGCTGCTCATGGCGCGCAAATTGCGCTTCCGACGGCATCCTTGCCTGTGGAGGAGCGACCGGTCGACTGGGCTGATATCTCGCCCTCTTGACCTCAGCGGTCGATTCCTCACTCGTGGCGATTTTGCGCTTAGACGCGCGCTCGATCTGCTCCAGCGCTGAGACGCGCTGCCTCTTCATCAGCTCGATCTGGTCGAGCAATCCCTCCATCACCATCACGGCCAAACTGTCCTGCAGAAAGGACGCAGTTGCAGGGACTGGCTGTCCCGCTGCTTCCAGTCTGCCCAACAACACATCTGACCCAACTACACTCTGCGCTTGTGGCGCAGGCTCCTCATACGACTCTGCTGCGGGCCGATGAGCCCATGGAACTGACGGCGGCCCCGTCACCACACCCGCATACGTCGGATACGACGCAGACGAGCGTGAGGACGGTTCCTGATAGTACCGTTCTCGACGCAAGCTATCCTCCGGGCGCCCATAGCGCCCATCATCATCGACCTCCATCTCTTGCGAGTGGAGGGGTGTTTGGTAGGGGAGCGGCTCCTCGCGGCCCGGATAGGCCACGCCCGCTGAATGCAACTGACTCGCCGCCGGATATGGCGGCTGCCTCTGAAACTGGGAAAACTGGGGTGACGTCTGTATATTCGGGGGTCTCCCCCCTCCACTAGAGCCTTGCCGGCTCTGATCACCCTTTTGCGGCCCCCAATAGGCCATTCTAAAGCGACACGTATACTACGTGTATTGGGACTGAGGAAAGAAAGAAAAAAACAATCTCCCAACTCCGCCAGTGGTGTAAACAACCACAAACACACGCCACCCGGCGCCGCGTCGGCGATCATAATCGCCTAAATAGTTACAATCACAGCCACAATTAGTGGCCCCCCGGTTAGTTACCGGCAATCAAAGTGGACTTCGTCCACATTCCACCACCACACGCGCATTACGCGCGTTTTGCTAGCTGCTGAGGGCGTTTCACGCCCTGCAGCTCTAGATACCTGTCCATCGCTGCAAGGTCTTTGCAGTTTACTAATGGTTCCCAGGTAGTATCACCTAAACTCCACCTTACCTCAAATTCGAGGCTTCCCCTTGTCCAACGATGACCTATCAGGTCATCTACGAACCACTCCTGGTCATTACCAGTTCCAAAATCATACGGCTCCGGAGTTGCTCGATTAGGAAAGAGCGCATCACTACTGGCCATATACGGTTGCAATAGCGACACATGGAATTTGGGGACTATCCTGCGCGCTTGCAGCGCCTGGGGTAGTTCCAGCACGTAGTTAGACGTGCTCGGCTCTGCTTCAAGGACCTTATACGGTCCAATCCACTTTGGACACAACTTACTCGCTCTGCCTTTCGGCAGGTTTAGGTTCTTCGTAGAAAGGTACACTAGGTTCCCTTTCTCGATTTCTGGTTCCTCGCGTCTGCGATTATTCGCATGTTTGGTTTGCCAGACGCGCGATTCTATAATCGCATCATGGGCATCTGCCAGATTCCTTAGCGCGTTGCGCGCAAACTGCTTGACTCCCACATGAATAACTTCGTCCGTACGAAGTTCACGAATCATGGATGGCATGTAGCCATTGTTGAGTTCAAAGGGTGAGTACCCTGTGGTTTCCGATATACTCGCATTTATCGCGAATTCCACGAGTGGACATCTATCCACCCAGTCCTTCTGATCAGGACGTACGAACGCTCGCAAGATTTGCGCGATATTTCTATTCGCACGTTCCGTTTGACCATCCGTTTGCGGATGAAACGATGTCGACATGAGCAACTTTGCTCCTAGCAGCTTGTGCAGCTCCTTCCACCATTTGGAAGTAAACTTAGCATCTTGATCGCTCACGATCGAGCTGGGCAGTCCATGGAGACGTACTATCTCCTTGAGATAGATCCACGACAAGTCTGACGCGGTCATGGTGGTTCTCACCGGAATGAGATGGACCATACTGGTCATTCTGCAGATCACTACCCACAGGTAGTTAAAGCCTTTCGACTCGGGGAACGGACCTATAAAGTCCATCCCAATCGAATCCCAAGGTTTGACCGGGATGGGTAGCGAATGCAGCTTTCCCGGTGGCTTCAAAGTCGACACTTTCGACTGTTGACATAGCTCGCATGTCGAGCAGAATTGGCTCGTCTCTTTGGCCATTTGCGGCCACCAGTACCAGCGTTGCACATAGTCCAGCGTTTTCTGAGTTCCGAAGTGGCCCACTACTTTATGGGCCTGGTCCAGGATAGTCGTAATCAACGACCTCTCCCGGGGAATGCAGATGACTTTGGACCCCGTGGGTCTGGTAAGGTAGACAAGCTGCTGCTCCGTCCTGAAGCGCGGATGCGCTTGGATATTGTTCAGAATCTCTATGAAGAGATTATCATCCTTGTATCCTTGCTGGATACGTGTGCGGAATTGCGCATTGCCTAAGTCGGCCGGTGCAGGCGTATGGTCCTGTGACTCCAGCGCTTGCTGGAGCGTCATATCCGTACCTCTCATAGGCACCTCTTGCCTCATCTCTTCCCTTGGCGGAGGGGCCTCATGGTCCACTAGCACCTGAGCCTCGATATCGCGAGCCTCTCGCTGCTCCTGCAGTCGCTTACTGCGACGTGTTTCCTGCGCTCGCATGGCGTGTAACTCGACCCTATGTTCCCTGATTTCATGGAATCGATGCAGAGGCAAATCCTCGCCCTCTGGGTCAATACGTTTGTCCGCCTGGACATAGTCATGCGCGTCATGGACGTCATCTCGAGTATCACTCTCGAAATATCGAGATAGGCAATCCGCCACTTTGTTCAGTTCACCTTTTACATAGGTGATGTCGAACTGATACCGCGACATGTAGTCGATCCAGCGACGTTGTCGCGGAGACAGGTGCACCTGAGTCTTGAAGAACTCTAGTGCTTTGTGATCCGTGATAATATGGATCTTATATCCCATCAGTTTATCCTCCCACTTTAGGAGGGCTTCCAGTATTGCGAGTGTTTCTAACTCGTGCACAGCATAATTCTGCTGAGCAGCAGTGAATTTTCGGGACATAAATCCCGCTGGTCGGCAAGTCTGCCATGTTTTACCCTGGCCAAACATGGCCCCAACCCCAGTCTTCGACGCATCGCAAATGAGCCAGATGGGCTCGTCGATGCGTGGGTCAATTGGCCGGATGACCGGCGTTTTCGCGCATATGCGCTTAATCATCTCAAAACACCGCTGATGCAGCGGTCTCCAATGAAACGGTGACCCATTCTGGGTCATGGCCATAAGTGGCCCAGTGTATGCAGTGATGTCTGGCAAGAAATTGCCAATATAGTTCACCAGTCCGACAAATCGTTGGATATCATTATATGTGCATGGAGTACGCCACTCTCGGATTCGGTCGAGCTTATCCGTATCAGGATGAATGCCCTTCTCGTCAATGACGTGACCGAGACAATCTATACTCGTTGCGTACAACTCGCACTTCTTCCATTTGAGATAGAGGCTGGCCTTCCATAGTCGTTCAAATACGACTCGTAGGTGCTGCTCATGCTCCTCGATGGAGTCAGAAAATATGAATATATCGTCTAAATAGACGTGCATAAACTTCCCGATTACATCTCGGAAGATTGAGGTCATTAACCTCTGAAATGTCGCCGGTGCATTACAGTCACCAATCTGCATGATGTTACTCACGAACGTCCCCATCAGGGACGAGAACAGTGTCTTCGGTATATCCTCTTCGCGGATGCGAACCTGTTCGTACGCGTCTGTGAGGTTGATTTTCGACCGATACTTCGCTGTCGCGACATCTTCTCGTATCACTTCCTGATCTGGAAGAGGTGTTACATCCTTGACGGTATTATCATTGCGCTGTCGCGCATCCAATGCCGTCTGCAGCGTTCCATCCTTCTTGGGGATACAAAGCAATGGTGCAGCTTGCACCGCTGGTCGTGGTTCCCACCACTTCGCGTTTATGTATCTATTCGTCTTTTCACGAAGTTGATCCTGAAGTGCTCGCGGGCAGCGAGGCAAATGATACTTGTACTGCTTGTTATCGTCAATGAGGTTGATCTCATGATTAACCTCCCGCCACGGAGGAAGCTCCTCCTTCGTTCCATTGACGATATCAGCGAACTCCCGTTGCCATTGCTGGCGCAATCGAGGAATATCCTCCTCTGTAAGGCTCAAAGCCTTGCCTTTTCCTTTGGCTACGCGTGCTATACGCGGCTGAACCTTTGGTTCGAATCGCTCCCGTAAGGCACGTACGTGCTCCTCTGTGAGGTCTCCCGGATTCAACCTTACAACCGGTTGTTTCCTCGTCGTACTCGCCGACGACTGCACACTCCTCGCCTTCAGCGAGAATCCGTCAAATACGATATCCAATGTTTCGGATATCTCGTCCTCTCGTGCGTAACGGTACACTTCTCCCGTCTGGGTCGCTTGCCCACTTCCCATAGCGTGCGTCACCATTGACGCTACCAGCTCGTTCCACTCCCGTGGCATTCGTGGGTCATACGCCCATTGCACTTCTGGCCGAGGCACTGGTCGATCCATTAGCGACCTAGTGCTACCCACAGTTCCCATCGTACTGTATCCCTCGTCCTTGACGAGATCCTCCACCTTTACTCGAGAGCTAGTCGGCTGGCATTCCAGCGACTCCACCACGCATTTACTACGCTCATTCTTGCACTGCACAGCCTGTTTAGGCTTTCCATTGGTACACCCAGTCACATCCGGGTGCTTCCCCTTCTTCAGAGTTCCTTGAAACTCTTCCTCAGTCATCAGTATAGCCGGCGAATCAGCCGGCAGGCTTTTCGGTGGGGCCTGTTTGTCCTCCACCTCCTGAACAGTCGCTCTCCTGCGACCATCTAGTCAGTTGCGCTCATCACGCCGCTTTTCAGTTGCGCGATAGCGCCTCAAACGACCATCTGTATCGTTCAACACCACTTTCTCCGCCTTCAGAGGCGTACCATTCACAACGACCATGTCGTTCACGAAATCCAGCGACACCTTGTTCTTACGCATGAACGGCGTACCGATAATCATGTCATAGCGATCAAAATTCGCTATATCCACATATTCCTTCGTCGACGTTCCTGACGTCTTTATTCTCACCTCCGCGCCAAACTGCACCATAGCGCGACTCCCCACAGTCCCCAGCTGGAGCATCAAGGGCTCCTCCAGTTCATGAACGCGAATCGCGTTGACGTGAGCAAACTGGGGCGTAATGCCCGTAGTGGTACTCCCGGAGTCCCACAACGTCCATGCCGGATGTCCATTGACATCAACATACGTGACCAGGCACTCCTTCTCTTCGGGAGTATAGCGTGGCCTCTGCAACTTATTAGTTGCTTTCTGCAGGGTTACACGTCTCATTCGGACGCGCTGATCCCCATGGCACTCCGTCAGTGCAAACAGATGTTCTTCCTCGTCATCACAAGCGTAATAGTCGCTGTCGTAGACGTCCACTGCGACGTATTCGTCGCCATCAATCTGGACGCTCTCAGCGTCATCCACTTCCGACCCGTCAGCCTCTACTTGCGGCTCCTCCTCGATTTCATCGTCCTCGTTGTCACTGACGACATCGCTCGGTGCCGCAGCCGTATGGGCCGCTCGGATGTGTGCCTTAGGAGGGGCGGGACACTCCTTAGCAAAGTGCCCGCTCCTGCCACAATTGTAGCACGCTGAGGGGTCCCCGGCAGGCCTTCTCTGGCCCACTCCTGGAGCTCCAGCGGTTTTACCCGCCATACGCGCTGCAGGCGCCACTACTCCTCTTGGTGCTACTTGATTCTGACCCGAAACGGGTCGACTGTCCTTCGCTGGCAATTGTCCAGCAGGTTTCGATCGAGGCCGTTGGCCTCCAGGAATTGTCTTGCGAACCACGAATCGCGGATTGCGATTGTTCTCCATCTCCGTCCGCTTGGCTAGGAAGGTTCCCACCTTCACTGCCTGACGGTTCACTGGTCCTCGGCGTGAACTACGCTGCTCATAATGGTTTGCAGTCCGTGTCGACTGCTCATAACGGATGGCATACGCCAAAAATTCAGTCACAGTGTTGACCTCCGGAGACAAGTTATCGTCGCGTATCAACGCTCTCCTCATGTCTGCGGGTATTCCGTCCAGGAATGTCTCGCAGATAGTGTATTCGTCTGGATAGACGGCCATATTCTGTGCATGACCCACAAGGTCATCATAAAAGGTCTGGACGCCAGTCTTAGCGTCATACACTGCCTTTCTAAAGGCATCGCGAGCTTCCTGCATCGTAGCAGCGTTAACGAACCGATTATACAGTCCTATCAGGACCTCTTTAAATGTCCAGTGCGATTTGTCGCGATTAATGTGGAGAACATGGCGACGGAACCAATTCCGAGCCTCTCCTTCCATAAATTCGTGTAGCACGAATATCCTTTCCTGGTCCATGTCGTCTCCACCATAGCAGCAGGCTGCGAGGTGGTAGCACACGTCCATGGCCCAGTCCTCCAGTTGCGAGAACCTATGTCCTCCAGCGTACGCACGTATGTGCTTACCATCGGATTTACGGGGGCTTACCCCAGCAGGGAACTTAAATCTGACTCCAAGGGAGTCATCCACCAGACGAGTGAGGCGGTCATGCATATGATCCATATGGATCCTGACCGCTTCATTCATTCCCGGCGTAGTTTCACGCAAATCATGAGGTGCGGGCATCGAAAATGCCCGAGGACTGCGAAACAGGTGCTCATTGACCACTCTTTCCGGCCGTGCGGGGGGCTGTTGCCTCACTTGTTGCTCCGCTGGTATTCCACCAGCCTGCCTGCCTCTGTCACGACGATTATTATCGTCCTGATCGTCATTCCTACGATCACGATCTCCACCGTCGTGATTGCGACGATTTGGCTCCCTACGTTCGTAGTGACCACTACTGTCGTCACTACCACCCGGATCTCTGTCCGGTTCAGCAGTCCGAGCCGCGAATTGTCGCCGCATGTCATCGACAGGCGTTACGCCCTCACGCCCTTCAAAGACTACCCCCTGGTCGTCAATGAACGACTCACCATGATCGCGCAAGTCCTGGTTGCGTATCCTTTGGTAATTGACGCGTTCATTCCAGTTGTCCACTAGGTGGACGCGTCGCACTACGCGTTGTGGTCGCGTTCGCTCCTCAAGAATGTGGACTTCGTCCACCTCTTCCTTGATTGTAACTTGCTTACGAGGTGTTTTAACCTCCTGCACTACAAGTGCTGCCTCTGGCTCTGCCGGAGTCGTCGTTACAGTCTCCACCTCAGACAATGCCTGCTGAGGCACTCCGCTAACAATGCGTTGACGGTTTGCGGCGTTCTGACGCCGAATGTAGTCTTGCTGAGACTCATTAGCCTGACGAGGCGCATTGAGCAATTCCATTGCGTCCGCGATTAGTGGCGCTCGTCTGCGCACACTCATCTCACATTCTACGGAGTCGGCTGGAGTAGCCGTTGAGACTGCTGACCCTCGCGCCGCTTTGCGCTTAAGGTATTCCACTACTTCGAGTTCGAAGATGCGCACAAACAATTCGATATATTCACTCGAATCTGCACGGGGTACATCGTGGCTCCTAGCCGCCAGCAACTGTAAGTGCTTCACTACATAAAGCTGAAGACGCTTTCGCGTCGATTCCTTCACGACCGCCGGATATCGGTCCAATACTAGCTGCAACTGGATAGACAAGGTCGAATGCGACCTTTTGCTTTCCTCATCATCTGAGGACTCCAACTCGGACTCTAAGTCCATAACTCTCCTGAGGCCGTCATGCCTCACTTGCGGCTGTTTGCCGGCTCGTCGGTGCAACTCTGGACTTCCAGGCGTTGTTAACGCCTTGTCCAACCTTACGACATTGTCGTCTTCCCTACTGACCACTATTGCTGGTCCTTGCTTCTGTAATTGTGTCGTCAATGACGACGGTCCCGGTTCAGTGGCAGCATTGGCCACATATTCCAAATGCCGTTCCGTAGGTGCAGTCCGGAATGGGGTGCTATGCGCAAACGCGCTGCCTTGTACCATTTCCGAGTACTGAGTAACGTCCGGTTGACCCTCCGAGAGAGCTGAAGAGCTCTCGGGCAATACCGGATACATCAGTGAGGGCATTTGACTCGCTGGCAGCGACACTCCTGAGACCGCGGATCTATCTCCTGGTTTTCCACCAGGTCGTACAATGGACATCATCCGTGATACGGATAGCCCACCAGGCATTCCATAGCTCGCGCTGACATCGCGAGGGGTCTTTTCGTCCCGCTTTGGCGGGGGTTGGTATGCTGACGCAGATTGCGTCTTCACAGCCTGAAGCACAGGTAAGTCACCTGCGTCTGCAGCTGAGAACGGAGGATCCGGATCAAGAGAGCCAGTCATGGAAGCACGTTTTCAGCGTGATGCCAACAGAGAATCGAGAGGTTTTGATGAAAGTTGCCTAGTCGGTAACAAGCCTAGAGTCTAAAGCCGATAGCAGAAGATTTAAAAAAATGTAACCATAGTTACGGGTTAGAACTATCCTGTGTGTATCACACAAGTGCTAAATCAGACCGCAGTATCGGATTGACTAGTACTTAGAGTGAAAACAAGATGTTGTCTTACGTAATACTACATTAAACAAGTATAGCGTCGTGGACGCTAGTGACACGGGTAACTCCGTTACACCCGGGCTCTACCAGGGTTTGCTGGAGGCGGAGGTCGGGCGTTGTCCATTCGCAGGAGGGGTTCCAGGGGTCTCTGGGGCTGCCCCCAGGTCTCAAAGGTACTAGAAACGGAATTAGCCCTGCGACGAGTTGACAAGCCTACCGTGCAGGCAGCAGGTTGGTCAAAAAGACCTCCAGTCGGGTTGAGGGACCGCAATATGGCTGAGGCGTTTTGTCGTTCTTCCCGTTGTCGTTGTTCCGGAGTGGGGACTGCGGGGGCTGCCAGGACTGCCGGGGCTGGTTCTGGGGGTTCCCGCTGAATGTGAATTGAGCGACCTGGGTCCACAGGGTCATTGAGGGGTCGAGGGGAGGGGGACGCATGGACTTCGTCGAGCAGCTGCTGTAATTCTTCCCAGAGGATCGTATTGCGCCTATACTTTACCATGGTTTGCTCCGGGAGTTCTCCTCGCATGAGGCGATCCCCAAATTTGACCAGGCAGTGAGCCCATTCCTCCGGAGTGCCTTCAAAGTCGTCGTGTCCAAATTCCATGAGCAGCGCCCTTGTCTGTTGCGCGAAGTCCTCCGGTGAGATCCTGAGGGAGCGGAGTACCTTGTCCCGTTGCCGTTCATACTCCTCGAGGTGTCGTCATCCTATTGGCGAGGGAGGGGTCCGAGCGGGTGGAGCGGGTGGAGCGGTGGCCGGGTAGTGACAAGGGGGGTAGTCGGGGTAGGGGGGTCCTCGGGGTTTTCGGGGTTGGGGAGCAGGGCGCTGGTAACCGTAGTAGGGGGTGGGTGCAAAGGGGCCCTCGCTGGGGGGAATCGGGCGAGGTCCACTGGGTACTGGTGGGGTCTCCGGTAGGCCCCCAGGAATGCTCCGGTATGAGGGGACCTCCACAGGTCGTGCCATGGCTAAGTTGGGCGGAGGGGCCCAACTGGCTGAGGGCCCCAGATCATAGAGGGATGGGTCGGGGGCCCAGTGGTGGTGGAGATACTGAGGTTCATATGGGAGGGGTGGATAGACGGGGCGGGGGGTCTGCGCAGAGTAGTGATCGGGTACCGGGCGTCTGTAGGGGTCGGTCTGATAGCCCGTGGGGTAGTAGGTGTGAGTATACGTAGCCATCAAGAACGGTGTAAGGAGGGAGTCTTGATATTATGTCAGGTTCCCGTGGGGTAGTAGGTGTGAGTATACGTAGCCATCAAGAACGGTGTAAGGAGGGAGTCTTGATATTATGTCAGGTTCCGCTGAGTCGGGGGCTTTCCAGGAAAGCAACGCCCTTACAATGCGGACTTGACCTACGAATACTCGGGTGTCTGAAACTCCGGGGCTAGGACTCCGGGGTTCAAGACGGAGACAGGGGTAATCCTGGGAGAGGGGATTAGAGTCCGGGGGTTTTGGGTTAGAGGGGGTCGAGTCGCGAACTGGAGGTTCTAAGATGAGACCAAGTTAGTAACTTAAGAGTCGCGAAGTGTGTACCAAACTTAGAGCACGCAAATACTTAGGCGTGCCAGTCGAAGCGTACCAGTCAAGCAAGAGGGCACGCAATAACCAAAGTAATATCAAGACTAGCGAATACAACGGGGAGCTATACTATAAGTACTACGGGGCCGGGTCTCGGGGTCCCCGGGTGTCTGGGATGGGTTCCGGAGGTCATTGAGTAGCGGGTAGGGACTGTATACCAGGATTGCGCATGTGGGGACGTGCAATCAATTGGCGCGGAGGGAGTTGCGATGCATGATGCGTGATGGCCGGAGGCGAATCACGTGATCCGATCGCTGATGGCGGTTGATCCTGGGGTCCGTGATGTAGGGGTCCCGGGGGGCTGGCTGATGGCGGTTGTTGATGCGTGTGATGGCGGCATCGGCGGCTGTGGGGGCGGGGCATGCTGTGGGATCGATGAGAGGGGTTCCCGGATGGGGCTCCGGAGAGGTTCCGGAGGGGAGGGGTCGTGACAATGGCAATGTCAGCGGCAAGAACACGGTAAGCTTAGTGAGGTCTAAGCGTTGTTAGTGCCTGCCGTAGCTGCAAGGCGCGAATAGGTTGAAGGCTAGCGATAGTCTGCAACTGCTGACAAGTGCGACGTTGCCGACCATAACTGAGGTCTTGAGCATAAGAGAGACTGAAGTAAGAGGAGCAGGAAACTCTGTTCTCTGATGACGATTGTACAAGTTGGTAAGTACTTTTATACTACAAGGAGTTCGCCGTCGCCAGTGGCTAATAACGCCAAAGAGCAGTAAACTAGAAAATTTTATAAGGGGTAGCTTCAGTGGTTTCAGATCCCTGCCGTCCATTCAAGACCCCTAGCGGCGCCAGGTGGCAGATCGCGACGCTAAACCATCAATCCATCACCCTTCTGTCTGTCCAAGCACCTAAGTGATGTCAGCCGCCAAGGTCAAACGCCAAGCTGTCCATCAGTTTTTTGATAGATCATCAATCTTCTTGCTAAGCGCTGTTGTCAGTGACTGATGCCATCTGTCAGTTGTTATTTTTGCTGCCGTCGGTGCTATCATTGATTGGATCTGCTTTTTGCCATGTTCGGCCATTGAGAATGGCTTGAGATGGATAAAACGCATGCGCCAAGTTTGGGACGAGTGCAGCAAGGTTTCCGGAACCAATGCCAAGCCTGCCGTTGATGCGCCTAACCTGTATAGGGTCCTATCACCATATACAGGTTCAGGGTCAAGTAAAGATGTCATCCAGATTGCAAGGAGTTCTTCATGACTAATGTCATTCCAAATTGGAGGTCTTAGAATAGAAGCAGATGAATGTGGAAAGGTGGATTGATATCCAAAATTTGGGCGTAACTTGTTGGAGGGTGGATCAAGTAGCCAACAAAGATCAGAAGGAGGCATCTTGGGAAGATCTAAGCCTAGGCCAAGAGATCCAACAGAAAGTGCAGAGTGAGCACCTGGTTTTAGAGGTGTAACGGAGTTAACCATGTTAATAGCGTCAACGACGCTATAATCATTTACTCTAGTATTATGTAAGACAACATCTTGTTTTCACACTAAGTACTAGTCAAATCCGATATTGTGGTCTGATTTAGCACTGTGTGAGGTACACAGATAGTTCTAACTCGTAACCAGAGGTTGCATTTTTTTAAATCTTCTGCTATTGGCTTCAGACTCTAGGCTTGTTACCGACTAGGCAACTATCATCAAAACCTCTTGATTCTCTGTTGGCATCACGTCAAAAACGTGTTTCCATGACTGGTTCTCTTGATCTGGACCCCCCTTTCCCAGCTGTAGACACAGGTGAACAACTTGTGTCTCAAGTGGGGAAGACGCAATCCGCATCTGCATATCAACCCCTGCCAAAGCGGGACGAGAAGATACCTCGCAATGTCAGCGCAAGCTTTGGAATGCCTGGTGGGCTATCCATATTACAGATGATGTCCATTGTACGGCCTGGTGGTAAACCAGGAGAGAGATCTGTGGTTTCAGGAGTGTTGCTGCCAGCGAGCCAAATGCCTTCATTGATGTACCCGGTATTGCCCGAGAGCTCGTCAGCTCATTCTGAGGGTCAACCGGATATTACCCAGTACTCAGAATTGGTACAAGGCAGCGCATTTGCGCATAGTACTCCATTCTGGACTGCACCTACTGAATGGCATTTGGAATATGTGGCCGATGCTGCCACTGAACCGGGACTGTCGTCGATGACGACACAAGAACAGGCACAAGGACCAGCAATAGTGATCAGTAGGGAAGACGACAAGGTCGTAAGGTTGGAAAAGGTGTCAACAGCGCCTGGAATTCCAGAGTTGCACAGAAGAGCCGGCAAACAGCTGCAGGTGAGGCATGATGGCCTCAGGAGAGTTATGGACTTAGAATCCGAGCTGGAATCCTCAGATGATGAGGAAAGCAAAAGGTCGCATTTGACCTTGTCTATCCAGCTACAGCTGGTGTTGGACCGATATCTGTCAGTCACGAAGGAATTGACGTGAAAGCGTCTGCAGCTTTATGTAGTAAAGCACTTACAATTGCTAGCTGCTAGGAGCCATGATGTACCTCGTGCAGATTTGAATGAATATATTGAATTGTTTGTGCATATCTTCGAACTTGAAGTGGTGGAATACCTTAAGTGCAAAGCGGCGTGAGGGTCAGCATCTCAACGGCTACTCCAGCCAATTCAGTAGAATGTGAGATGAGCGTGCGCCGACAAGCGCCATTAATCACGGATGCGATGGAACTGCTCAATGCGCCTCGTCAGGCTAATGAGTCTCAGCAAGACTATGTTTAGCGTCAGAACGCCGCAAACCATCAACGCATTGTTAGCGGAGTGCCTCAGCAGGCATTGTCTGAGGTAGAGACTGTGACGACGACTCCGGCAGAGCCAGAGGCAGCATTGTTAGCGGAGTGCCTCAGCAGGCATTGTCTGAGGTAGAGACTGTGACGACGACTCCGGCAGAGCCAGAGGCACTGCTTGCAGTACAGGAGGTTAAAACACCTTGTAAGCAAGTCACCATCAAGGAAGAGGTGGATGAAGTCCACATTCTTGAGGAGCAAACGCAACCCTGACGCGTAGTGCAACGTGTCCACCTAGTGGACAACTGGAATGAACGTGTCAATTACCAGAAGATATGCAACCAGGACTTGCGTGATCATGGTGAGTCGTTAATTGATGACCAGGGGGTAGCTTTTGAAGGGTGTGAGGGTGTAACGCCTGTTGATGATATGCGGCGACAATTTGCGGCTCGGACGGCTGACCCAGACAGAGGTTTGGAAGGTAGTGACAATAGTAGTGATCACTACAAACGGTGGGAGCCAAGTCGTCGCAATAATGACGGTGGAGATCGTGATCGCAGGAATAACAATCAAGACGAGGATAATCGTCATGATAATGGCAGGCAGGCTGGTGGAGTACCAGCAGAGCGACAAGTGAGGCAAGCGCCCACTCTATGGCCGGAAAGAGCGGCCAATGAGCACCTGTTTCGCAGTCCTTGGGCATTTTTGATGCCCACACCTCATGAATTGCGTGAAACTACGCCGGTAATGAATGAAGTGGTCAGGATCCATATGGATCATATGCACGACCGTCTCACTTGTCTGGTGGATGACTCCCTTGGAGTCAGATTTAAGTTTCCTGCTGGGGTAAGTCCCCGTAAATCCGATGGCTCACTTGTCTGGTGGATGACTCCCTTGGAGTCAGATTTAAGTTTCCTGCTGGGGTAAGTCCCCGTAAATCCGATGGTAAGCACATACGTGCGTATGCTGGAGGACATCGGTTCTCTCGACTGGAGGATTGGGCCATGGACGTGTGCTACCACCTCGCAGCATGCTGCTATGGTGGAGACGACATGGACCAGGAAAGGATATTCATACTACACAAATTTATGGAGGGAGAGGCTCAGAATTGGTTCCGTCGCCATGTTCTCCACATTAATCGCAATAAACCGCATTGGACATTTAAAGAAGTCCTGATAGGACTGTACAATCGTTTTGTCAACGCTGCTACAATGCAGGAAGCCCGTGATGCCTTTAGAAAAGCAGTGTATGATGCTAAGACTGGCATCCAGACCTTTTATGATGACCTGGTGGGTCATGCACAGAATATGGCCGTCTATCCAGACAAATACACTATTTGCGAGACATTCCTGGATGGAATACCCGCAGACATGAGAAGAGCGTTGATACGTGATGACAATCTGTCTCCGGAGGTCAATACTGTGACCGAATTTTTGGCGTATGCCATCCGTTATGAGCAGTCGACACGGACTGTGAATCATTATGAGCAGCGGAGTTCCCGCCGAGGAACCGTGAACCGTCAAGCAGTGAAGGTGGGAACCTTCCTGGCCAAACGGACGGAGATGGAGAACAATCACAATCCGCAATTCATTGTTCACAAGACGATCCCTGGAGGCCAACGGCCTCGATCAAAACCTGCTGGACAATTGCCAGTGAAGGATAGTCGACCCTTTTTGGGTCAGAATCAAGTAGCACCGAGAGGAGTGGTGGCGCCTGCAGCGTGTATGGCAGGCAAAACCGCTGGGGTTCCAGGAGTGGGCCAGAGAAGGCCTGCCGGGGATCCCTCAGCATGCTACAATTGTGGCAGGAGCGGGCATTTTGCTAAGGAGTGCCCCGCCCCTCCTAAGGCACATATCTGAGCGGCCCATATGGCTGCAGCACCGAGCAATGTCGTTAGTACAACGAGGACGATGAGATTGTTGACAAAATTGAGGAGGAGCCGCAAGTAGAGGCTGACAGGTCAGAAGTGGATGATGCCAAGAGCGTCCAGATTGATGGCAACGAATATGTTGCAGTGGACATCTACGACAGCGACTATTATGCTCGTGATGACAAGGAAGAACACCTGTTTGCACTGACTGAGTGCCATGGAGATCAGCGCATCTGAATGAGACACGTAACCCTGCAGAAGGCAACTAATAAGTTGCAGAGGCCACGCTATACTCCTGAGGAGAAGGAGTGTCTGGTCACATATGTTGATGTCAATGGACATCCAGCGTGGACGTTGTGGGATTCTGGGAGTACCACAACAGGCATTATGCCCCAGTTTGCTCACGTTAATGCAATTCACATTCATGAACTGGAGGAGCCGCTGATGCTCCAGCTGGGGACTGTAGGGAGTCGCGCCATGGTACAGTTTGGCGTGGAAGTGAGAATAAAGATGTCAGGGACGTCGACAAAAGAATATGTGGATATAGCAAATTTTGATCGCTACGATATGATCATCGGTACACCGTTCATGCGTAAGAACAAGGTGTCGCTGGACTTTGTGAACGACATGGTCATTGTGAATGGTACGCCTGTGAAGGCGGAAAAAGTTGTGCTAAACAACACAGATGGTCGGTTGAGGCGCTATCACGCAACTGAAAAGCGGTGTGATGAACGCAACTGACTAGATGGTCGCAGAGCGACTGTACAGGAGGTGGAGGATGAACAGATCCCACCAAAAAGCCTGCCGGCAGACTCGCCGGCTGTACTAATGTCTGAGGAAGAGTTTCAAGGAACTCTGAAGAAGGAGAAGCACTCAGATGAGCCTAAGCAGGCTGTACAGTGCAAGAATGAGCATAGTAAACACGTGGTGGAGTCGCTGGAATGCCAGCCGACTAGCTCTCGAGTGAAGGTTGAGGATCTCATCAAGGACAAGGTATACAGTACGATGGGAACTGTGGGTAGCACTAGGTCGCTAATGGATTGACCAGTGCCACAGCCAGGAGTGCAATGGGCGTATGACCCACGTATGCCACGGGAGTGGAACGAACTGGTGGCATCAATGGTGACGCAGACTATGGGAAGGGTGCAGACGACCCAGACAGGGGAAGTATACTGTCATGCACGAGAGGACGAGATATCTGAAACAGTGGATATCGTACTGGATGGGCTCTCGTTGAAAGCAAGAAGTGTGCAGTCGTCGTCAAGTATGACAAGAGTGGTGGGTAGACAACCTGTTGTAAGGTTGAACCCAGGAGATCTCACAGAAGAGCACGTATGTGCCTTACGGGAGCAATTTGAACCAAAAGTTCAGCCGCGTGTAGCACACATAGTAAAAGGGAAAGGTAAGGCTGTGAGCCTTACTGAGGAAGATATTCCTCGACTGCGCCAGCAATGGCAACAAGAGTTTGTGGATATTGTCAATGGAACAAAGGAAGAGCTTCCTCCATGGCAGGAGGTTAACCATGAGATTAACCTCATTGACAATACCAAGCAGTACAAATATCATTTGCCTCGCTGCCTGCAAGCACTACAGGATCAACTTCATGAAAAGACAAATAGATACATAAACGCAAAGTGGGGGGAACCACGACCAGCAGTGCAAGCTGCACCATTACTGTGTATTCCCAAAAAGAATGGGACGTTAAGAACAGCATTGGATGTGCGACAGCGCAATGATAATACAGTCAAGGATGTGACGCCTCTTCCAGATCAGGAAGTAATACGAGAAAATGTTGCGACAGCAAAGTATAGGTCAAAAATCGACCTCACAGACGCGTATGAACAGGTTTGCATACGTGAAGAAGATATACTAAAAACGCTGTTCTCGTCCCTGATGGGGACGTTCGTGAGTAACATCATGCAGATTGGTGATTGTAATGCACCAGCGACGTTTCAGAGGTTAATGACCTCAATCTTCCGAGATGTAATCGGGAAGTTTATGCACATCTATCTAGACAATATATTTATCTTTTCTGACTCCATTGAGGAGCATGAGCAGCACCTACGAGTCGTATTCAAATGACTGAGAAAAGCCAGTCTCTATTTCAAATGGAAGAAGTGCGAGTTGTACGCAACTAGTATTGACTGTCTCGGTCATGTCATTGACGAGAAGGGTATTCATCCAGACATGGATAAGCTCAATCGAATTCAAGAGTGGCGTACTCTACGCACATATAATGATATCCAACAGTTTGTTGGACTTGTCAACTATATTGGCAACTTTTTGCCAGACATCACGGCCTATACAGGACCACTAATGGCCATGACCCAAAATGGGTCCCCTTTTCACTGGAGACCGCTGCATCAGCGGTGCTTTGAGATGATTAAGCGCATATGCGCGAAGACGCCAGTGATCTAGCCAATTGATCCACGTATCGACGAGCCCATCTGGCTCATATGTGATGCATCGAAGACTGGGGTTGGGGCCATGTTTGGCCAAGGCAAGATGTGGCAGACTTGCCAACCAGTGGGATTTATGTCCCATAAATTCACTGCTGCCCAGCAGAATTATGCTGTACACGAGTTAGAAACACTCGCTATCCTGGAAGCCCTCCTAAAATGGGAGGATAAACTGATGGGGTACAAGATCCATATCATTACAGATCACAAAGCACTAGAGTTTTTCAAGACTCAGGTGCACCTATCTCCGCGACAATGTCGCTGGATCAACTACATGTTGCGGTATCAGTTCGACATCACCTATGTAAAAGGTGAATTGAACAAAGTCGCAGATTGCCTATCTTGATATTTCGAGAGTGACACTCGAGATGATATCCATGACATGCATGACTATGTCCAGGCGGACACACGTATTGACCCCGAGGGCAAAGATTTGCCCCTCCATAGGTTCCATGAAATATAGGAACATAGGGTCAAGCTACACACCATGCGAGCGCAGGAAGCACATCGCAGTAAGCGACTGCATGAACAGCGAGAAGCTCGCAATATCGAAGCCCAGGTGCTGGTGGAACATGAGGCCCCTCAGCTACGTGAAGAGATGAGGCAAGAGGTGCCTACGAGAGGTACTGATATGACGCTCCAGCAAGCACTGGAGTCACAGGACCATATTCCTGCACCAGCCAACTTAGGCAATGCGCAATTTTGCACACGTATCCAGCAGGGATACAAGGATGATAATCTCTTTGTAGAGATTCTGAACAATATCCAAGCGCACCCGTGCTTCAAGGTGGAGCACCAGCTTGTCTACCTTATCAGACCCACGGGGTCCAAAGTCATCTGCATTCCCTGGGAGAGGTTGTTAATTACGACTATTCTGGACCAGGCCCATAGAGTGGTGGGCCACTTCGGAACTCAGAAAATGCTGGACTATGTGCGACGCTGGTACTGGTGGCCGCAAATGGCCAAAGAGACGAGCCAATTCTGCTCGACATGCGAGCTATGTCAACAGTCGAAAGTGTCGACTTTGAAGCCACCGGGAAAGCTGCATTCGCTACCCATCCCGGTCAAACCTTGGGATTCGATTGGGATGGACTTTATAGGTCCGTTCCCCGAGTCGAAAGGCTTTAACTACCTGTGGGTAGTGATCTGCAGAATGACCAGTATGGTCCATCTCATTCCGGTGAGAACCACCATGACAGCTTTGGACTTGTCATGGATCTATCTCAAGGAGATAGTATGCCTCCATGGGTTGCCAAGTTCGATCGTAAGCAATCAAGATGCTAAATTCACTTCCAAATGGTGGAAGGAGCTGCACAAACTGCTAGGAGCAAAGTTGCTCATGTCAACATCATTTCATCCGCAAACAGATGGTCAAACGGAACGTGCAAATAGAAATATCGCACAAATATTATGAGCATTCGTACGTCCTGATCAGAAGGACTGGGTGGATAGATACCTACTAGTGGAATTCGCAATAAACACGAGCATATCAGAAACCACAGGGTACTCACCCTTTGAACTCAACAATGGCTAGATGCCATCCATGATTCGCGAACTTCATACAGACGAAGCTATTCATGTGGGAGTGAAACAGTTTGCATGCAATGCGCTAGGGAACTTGGCAGATGCCCATGATGCAATTATAGAATCACGCGTCTGGCAGACCAAACATGCAAATAATTGCAGACGTTGATAGGCTTCTACTCGGACTGAGCGCATCAAGGGACATTATAGGCCGACCAACACTTGACACACTAAAGGCTCTAGCGACCAGCCTTGGGTAACAGAGCAGCCCTAGCGCAGGCGCTCTATGGCAAGACTTATCCATTCATCTCAATCACCAGTATCAGCCCCTCAGCGCACTCCACTCAGTTACTTTGAAGACCAAGAAGACTCAGGACTCATAGCGCTAGCATAACGGTGGGAGGGGACTCTGACCAAACCCCGATCAGTACTGGAAGGAGTTAGCAATTGGCGCTGTCAATCACCGAGGCACCTCAATCAGAAGTCTAAAAGAATCAATGACGACGAGACAGGATACACGCAGACCCGACATTTAAATCTATCAAAAGATGGTACAATGTTTAGCGCCGGAATTAGCGCTCACGGCGTCTGTCGAGGATTCCCCGACCATACCCCGGGATGGCATGGCCAATTAAATTACATCAAAAAGTGAGCAAACTCGTACCACTTCTAAGTAGTTTTAGAGTCGCCGTTGGTCGCCGTCACCCATGTGCTGCAGGTCGCCGTTGACAGGTGGCCGTTAGCTACAGTCACGAAGGGAGGCGCTAAGCGGTAGCGCCGTCAATGGACTTATTTTGGAAATAATGTAGCGCATAGTATAAAAACTAGCTACTTGCCATGTATATAACAACGAATCGTAACCTCTTGAGCACCCAGTTACACTTAGCGTTCAAATCGCGCTAGCGTTGCCTGACTTTGCCACCAAGTTCGGCGCTAGCTTTGTCTATCTCGTCTTCGTCGTTTACGGTGCCACCTACGGGCACGCTACGCTGCGCTATTTGTTTATTTCTCTATAACTTCTCCTAAACTACGACGCTTACCACTTGCTAGGTAGCATCCGAGGCGCTATCGTCTAGCGCATCGCCCTATCACCTCTGCTCGAGCACACCGGGACCCTGCCGGGACTCCTCACAAACCCATACGCCAGGCGCTGGAGACGGCGTTGTACTGCGTATACGTCCAGCGCACCCAACCACAGTTGGCGTCATCATTTTGGAGCCCACCGTGAGGGGTTCTATTGAGGCAGAATTCCGCCGGAAACTCGAGCCCAGCGACAGCGCCGCCTCCTATTGGAGAGCGCGTTTGAACAAACCTTAACTGAGTCACCACACTTACCAGGCGCGCTACCGAGGCAGACCTTAGATCAGGAACTTGAAGCCGCTCCAGATAGCTTGGCTGAAAGCTTCTTCCCGTTTTCCCGACCGTTCGAATACTTAGCAGGTGAAAACCATACACCGCTTACTCCTTTGGAAGAGCTGTCTAGGTCATTATCGCCAGAACCTAGCGACTCAGAATTACCCAAGCCAGTACCGACTACAACTACGCCAAGCGAAACTACCACTAACACTACTATTCCCACCACGACGTTGACGCCAGCTAGTATGGAGCAGGCAAACACACCCCAAGCGAAACTACCACTAACACTACTATTCCCACCACGACGTTGACGCCAGCTAGTATGGAGCAGGCAAACACACCGCGTATGCCGCCAAGAAACCACTTCTCGTTGCCAAAATGGGACGAGACCCAGCTAGTATGGAGCAGGCAAACACACCGCGTATGCCGCCAAGAAACCACTTCTCGTTGCCAAAATGGGACGAGACGAAACCTCGCGAGCTAACACAGTATTTCCGAGAATTGGAATATTTATTACGCGACTGCCGAGTCACCGACAACACACAAATGAAAGAATACGCCGCCAGATACGTTTCCTATGATACCGCGGAATCCTGGACGGGACTGGATGAGTTTCAAGGATTAACACGAGAGGCGGTGCCAAGGTCGTTTACCTACGAGGAATGGAAAAAGGCGATCATTAAACTGTACCCTGGCGCTGAGGAATCCACGCGCTATACCGTCCTTGAAATCCAGAAACTGGTACAGGATACCTTCGCAACGGGCATTTATACACTAGGCACGCTATCTACTTATTATCGAGACTTCCAGCGAATTGCAAGATGGCTAGTACAGAATGGCAAACTCTACAGGAACGAGGAACGGCGCTTGTTTCAACAAGGCATTCCAACATCCCTTTGGACTCGTATAGCTCGTCGCTTAGAAATTCTTAAGTCCGACCACCATCCTGAGGAACCCTACGATATAGAAGACGTTTTTGAAGCAGGTAAATGGATACTGAAAGGCACGGATACTGGCATCCCCTTCCAGCGACCTTCTAGCACTGATAACGGAGGAAAGGCGCCACCTGTTGCAGCGCCCGCACCTAGCGCAACTAACAATCAGGGAGGTTTTGTCAAGAAGGAGGACCTGGAAAACGCAGTCAACACGGCTGTCGCAAACGTTATGAGCAAATTGGAAACGTTAATCTTGACTAGCCTTAATGCGCCACGAGGTAATATGCAATCCGGCCCTTGTCACTTCTGTGGTGAGGCAGGACATACGATGACTCGCGGACGCTGCGCTATCCTCAAACAATACCTGCGCCAAGGAAGAGCACGCCGAGGCGCTGACGGGAAAATAGTCCTACCCTCCGGCGCTAACATCCCTCTATATCCTGAGCACCAAACCTTCCAGGGGCGAATTCCGACGGGAAAATAGTCCTACCCTCCGGCGCTAACATCCCTCTATATCCTGAGCACCAAACCTTCCAGGGGCGAATTGATGAATGGCATCGACGTAACCCTGGGAACTTAGCGACGGGCAATCTCAATAGTACGGCCGCAGCGGAGGCAGAAACAACTCCACAACAGGCGCTAATCCATGAAGTACTCCAGCTTAACGCTGTTAGCGAGCGACCAACGTTGTCACGAGAGGAGAGGATCGAGACGTTGGAAAGGGAGCTAAAGTCGCTAAAGAATCAGGTTTTCGATGGTGTCGAGATTAAAAAGAGCAAGCAACCGTTGAAAGACTATAGACCTTCAGGCGCTACGACCGATCCAGCACCTGCAAAGCCTTTGAATTCCAGCGTCAACGACGACACACCTGATACGGCCAAAGCGCCAGCTAGCACGGAACCACCCCTACACCCGTATTCAGGACTTGCCGGTAACTACGCCCCGCCTATCAATCGAAACTTTGGGGCGCCAGACAAGCCAGCAGGAGGCTACCGACCGACGGCACCAATCTACGACATAGAAAAATCTAAACAAGTATTCGATCGTATTATGAAAAGTCAAGTCACGATGTCGGTAGGAGAGCTATGCAGTGTGGCGCCAGACGTCAGGAATCAGATGCGCACAGCGGTTACCCCTCGACGGAACGTAGCTAACAATGTAACGGCGGTGGACGAATGCGACGATGCGCTACCTGGATTCGCGTACATAACGGAGACGGTCGCGTCGGAAATCAAAGAAGAGACCACGCCACCCAAAGAAGCTACGTCCATTGACCCGGTTGAAACTTACCTTAAGTCGCTAAGATCTAGCGACGATCCCGCCGTCCTCACTGTAGCTCAAGACTCTCACGCGATTCGCTCGATTATGTTGACAGTTGATGGAAAAAGCGAGATAGAATCTATTGTGGACAGCGGATCACAGATTATTTCAATGGCTGCCGACGTCGCTAATGAGCTTGGCATCATTTACGACCCGACCATCATTCTTAATATGCAAAGCGCTAACGGCACTATTGATCGATCCTTGGGAATGGCTCGTAACGTGCCATGCGCTGTTGGCGATCTTACGTTTTACCTTCAAATACACATTCTTAGATCGCCTGCGTACGACTTATTATTAGGAAGGCCCTTCGACGTCTTAGCCCGATCAGTAGTCAAGACGACGTCTGAAGACGAAACGACGCTAACTATTAGCGACCCTAACTCGGGCGTCAGAAGAACGGTACCAACGTTTCCACGGGGGAAATTCCAGAAACCGGGACCGAGAAAGCGACCTTACGTTAGCAACGACCCTTGCGAGTGTTTTCCGGCGCCATCAAGGAGATGAGTGATGGGGATCATGGAGATGAAGCGCTTATCTTGGACTATAACCATCGGACTGGGCAAGTAAATTTTATATCATATACCTCTTTAGCCCATGAAATCTTGAATTCTTCTTCGTTGCTTACTAGTGAAGCGTTATCCTACTTATACCTCACTGCGTCAGATATTACTGAAAACCTTTCAACAGACACTTATTTCGTTTCTACTCCCGACTCTAATGAACCTTTGATATCAGGTTTCGCTAGAAACCATGACTCTATTTATAATACGTTTGCTAACAATAGTACCCCTAAGCGCAAAGGGGTTCAGGTCAAGAAGAAATATAAACCCGTAGCACTTAAAACGAAGCCAGTAGCGAGCGCCGTACCCGAGGAATTTCGCATCGAAAGAAAAATAATAGGCGACCCTTTGGCTACCCTGCCAAAACTCGATCCGAATCCACCACCCTTTGAACCAACAGGACGATTTACAGAAGAACGAAAGGCGCTATTTCTTAGCGCCCACGATACCGGCTTCCTCTTGACGGAGGAGATGAACGTACTAGTCGACATCATGCAAAAACAGAATGAGGCTTTTGCATGGGAGGACTCAGAACGCGGTAAACTTAGAACTGACTTCTTTCCACCAGTGGTCATCCCAACCATACCGCACGTACCCTGGACTGAGCATAACCGACCCATACCCCCGGGCATCGAAGCCGAAGTCTGCCAAATTATTCGCTCCAAGATAGCGGCAGGTGTATACGAGCCTTCTAATTCGGCCTACCGCTCGAGGTGGTTCTGCGTACTAAAGAAAAACGGGAAGCTACGTATAGTTCACAGCCTAGAACCGCTAAACAAAGTCACCATTCGTCATTCAGGGGTACCGCCATTTCCCGATCACGTCGCTGAATCTTTCGCGGGACGAATATGTGGCGCTACCCTGGATTTGTACGTAGGCTACGACGAGCGCTTAATCCATCCTTCCTCTCGCGACTTGACGACATTCCAAACACCGTTTGGGGCGCTACGACTAGTCACACTTCCTATGGGATGGACAAACTCGGTACCGATATTTCACGACGATATTACGTTTATCCTACAGCCCAAAATACCCCACCATGTGCTCAGTTTCATAGACGACGTAGGAGTTAAAGGCCCGAAGGATTGGCGATTGGTGGATGGCAAGCCCGAAGTTCACCCAGAAAATCCTAATATTCGCATGGCGCTATGGGAATTCTTTCAACTGGTTAACCGAGTACTTCAGCGCATGAAGTATTGTGGCGGGACGTTTTCAGGGCACAAGCTCGTTCTTTGCGCACCGCAGTTTAAAATTTTGGGGCACGTTTGCACGCCAGAAGGCAGGATTCCAGAAAAGAGCCGATTAGCGCTGTTGGAGAAATGGGGGGTCTGTCATAACCTCTCGGAAGTTCGCGCGTTCTTGGGCACTGTAGAGGTGCTGCGCATGTTCATACACCATTTTTCTCATCGCGCAAACGCCCTTAATCGCCTAACCCGTTCAGGGGTCCCCTTCGAATTCGGACCTGATCAAATCAATGCCCAGAAGGACTTAGTAAAGGCGCTACAGGAAGCGAAACCATTGGTACCCATTGACTATACTACCGCCGATCCCGTTATACTTGCTGTTGACACATCATATATCGCCGTTGGCTTCTTCTTATGCCAGTGTGATAGCGCGAACCGGAAAATCAGGCGCTACAATTGTTTCGGATCGATTACCCTTAACGACCAAGAATCGCGCTACAGTCAGCCCAAGCTAGAGTTATATGGCTTGTTTCGATCGTTTCAGGCGCTGCGCATGTACCTCATTGGGGTACGAAATCTCATTGTCGAGGTCGACGCACGATACATCAAAGGAATGCTTCAGAACCCTGATATTCAACCGTCGGCCAGTATGAACCGCTGGGTAGTAGCGATATTAATGTTTCACTTCGAGTTAGTACACGTCAGAAGTGCATTCCACGGGCCGGACGGATTATCTAGGCGACCCAGACAACCGGAAGATGAAGCGCTAGACGATAGCAACAACGATGTATTGGACGATTGGATCGATCGATTGCATGGTTTCATGCACATCATTCAGCTGCCTATTCTGGCGCTTCGCGAAGACCAACCAGTTTCAAATTGGCTTCACCCTATTGTTCCGTACCAGCCCCGACCATATCAGGCATCATCAACTTTTTACACGGCCAGTATCTATAACGTCGCTAAGCCATCTAACGATCTAAAGATAGTTGAGGAACCAAGACCCTTGCGGGAAGACAGTCATAACTTACCATATTCGGCGGTACCTCGAAGCGCCAAAGCTAAGTCAGAAGATCAGCGGGTGGACCAGGTTAGGAAGTGGCTACAGGATTTGCGACGACCATCAGACCTTACGGATACGGAATACGCCACCTTCATTCGATACGCGACGACCTTCTTTATAGTGGAAAACCGACTTTGGCGACGAAATAGAGATGGCGCCCACAAGCTAGTAATTAAACCGGACAATCGAATTAGAATTCTACACGCTATGCACGATGACTTGGGACACCGTGGACTCTACGCAACAAGAGCGAACCTTTTGGAGCGCTTCTGGTGGCCTCAAGTTAGCGCCGATATTGCGTGGTATATTCGCACTTGTCATCTCTGTCAAATCCAGCAGACACGTCAGGTTCTTATTCCCCCAACAGTAGCGACTCCAGCGCCGCTATTTGGAAAAATATATATTGACACCATGCACATGCCCAAGTCAGGGCGCTACAAGTATATCATTCAAGGAAGGTGTTCCTTGGTACATTGGCCGGAGTTCCGTATGCTCCAACGAGAAAATACAGACGCTATAGCTAAGTGGCTCTTTGAGGACGTTATCTGCAGATGGGGAGCCCTTCACGAGATCGTCACAGACAATGGAGCGCCAATAGTTAAGGCGCTCACTTATCTTGCCAAGAAGTACAACATTCAACACATACGGGTTTCTGGTTACAACAAGCGCGCCAACGGAATCGTAGAAAGGCCTCATTTCGACGTTCGACAGGCGCTATTTAAGGCGGTCGATGGTGACGAAAGTCGCTGGAGCGAAGCGACTTATTCGGTCTTCTGGTCGGAGAGGGTTACCGTACGAAAAAGGATGGGTTGTTCACCCTACTACGCGGCAACAGGCACCCATCCACTCCTCCCGGCCGACATAGTGGAAGCTACTTACTTACAGCCACCCCCGAATTCAATACTATCTTCCACCGACATGATTGCTAGGCGCGCTATAGACTTACAGCGACGCATGGAGGATCTCGAGCGAATTCAATACTATCTTCCACCGACATGATTGCTAGGCGCGCTATAGACTTACAGCGACGCATGGAGGATCTCGAGCGCTTACACGAAGTAGTATTTCAAACTAGACGACAAGCTGCGCTACGATTTGAAAGCGAGCACAGCGCCACGATTAGAGACTACAACTTCACCTCTGGCGCCCTCGTACTAATGCGCAACTCAAAGATCGAAGTTACCCATAACAAAAAGATGCGACCTCGGTATCTGGGACCCCTAATAGTGGTTTCCCGCAATAGGGGAGGCGCCTATGTACTCTGCGAGTTGGACGGCTCAGTTTTGCATCGACCAGTAGCGGCGTTTCGACTCATCCCCTACTTAGCACGGGAACACATTCCCTTACCTTCGTCGGCGCTGGACATTGACACGGCTAAACTACGAGAACTGGAAGAAACAGAGTTAGTGGATGATGACGAGACCCCTGTTGACGACGACGAAGAACAGTAAATGAAGACGAAGGACGAGGCGCTAGGTGTTAGCGCCCCCGTTAAGTGAACTTAGGTCATGTCTCCCTTTCGGAAGGCATATTGGATAACATAAATAGCTATGGTACAGGCGAGAACACAAAATCAACTACGGTTACTACGTTACGAGCTATGCTGAAGAAGACCGGCGACGAGAACCTCGGACTCGCTCCCTGGGCCGCCTAAAGGAGGGAGGACCGCCTGGAGGAGGAAGAGGGGCACCTGGTGTAGGCACCGGAGCACTCGAAGGCGGCGCGTTGCGAGATACGGCGGGAGGAATGCAGGATGAAGGTGCTGGAGCGCTAGGAGTTGGCGCAGGAGGAGCGCCTGGAGGAGGGGCAGCGAGTTCGGGGGAAAGGTCCCACTCCCCGTAGGAGGGCTGAAGCGAGGGCGGGAAAGGAAAGACCACGCGGTCGAGGACTGCCCTACGGGCACAGGACTCAACCAGGAGCGGAAGGGGAAGCCATGAAAGGCTCTTGGCAACGGCATGGAATTAGCAACCCAAGGTCAGAAGGAAAGAGCTATTGACTAACCAAACTGCCAGTCTCCCGAAGAAGGCTCGCCAAACTTGCTGCGCTAGGCGTAATAGTCGACTGCAAACACATGAGCAACAAACAAGATACGCGCTAACAGGAGGCGAACCGTGACCAGAGACTCATCCTGGTCTATCATCCATTCGGTGGAGGCGTCCAACAGGATGCGATATCGGCGCACCAGGGTCATGGTATTTCCGTTTTCATGAGGGAAGCCCCCCGTAGGCATAATAGCCAGGAAATGTTCAATACGATCCAAGATCGCGGGGCGGTAAGGAAGTTCCGGATCTGGGAGAAGTATGGAGGGTGCTTGCATGATAAAATACTAACGAACTTAAGGGCGGCAGAGCCCATAAAATATCTCTAGCTACTTGCAGGGTCGCAGCGACTTAGGAACTTTTACATGGGCGAAACAATCACGAGGGGGGGGGGGCGACAACAACGATGCATTTAATATACGACGACATTGGAAATCAAGAATCTAAAATCTGTCAGTTCTGTGGCGCTACGGAGAAGGGAAGATCACCTTACATAAACGACATGGGAGGTGGAAGCAAATCAAGGAGCGGGCAACAGGAGGAGACGCGTCCCTCCGTCAGAGGGGCCACGAAAGAGGCGACCACCGGTAGAAGAACGAGGAGACTGGTGAAGAAGGCGCGGTTAGACAGGAAAAGAAAGGAGTAACGGGGTAAGGACAGACGGACCAGATAGTGGCTTTCTTCCAGCAGCAGCTCAAGACGCTCTCGCGTGGAGGTGGGAGGAAGTTGCTTTAATTAGCGACTGTCAGCAAAGAAGAGGGCGAAAAAGGCAGGAGCGCACCTGAAAAATGCGACTCCAGGCCTTCTCCATACCAAACTGCATCAGAGGTTTGCTATCCGACCAGATCTCACAGGCCGCACGCAGCAACTGGCAGCGACGACTTAATTCGAGGGCGCCATCGTCCAGTTCTGGCACGCTGCCAGCAGGATAGTGGTGAAGGAAAGAGGTGACACGCTCTAGGAAAGTTGGAGGGTCCATCATGACGTGAGCACGATCACAGCGGGGAGTCCACACCAGGCCGGTCGGGCTGGTCATCGCGAAGACTGATGAGATCCAGTTGATGCATATGCAATTTATAGGACACGGCTAGAGTTAGAACGGCGACAGCGTGGGAGGACGTTTCACAAAGAACGAGGACCCTGACGAAGATACTAGCCAATGAGAGGCGCTTGACTCATGGTTGGACCGCGCAGAAAGGAAATCGCCATTCTAGACCTAGCGCTTATGCTCACCATCACCGAATAGCCACAAAGCGATCACTGGTTTTCTATTTCTTTATACGCGTTACTTCTTACATGGATCCGCTTATTTATTTCCAGACAGTTCCTATTTTCTACTTAGGCTGGCGCGGTAATGGCTATTGGACCGCGTCGGCAAAGGGGGTTTTTGCGCTGTGATGATCTACTGAGCGTTTCCCCTTTTTACTTATTTTCTTTTGATTACTTACAAACTGACGATTTGAAGCCAAGGGAGGCGTTTATTATAGGATCACATACTACAAAGTTCGTATCAAAAAGACTAAGTCCATAAAAAGTTTAAAAGCGCTAAGGGTCGGCAACTACGGATCATACTCGGGAAGGGCGGGATCGCCCAAAGGAAGCAAGTCCCTGTCCTGGATCGAGTTACTCGCTTGCCACTCAAGCGCAGCTGTAATATCGTCATGAAGCTCGAGAAGGAGGCGCTCGCGGCGAGCTAAGGTGGAAATGCGAGGACGCAGGTTGGCAAGTTCGCGACCAACGGCTTTGGTTGCATCCTCGATATGACGGAGTTGCTGGCGAAGGTCGGCAGAAGGACGGAGAGGGGTGACGGGATAGGAGAACTCGTCCCCGAGCCAAGGGAAGGCGTCGCCAGAAACTCGCATGGTGGGAGGGGGCGTCCAAAAGGGATCGAACTTATGGAAGGTTAGAAAAGGGGAGAAAAAGGGGAACAAACAAAGACGGACGTACCTGGACAGTTACAGGCGCACGGGGTGTCCACTCATGGCGCTCGTCGCCGGGAGACATAGCTCTGGCGGAAGAAAGATGGATGCCGTAGGGAGGCAAGTATCTCCAGCGGCGACGACGCTCACCTTCCGGCACCAGGGTTCCGGAGAGGGGTGACGGGATAGGAGAACTCGTCCCCAAGCCAAGGGAAGGCGTCGCCAGAAACTCGCATGGCGGGAGGGGGCGTCCAAAAGGGATCGAACTTATGGAAGGTTAGAGCCAAGGGAAGGCGTCGCCAGAAACTCGCATGGCGGGAGGGGGCGTCCAAAAGGGATCGAACTTATGGAAGGTTAGAAAAGGGGAGAAAAAGGGGAACAAACAAAGACGGACGTACCCGGACAGTTACAGGCGCACGGGGTGTCCACTCATGGCGCTCGTCGCCGGGGGACATAGCTCTGGCGGAAGAAAGATGGATGCCGTAGGGAGGCAAGTATCTCCAGCGGCGACGACGCTCACCTTCCGGCACCAGGGTTCCTTCGGACTCCGGCGCCGCAGAAGTCTCGCGACTACTAGTAAAAGAAGGGGAGCTGTGGGGAGGAGTAAGGGACGGAGTAATAGGAAGAGCCACCGGGGTGTCGCTAGCCGCAACCGACTCGGGGGCAGGGGTAGCGCCAGCATCAGACATAACGACATCTTCGGCAGCAGGGATAGCCACTACGGCGGGAACAGGAGTGGGGGACCTATCAGTCAAGAAGTTAGCACGCGGAGAGAAGAGAAGTTAGGGAAATGCGTACTGGTTACCACTGGGGTCACTCTGACGAGGGTTAGCGGCGATAGGGGGAGTAAGGCGAAGCAGGAGAGCGCGTACCGCCAACAGCGCATCGGCATCAACAACGGGCTCAGCTTCATCATCATCCTCTCCCTCGGCATCCCTCTCAGTGCCTTCCCCCTCATCCGTAGAAGACTCGGTCGAAGACAAAACCACAGGCGTAGCAGGCGCTAGCTCGCGGCGCTTACCAGGGCTCTTGCCAGGAGACGTGATAACAGGCTTACGCTTCGAAAGGACGGGACGACGAGGAGAGCGAGCAAAAGGTGCCGCCACGGTAGTACCATCCTGGATAGTCGGCAGCGCCAGGCTGGCTGTGCTGATTACCGTGGGTTGGTGAGTAGCCGCCAAATCACGTTGCTGCAGCACGAAGTCCCGGGCGTTACGAACCAACACTGCGCGCTCATAGTTCCTTTGCATAATGGCGTCCCTACCACGTTCACGAGTACGAATCCCGTTGAAGGCGCAGCCTCGTTTCAACGCATCGCACCGATAGCAAGGCAGAGACGCGGTAGGAAACCAGCAGCCCTCAGGGTTGTTCTCAGACCAACACTTGTCACACTAAGAAAGAAGTCAGCGACGGCATGAACCTGAAACCAGCAGCCCTCAGGGTTGTTCTCAGACCAACACTTGTCACACTAAGAAAGAAGTCAGCGACGGCATGAACCTCCAAAGGGGCAAAACAGTGCTTACCGCGCCAATCTTTGCCCTAAACGCGCGACGCTCCAAGGGCGCAACGGTAACCTTCTTCTTGCCACCCAGTACTTGGACACCAGCCGGAACGCCGGTATCAATGACGGTAGTATCACGGCGAAGACGCAAAAGGTCGCGAAGCTCCGCGTCGGTGAACATGGTCTGGTTAGGCGCCTATCGACATTAACATTTAGGCGCTAAAGTCTAGCGACAACAAGCAAAGCACTTACGACATACAAAGGGGGAACACGAGCAGGGAGATTGATCTGGAAGGGGGAGAAGTCAGAAAAATGGAGTAAGGAAGATAGGAAAAGAACGCACGGTACGTTTGGGAGGAGAACTAGCACGAGCAGGAGGCGCTCGTTCAATAACAATGGCGAAATTACGCGGAGGACCGTGAGAAGTTGGGCGCGTCGGGCCGGGTCGTGGCTCGCTACGAGAAACGGCAATACGTTTGATGGCCGAATGGGGAGGGGCAGTACGGACGGGAGAAGCAGCGCTTGGGGCAGGGCGAGTGGAAGAAGCAGCGCCACGAAAAGGGCTGCCAAGAACGGAAGGAGGCGGAACAGAAGTCGAAGAAGGAGGGGCGGTAGGAACAGAAGGGACAGTAGAAAAGGGCTGCCAAGAACGGAAGGAGGCGGAACAGAAGTCGAAGAAGGAGGGGTGGTAGGAACAGAAGGGACAGTAGAGGCCGAGGGGGCAGTAGGAAGACTGGCGACGGTGGGAGACGTGGCAACCGACTACTCAAGGATTAACAGTGGAAAAAGGGGGGAGGAGAAGGAAGGACTTACTTCGCTGACCTCGGTGCTAGCCAACAACGCGTCGATCTCGTCAGATAAGGAGGGAGCCTAGTATGGGCGCTGAACCTTAGCGCCACAACGCCAAAATCAAACTTAGAAAACTTACGAAAAGGTCCGCGAAAGGGCGCAACCAATCGGCACCCTCATACTCACGGTACCGGGCCACGCACCACTCGCGAACCTCGTCACCCCGCTCCCAGGAACTGTCGGAGCTGCGGACCACGAGCCAGCGCCGATAGAGTTGCATAATACCAGGGACGGTTTGTGGCGCATCGGCGGGACCGACAGACTTAGCGCGATCAAATAAATAAGAGGCCTTAGCCAGGAAATTGCGGAGAGCAGAGGCGTCGAAAGAAGTGGACATACTGGAAAGATGGGAAGGAAAACACGGGGAGGTGAAGTACGGAAAACGACTTTTTATAAGGCGCCGGCGGCATTATACGGACCGTAGTGCAGTCAAATTAACGACGGCGTTTGACTGAGGACAGTCAATTTTATAAGGCGCCGGCGGCATTATACGGACCGTAGTGCAGTCAAATTAACGACGGCGTTTGACTGAGGACAGTCAATTTTTCAGTTGGGGGGAGATGATAGGCTTCTACTCGGACTGAGCGCATCAAGGGACATTATAGGCCGACCAACACTTGACACACTAAAGGCTCTAGCGACCAGCCTTGGGTAACAGAGCAGCCCTAGCGCGGGCGCTCTATGGCAAGACTTATCCATTCATCTCAATCACCAGTATCAGCCCCTCAGCACACTCCACTCAGTTACTTTGAAGACCAAGAAGACTCAGGACTCATAGCGCTAGCATAACGGCGGGAGGGGACTCTGACCAAACCCCGATCAGTACTGGAAGGAGTTAGCAATTGGCGCTGTCAATCACCGAGGCACCTCAATCAGAAGTCTAAAAGAATCAATGACGACGAGACAGGATACACGCAGACCCAACATTTAAATCTATCAAAAGATGGTACAATGTTTAGCGCCGGAATTAGCGCTCACGGCGTCTGTCGAGGATTCCCTGACCATACCCCGGGATGGCATGGCCAATTAAATTACATCAAAAAGTGAGCAAACTCGTACCACTTCTAAGTAGTTTTAGAGTCGCCGTTGGTCGCCGTCACCCATGTGCTGCAGGTCGCCGTTGACAGGTGGCCGTTAGCTACAGTCATGAAGGGAGGCGCTAAGCGGTAGCGCCGTCAATGGACTTATTTTGGAAATAATGTAGCGCATAGTATAAAAACTAGCTACTTGCCATGTATATAACAACGAATCGTAACCTCTTGAGCACCCAGTTACACTTAGCGTTCAAATCGCGCTAGCGTTGCCTGACTTTGCCACCAAGTTCGGCGCTAGCTTTGTCTATCTCGTCTTCGTCGTTTACGGTGCCACCTACGGGCACGCTACGCTGCGCTATTTGTTTATTTCTCTATAACTTCTCCTAAACTACGACGCTTACCACTTGCTAGGTAGCATCCGAGGCGCTATCGTCTAGCGCATCGCCCTATCACCTCTGCTCGAGCACACCGGGACCCTGCCGGGACTCCTCACAAACCCGTACGCCAGGCGCTGGAGACGGCGTTGTACTGCGTATACGTCCAGCGCACCCAACCACAGTTGGCGTCATCAACGTGATGAGCCAGACATCGAGAAAGGGAACCTGGTGTACCTTTCTACAAAGAACTTGAACCTGCCAAAAGGCAGAGCGAGCAAGTTGTGTCCAAAATGGATTGGACCATATAAGGTCCTTGAAGTGGAGCCGAGCACGTCTAACTACGTGCTGGAACTACCCCATGCGCTGCAAGCGCGCAGGATAGTTCCCAAGTTTCATGTGTCGCTATTGTGACTGTATATGGCCAGTAGTGATGCGCTCTTCCCTAATCGCGCAACTCCAGAGCCGTATGACTTTGGAACTGGTAATGACCAGGAGTGGTTTGTAGATGACCTCATAGGTCATCGGTGGACAAAAGGAAGCCTTGAATTCGAGGTGAGGTGGAGTTTAGGTGATACTACCTGGGAACCACTAGTGAACTGCAAAGACCTTGCAGCGATGGACCGGTATCTAGAGCTGCAGGGCGTGAAACGCCCTTAGCAGCTAGCAAAACGCGTGCAATGCGTGTGTGGTGGTGGAATGTGGACAAAGTCCACTTTGATTGCCGGTAACTAACCGGGTGGCTACTAATTGTGGCTGTAATTGTAACTGTTTATGCGACTATGATTGCCAATGCGGCGCCGGGTGGCGTGTGTTTGTGGTTGTTTACACCACTGGCGGAGTTGGGAGATTGTTTTTTTTTCTTTCTTTTCTCAGTCCCAATACACGTAGTCTACGTGTTGCTTTAAAATGGCCTATTGGGGGCTGCAAAAGAGTGATCAGAGCCAGCAAGGCTCTAGTGGAGGGGGAAGACCCCCAAATATACAAATATTGTCCCAGTTCCAGAGGCAGCTGCCCTATCCGGCGGCGAGTCAGTTGCAGTCAGCGGGCGTGGCCTATCCGGGCCACGAGGAGCCGCTCCCTTACCAAACACCTGTCAGGTTCCGCTGAATCGGGGGCTTTCCGGGAAAGCGACGCCCTTACGATGCGGACTTGATCTACGGATACTCGGGGGTCTGGAACTCCGGGGCTAGGACTCCGGGGTTCAAGACGAGGACAGGGTAATCCCGGGAAAGGGGACTAGAGTCCGGGGGTTTTGGATGAAAGTGGCTGGGAGTTAGAGGGGGTCGAGTCGTGAACCGGAGGTTCTAAGACGAGACCAAGTTAGTAACTTAAGAGTCGCGAAGTGCGTACCAAACTTATAGCACGCGAATACCAAGGCGTGCCAGTCGAAGCGTACCAAACGAGGCGTACCAGTCAAACAGAGGGCACGCAATATCCAAGTAACAGTTATGCAAAGTATGTAATATCAAGACTGTCGAATACAACGGGGAGCTATACTATAAGTACTACGGATCGTGTCTCGGGATTCCGGGGTGTCTGGGATGAGTTCCGGGGGCCATTGAGTAGCGGCCGGGGACTGTATACCGGGATCGCGCGTGTGGGGACGCGCGATCAATTGGTGCGGAGGGAGTCGTGATGCGTGGGGCGTGATGCGTGATGGCCGTATGCGAGCCGCGTGATCTGATCGTTGATGGCGGGTGATCCCGGGGTCCGTGATGCAGGGGTCCCGGGGGGCTGGCTGATGGCGATCGTTGATGGCTGATGGTGGTCCTTGATGCGTGTGAGGGCGGCGTCGGTAGCGGTGGGGGCGGGGTGCGCTGTGGGATTGACGAAAGAGGTTCCCGGATGGGACTCCGGGGGTGTCCCGGGGAGGTTCCGGGGGGGAGGGGTCGTGACATCACCCCCCCCTCAGCGCCGAGACCCTCCGAGGCGCGCGTAGCCGGAGGTCCGGACCGGGCTTGAGCGTGGGAACCGGCGCCTGTCCTGCCACGTAACGAAAAAAAATTTTACCATCAAACCCAACTATGTCGCGAACGCCGACGCATTCCCCGACGCCCCCGCAGACGAACGAGGTCGCGCCCCTCATGGCGTGGGGAGCCCGGGACGCGCGTTACCGGGCTCGTCTCGACCGTGAGCGCGTAGCGGCGCTCTTCGAACAACGTGAGTACCCCCGTGCCGCCCCTTTGCCCTACTAACCTTCCCTTTTCAGAACAACGCAATATTCCGGCACCCGAGGCGGGTCCCAGCCGGCTCTCGGAGCCCGTCCCCGAGGCTGGGCCTAGTGTCCCCCCGGAGCCTCAGCCGAGTCGTCCCGCGCCAACCTTTGCGCGGATGACCGTGCGTCCCCCTCGCCCCCCACCCCCTCCTCGCCCTAGACTCGTCGCCCCTCGGTTCCGTCGCTCCGGGATGGCGGTGGGGGCCATTTCGGAGGTTCCCGATACCCAACGGGTTGCGTGGGCCAGTGCCACGCAGGAGGCCTTCGAGGGGGCATTGGTGAGGCCCCGGGGCTTGCCTCCCCACGCGTGGTGTGTCAGCAACGGGCCGGTAAGTGGCCTCCTACCTCTGATTCCGGGGCTAAACCGGGTGCCTAGTGTCTTCACTGCGCGCGTCGCAACGTCATTTGCTCCTTCGAGGTCCCGTCCGTCTCGTCCCGGCGCGACACCGCCGTGTGCGACGCCTGCCGCTTCAATCACGAGCGGTGTTCCGTTTCGGCCCTTTGGAGGGCCTATTGCGTTTCGCGGGAGCAGGGTTGGCCCTTGGCGGGCATTACTCGGAGGATGGGTGTCGAGGAGAGGGATTGGGTCGCGGGGACGGCGGCGGTTCCGGAGGCGGCGCCAGTGGAGGGTCCTGGGGGCGGGGCTGGGGGAGGGGGGGTCGTCCGGGAGAGCGGCCGGGGCCGGCCCGTGGTCTTGATCACGCGTCGGGTAACCCGGTCCGGAGCCCCGGGGCGCGAGGGGCGCGGCGGGCGCCCTGATAAGGGAAAACGGCGGGCGTCGCCTAGCCCCTCCCCGGGGCCCTCCAAAAGGGCGCGTCTGCCCGCGGAGGCCCCCTCCCCGGCCTCCCAGACTCCGTCCCCGCCTTCCCCAGTGCGCCTCTCGCCGGCGACTTTTTCTCCGCTGTCGGGGCGGCCGTTGGATGTCGAGGTGAGGGCCCTGCAGGAGCGCCTCGAGCAGGCCGACCGGGAGCGAGAGGAGCGAGAGGAGGGGGCAAGGGAGGAGGCGGCGATCCGGAGGGGTCTGGAGGAGGGTCGCGAGGCCGCCCTCCGGGAGCTGGAGGAGGCGAGGGTGGCCCGGGGGGGAGTCGAGGCCCAGCTGGACGCTATGCGGGCCAGGCTGGAGCAGGGGGTGGGGATCCCGGCGCAGGGTCCCTCGGGCTCAGAGTTGGTTGAGGCCTTGCGCCGGGACGTGGTCGTCGGACGTATGGCCTCTCTAAGTGAGTGTTTTCCTCTTCTCGCGGTTGGGTCGATTCTGACATCTCCAGGCTGGGCTCGGGAGCATCGCCTGCTCCTGGACGGGGCTGCCGCGGCGCTCGCGTCCCTGCAAGAGGGGCTCCGGTCGGAGGCAGGGGACCCCGGGGTGGAGCGGGGCCTGGACTTGTTGGGGAGGCTGGTGGTAGCGCATCGCCGGAGAAACGTCCCGGCCCCGGGGTCATGGTTCGAGCGGGTCCTGGACGAGGGCGAGCAGCTCCCGTCTTGGGACCAGTTGGCCGAGGAGGTCTGGCGCGCGCACGGTCCAGAGGAGGTGGGGGAGGATTTCCGGGGCTGGCCGAGGGGAGGGGAGGGGGAGGGTAGTTCGGGGTCCCAACTCTAGGGGCCCCCGTTTTCTTGTCGTCTGCCGGTTTCGCGATTCGTACTGTAGTATAGTGTACTATAGAAAAGAAAATGTATATACCTGGTTACTCTCGGGGAGAATGGTGTAAGTAAAGTGGCGGGGAAACGGGAAAGAATACCTTGCCCAGAGTCAGGGGCGCTATTGTAAAAGAAAGTACTAAACGGTAGGTAAGGTCGGAAAAAGAAAGGGGGAAAGCAGTAAGTATACGTGGGAGTTGAATCCCGGTTGAGTCCAGAGGCGGGGGTTACGCCCACTACTGCCGTCTGTGAGTCCTGCGCCCGGGGGGGTCGTCTCCCGGGTGCCGTCGCTGGAAGTCCCGGAGTTTGTCGAGAGCGCCTTCGAGGTTTCGTCGCGGTTCCCAAGTGTCGTCCTCCGGGCCGTATCCCTTCCATCGTACGAGGAAGTGGGGTCGCCCACGAATGTTCCGGGAGTCGAGAATGTCTTTGACCTCGTAGTGGTGCTCGTCCTCGACCTCGACCGGGGGAGGGGGTTCGGGTCGTCGTTCGGGGAAGGGATCCGGGGGATGTCGTTCCAGGAGGCGGACGTGGAAACCGGATGCAGGCCCCTAAGTCCCGGGGGAAGCTCGATCTTGTAGGCGTGGGTCGAGACCTTCTTCAAATTTGAACGGGCCGAGGCGCTTGTGATCGAGTTTTGGGGAGGGCCGGCGGGTGCGGAGGTGGCGTCGATCTAACCATACTTGAACGGGCCGAGGCGCTTGTGATCGAGTTTTGGGGAGGGCCGGCGGGTGCGGAGGTGGCGTCGATCTAACCATACCTTTGTCCCGGGGGTCCAGTCGGGGGTGTCTTCCCGTTTCCGGTCGGCGTGTTTCGCATAGGCCTGGTTCGCGGTGTCGATCTCTTCCCGGAGAAAATCGTGAAGGGACTGGAGATCCCGGGCGACCTCGTGGGCGGCATGCGACGGGATGTCCCGGAGCGAGAGCGTCAGTCGAGGGTGGTATCCCTTGTTGGCAAAGAAGGGTGATACCCCGGTGGCAGAGTGCGGCGTGTTGTTGTACGTGAACTCGGCCAGGGGGAGCTCGGCGCGCCAGTCGTCCTGCAAGTAGTTGACGTACAGCCGGAGGTACTGCTCGAGGGACTGGTTGACCCTTTCGGTTTGGCCGTCGGTTTCGGGGTGGTAGGCGGTAGAGAGGTTAGTCTTTACTTCAAGTGCCTTACACAGGGAAGTCCAAACTTGGACACGAAGAGGGGCCACGGTCGGAGACGATGTCGTCCGGGAGACCATGCTTGGCGAAGACGTGCTCGAGGAACAGCCGGGCGAAGTCGGGCCACGGTCGGAGACGATGTCGTCCGGGAGACCATGCTTGGCGAAGACGTGCTCGAGGAACAGCCGGGCGAAGTCCGGGGCAGTATCCGTAGTGTGGCAGGGTAGGAAGATGCCCTGTTTGGTTAGCCTGCACACAACGACGAGAATGGCATCGAACCCTTCAGATTCCGGGAGCTCGACGATGTGGTCCAGAGATATTGAGGACCAGGGGCGTCGTCCGACCGGCAGGGGTTTCAGGAGTCCGTACGGTCGGTGTCGGGGGACCTTGGCCCGGAGGCAGGGCTCGCATGATCGAATGTAACGGGTCACGTCCTTCTTCAGCCCTGGCCAAAAGTAAGTCCGGGAGATGAGCTGGAGGGTCTTACGTATTCCAGGATGTCCCCGGAGCTTGTGGTCGTGGTGTTGACGGAGGACGTCGTAGCGAAGTCGGGCGTGATCCGGGACGTAGATGCGGCCGTCCCGGAGGAGGAGTTTTTCGTCGGGGGACAGGGAGAAGGCGGGGTCCCGGTCGGTTCCATCAGGGGGGTTGCGGGGGTCGTGATCGGTGAAGTACTTGTCTCGGGGGGCGCGGCGAATCTGACTCAGGGTCCCTTCCTCGTTTAAGATTAGTAAGGCATTCAAATGTTCGGGAGGGATCACCACGCGATGATTGAACGCATTACGTTCCGCCTCGAACGACTTCTTGGGGTAGACGTCCGGGCGGCGGGTGAGGGCGTCGGGCTTGGCGCCAAGTCGTCCCGGGCGGTACTGGATCGTGAAGTCGTACTCCGAGAGGATCTCGGACCATCGGGCCTGTCGTCGACTGAGTTGCTTGGTCGTGGTGAAGTACTGCAGGTTGTTATGATCCGAATAGACCTGGATCCGGTGCCGGGCTCCCTCGAGGTAGGCTCGCCACTGCTTGAAGGCTTCGACGATGGCGAGAAGCTCCTTGTCGTAGATGTCGTAGTTGAGTTCGGCGTCGATCATGGACCGGGTGTAGAAGGCGACTGGCCGGGGCTCCCCGCCGTCAGGTTCCATCTGCGAGAGGATCCCGGCGATGGCGTAGTCGGAGGCGTCACATTCCAGGATGATCGGGAGGGCCGGGTCGTAGTGCCGGAGTACCGGGGCGACTGTGAAAGCCTCCTTGAGCAAGTTAAAGACGCTCTGGCACTTACTGTCCCAGTTCCAGGCGATGTCCTTGCGCGTGAGCCGGTTGAGGGGTTTCGTGATCCCGGAGTAGTTGTCTATAAACCTCCGGTAGAAGTTAGCGAAACCCAGGAAGGACTGTACTTCCTTGACGTTCCGGGGCTGCGGCCAGTTGACGATGGCCTCGACCTTGTGGGGGTCCATGCGAACGCCATTTGGGGATACTATGACGCCAAGATACTCAACCTCTTCCGTATGGAATGAACACTTCTCGGGCTTGGCGTGGAGATTGTGCTCCCGGAGGCGCTCGAGGACTTGCCGGACATGCTTTTGGTGATCCTCCGGTGAGTCGGAATAAATGAGGATGTCGTCCAGGTAGACGATCACGAAGACGTCGCTCATGTCGTGGAAGATGTCGTTCATGAAGTATTGGAACGTGGCGGGGGAGTTAGTCATTCCGAAAGGCATCACAAGGTACTCAAACAGACCATACCGCGTGCGGAACGCGGTTTTCCACTCGTGTCCCGGGGCGATGCGGACGTTGTTGTAACCGGAGCGGAGGTCGATTTTCGTGTAGACCTTGGCACTGCGAAGTCGATCGACCAGATCGCCGATGAGCGGGAGCGGGTAGCGGTTCTTCTTGGTGATCTTGTTGAGTCCCCGGTAGTCGACACAGAGTCGGAGCGAGCCGTCCTTCTTCTTGGCGAATAGAACCGGGGCTCCGGCGGCGGAGGCGGAGGGTCGGATGAATCCTTTACCGAGCATTTCGTCGAGGTAGTCCTTGAGAGCCCGGAGTTCGACCTCCGACATGTTGTAGACCTTGCCGAAAGGGGGGGTGGCTCCTTCCTCGAGGTCGATGGTGTGATCATAGGGGCGGTGAGGGGGGATCTCCTTGGCGTCTCCTTCGGAGAATACGTCAGCGAACTCGTGATACTCCGGGGGAACTACTTCTCGGAGGATTTGCTCCTCGGTTTTCTGTTCCGGGGGAATGGCGTCCCCTCGTAGGTGTTCTTCCGGGAGAGAAGGTGAGGTGTGCAGCTGAAACGTGGGAGTCCCATCCCTCATGAGGCGGGCGAAGGGGGCGGCCCCAATGATCTTGATGTCGAGTGCGCTCGGGTCGGTCGGGGTCGCGGAGGCATCGGCCGGAGCGGGTGTGACGCGTGTCTGAGACCGGTAGTTCGGCCCTTTGTACTTGTTCCGAGGAATGTTTGGGGGTCGATCAGGGGCCTTGAGGTCTCGGACGGGCGTGGGTGAGGCATGCGCGGGGGGCGCGGCAGTCGTCCCGGGGGTGTCGGGCGTCGGGTCGCCTCCTAGGGCTCGGAGGTGCACGGCGGTCGAGGGGTGGTCTTCGGGTCCCGGGAAGGTCATGGTGAGCGTCCTCCAATCGATGTCGGGGTTCGTGTCGCGCAGCCAGGGCAGTCCCAGCACCATCGGGGTCGATTCGTGAAGTCGCGTGACCAGGAAGTCGGAAGTGAACTCGTAGTTGTTGTCCAGGGTCACGCGTCCCGAGTGAGACCTTTGGATGGGGCCGGAGAGGAGGGGGTGCCGTCGAGGCGTTGCAGGCGGAGGGGCTGGTCGAGGGAGTCGTGGGGAGGTCGAGAGCGTCGCTGATGAATACCCGGTGGCTCCGCTGTCGATAAGGGCCGATATCGGTCCCGGGGTGCCGTCCAGCCTGGCATTGATGACGAAGGATCCCCGGTGGCTCCGCTGTCGATAAGGGCCGATATCGGTCCCGGGGTGCCGTCCAGCCTGGCATTGATGACGAAGGATCGGGACGAGCGGGACTGGAGTCCGGGGGTGGTGGGGGCTCGTCCGGGGGTCCTTCGGGGTTGGTTTTGAGGAGTGGGGGATGTCGAAGGGGAGTTGCTGGTCGTCGGGGGTCGGGTCCCGGGTCAGGCCTTCGGGGTTGGTTTTGAGGAGTGGGGGATGTCGAAGGGGAGTTGCTGGTCGTCGGGGGTCGGGTCCCGGGTCAGGCGAAGGGTGAGGTGTCGCCAATCGATGCGGGGGTTGGTGTCCCGGAGCCACGGGAGCCCTAGGACCAGGGGTGCGGAAGGGTGAAGTTTGGTCACCAGCATCCGGAGGGTGTGAGTCTGTCCGTTGGCGAAGGTAACGGGCATACGCACGAAGTGGGTGATGTCCCCCGCCGTAGAGGCGTCTCCGTCAAAGAGGCAGAGTCGTACCGGGACCGGGAGTCGCTGGGCGGGTTCCGGGGCGAAGGTAGACCATGCTTCATCGATGAAGTTGTCGGTGGCGCCACTGTCGACGAGGGTGTTGAGGGGAGTTCCGGAGGGGGTGAGGCGGGTTTTGAGGAGGAGGGAGTGCGAAGAGTGGGAGGGTAGGTAAGCCGTGAGGGTGTCCTGTATGAGTGTCGTAGAGCGAAGGTGTGAGACCGGGGCGGAGAAGACGTCGGGGTCGATTCCGCGATTTAGGGCGTCTTCCGGGTCTAAATCGCCGGGTCGTTTTCCGAATACTCGTAGGTGGCGTCCTCCCCTTCGAAGGTCCAGGTGGCACGTCCCATGACCTGTCGTTTGGGGCACTCGGAGATGAAATGATCTTTCTCACCACAGAGTATGCAGACGCCCTCCCTTCTCCGTCGTTCCTGCACATCCGTCGGGACCTCGATCCAGGGTCGTCCCTTCTTTTGAAGCCGGTTGGCTCGGAGGGCCTCCTCGTCCCGTTCGTCGTCGAAGTCGAAGTCTTCGGGGTCTCCCGGGGGTTCCTCGGGGCTTGGCGCGTCGCCCGGGTCTTGGGTGGCCACGGCGGCGTTGAGCTGGGCCTGGGGGCGGGTGCCGCTGCCGGGGTTAGCATTGGGCGGGCCGCGACTCACCGGGGGTCGGCCGCCAGGGAACGCGGGGGGACCGGGGTTTCGACCTTGGGGGTTGGGAACTTCGCCGGAGGGCCAAGGGGGTCCTCCTCTAGGGTTCCAGGGGGGTCGGGAGTTCGAATACTCGCTGCGGTCTTCCCTTCGCCGGAGGGCCAAGGGGGTCCTCCTCTAGGGTTCCAGGGGGGTCGGGAGTTCGAATACTCGCTGCGGTCTTCCCAGTAGCGCTGGTCGATCTGCATGACGAGGGCCTTGTATCCGTCGTAGGAGGGTTGTTTCGGGGCGAGTCGGAGGACGTCCTTGATGCGTTGAGGCAGGGCGCGGCGGAGGGCGTACCGAGGGCGCTGTAGTTCCAACCTGTCTCGTAAGCTTCCTTTCAAAACGTACGATAAAGGTGGTAAACGTTCTTCTGAGCGCATCCGGAGGTTGAAGAGGTTGTCCTCGGCCTCGGCCACGGTGTCGTATATCCCGAATTTCCCGGAGAACTCGAGCGCATCCGGAGGTTGAAGAGGTTGTCCTCGGCCTCGGCCACGGTGTCGTATATCCCGAATTTCCCGGAGAACTCGTCGACGAAGGCTTGCCAGCGGCGAGTGCCGGGTTGTTGGGGTCGAACTGGATGAGGGCCGTGTAATGATCGAAGGCGATCCCCTGGAGGTATGACGCGGCAAAGGCCACCCGGGAGCTGTCAACCTGAAACGTGAGCGGCTTTGATCGAAGGCGATCCCCTGGAGGTATGACGCGGCAAAGGCCACCCGGGAGCTGTCAACCTGAAACGTGAGCGGCTTTGCCTGAAACGTATTGAGACATTGTGTGAGGAAGGTACGCCATTTTCGGGGGTCCCGGCCCGTGAAAGCGTCGGGCTTCTGAATGTCCAATCGTCCTTCGCGGGCGAGGGCGTCGCGAGCGTCGTCCGGTCCGGCAGTGTTGCGGGGAGGGGGGCCAGCATTGTAATAATAGTAATAATGATTACCCCCCCCTCCTTGAGGAGGAAACGCACCAAGGGCGGGGCCCCACCCGCCGGGAGGACCTCCTCCGGGTGGCTCACCTGGGGGTCCACGCCCGGGAGGCCCGTTGTCCCACGGGGGCTCGTTCCTGCCGGGAGGAGGCCCGGGTCTCCACGCAGGGGGCGGCGGAGGGGGAGGCCCTGGGGGTCGTCCTCGAGGTTCGGCGGAGGTGGCGGAGGCGGTCGGGGAGGGTTCGGTGGGGTTGGGTCGGTCGGAGGGGGGCCTGGTGTTGGGTCGGGTGCGGGTTGCGCGGGGGACGTTCATCCGGGAGGGTCGGGCTTGCATCGGGGGTCGCGGGGGGTTCCGTAGATCGAAGTGGGGTGGCGGATCGCGGCGGAAGTTGCGTTCCGGAGGGCCGGGGCGGACGTGGCGGGCGGTGCTGGTGCCGGGGCGGGCGCGGGCGCGGGGCGTTGTTCGTTGTTGTCGCGCGTGCCGGGGCGGACGTGGCGGGCGGTGCTGGTGCCGGGGCGGGCGCGGGCGCGGGGCGTTGTTCGTTGTTGTCGCGCGTGAGCTCGTCAATGTAGCATAGCGTGTCGTCCGTACTAGGGGTGTCCACCCGGGCTGTACCGGGGTTCGTCGGGGCCGGGGGTCGGGCGTTGTCTGTTCGCGGGAGGGGTTCCAGGGGTCTTTGAGGCTGTCCCCAGGTTTCGAAAGTACTAGGAACGGAGTTAGCCCTGCGGCGAGTTGACAAGCCTACCGTGCGAGCAGCGGGTTGGTCGAAGAGGCCTCCCGTCGGGTTGAGGGACCGTAGTATGGCTGAGGCGTTCTGCCGTTCTTCCCGTTGCCGTTGCTCCGGAGTGGGGACCGTGGGGGCTGCCGGGACTGCTGGGGCCGGTTCCGGGGGTTCCCGTCGAATGTGAATCGAGCGACCTGGGTCCGCGGGGTCGTTGAGGGGCCGAGGGGAGGGGGACGCGTGGACTTCGTCGAGCAGCTGCTGTAATTCTTCCCGGAGGATCGTATTGCGCCTATACTTTACCATGGTTTGCTCCGGGAGGTCTCCTCGCGTGAGGCGATCCCCGAATTCGACCAGGCAGTGAGCCCATTCCTCCGGAGTGCCTTCGAAGTCGTCGTGCCCGAACTCCACAAGCAGCGTCCTTGTCCGTTGCGCGAAGTCCTCCGGTGAGATCCTGAGAGAGCGGAGTATCTCGTCCCGTTGCCGTTCATACTCCTCGAGGCGTCGTCGTCCCATTGGCGAGGGAGGGGTTCGAGCGGGTGGAGCGGCGGCCGGGTAATGACGAGGGGGGTAGTCGGGGTAGGGGGGTCCTCGGGGTTCTCGGGGTTGGGGGACGGGGCGCTGGTAACCGTAGTAGGGGGTGGGTGCAAAGGGGCCCTCGCTGGGGGGAATCGGGCGAGGCCCACTGGGTACAGGAGGGGTCTCCGGCAGGCCCCCGGGAATGCTCCGGTACGAGGGGACCTCCACGGGTCGTGCCATGGCTAGGTTGGGCGGAGGGGCCCAACTGGCTGAGGGCCCCAGATCATAGAAGGATGGGTCGGGGGCCCAGTGGCGGTGGAGGTACTGAGGTTCGTATGGGAGGGGTGGGTAGACAGGGCGGGGGGTCTGTGCGGAGTAGTGGTCGGGTACCGGGCGTCCGTAAGGGTCGGTCTGGTACCCCGTGGGGTAGTAGGTGTGAGTATACGTAGCCATCAAGAACGGTGTAAGGAAAGAGTCTTGATATTATGTCAGGTTCCGCTGAATCGGGGGCTTTCCGGGAAAGCGACGCCCTTACGATGCGGACTTGATCTACGGATACTCGGGGGTCTGGAACTCCGGGGCTAGGACTCCGGGGTTCAAGACGAGGACAGGGTAATCCCGGGAAAGGGGACTAGAGTCCGGGGGTTTTGGATGAAAGTGGCTGGGAGTTAGAGGGGGTCGAGTCGTGAACCGGAGGTTCTAAGACGAGACCAAGTTAGTAACTTAAGAGTCGCGAAGTGCGTACCAAACTTATAGCACGCGAATACCAAGGCGTGCCAGTCGAAGCGTACCAAACGAGGCGTACCAGTCAAACAGAGGGCACGCAATATCCAAGTAACAGTTATGCAAAGTATGTAATATCAAGACTGTCGAATACAACGGGGAGCTATACTATAAGTACTACGGATCGTGTCTCGGGATTCCGGGGTGTCTGGGATGAGTTCCGGGGGCCATTGAGTAGCGGCCGGGGACTGTATACCGGGATCGCGCGTGTGGGGACGCGCGATCAATTGGTGCGGAGGGAGTCGTGATGCGTGGGGCGTGATGCGTGATGGCCGTATGCGAGCCGCGTGATCTGATCGTTGATGGCGGGTGATCCCGGGGTCCGTGATGCAGGGGTCCCGGGGGGCTGGCTGATGGCGATCGTTGATGGCTGATGGTGGTCCTTGATGCGTGTGAGGGCGGCGTCGGTAGCGGTGGGGGCGGGGTGCGCTGTGGGATTGACGAAAGAGGTTCCCGGATGGGACTCCGGGGGTGTCCCGGGGAGGTTCCGGGGGGGAGGGGTCGTGACAACACCCCTCCACTTGCAAGAGATGGAGGTCGATGACAAAGGGCGCTATGGGCGCCGGGAGCGTTATTATCAGGAACCGTCCTCACGCTCGTCTGCATCGTATCCGATGTATGCGGGTGTGGTGGCGGGGCCGCTGTCAGTGCCATGGGCTCATTGGCCCATGGCAGAGTTGTATGAGGAGCCTGCACCACAAGTGCAGAGGGTAGCAGTGCCAGACGTGCTGTTAGGCAGACTGGAAGCAGCGGGACAGCCAGTCCCTGCAACTGCGTCCTTCCTGCAGGACAGTTTGGCCGTGATGGTGATGGAGGGATTGCTCGACCAGATCAAGCTGATGAAGAGGCAGCGCATTGCAGCGCTAGAACAGATCGAACGCACGTCTAAGCGCAAAGTTTCATCATTTGAGGAACTGACCGCAGAGGTCAAAAGGGCTAAGTATCAGCCCAGTCGACCGGTCGAGCCTCCACAGGCAAGGATGCCATCAGAAGCGCAAGTCGCGCGCTGTGAGCAGCCTGCTTAGCCCGTTGCTTCATCGTCTCAGTTACCCAATCCGGGTCCTCAGGCTTTGTCAGAGTCGCTGGCTGCAGTCAGTAAACCCTTGGCAGGTCTGTCCTTGGGTCAGCGGGAAACCGCATCGTCTCGGGCCTCAACTAGGGTGCCCAAAACCGTCGCTGTGGCGCCAAGAGCGCCCGTTACTGTTGTCCCTTGCACTGAGCCTGGAGGGAGAACTCTGGCATGAAATGTGCCTGCCCCTCCGGTGGCTCAGCCACCATTCAAACCTTCCACCCCAGCCAAGTCGGGGTCTGCTCCAAACTGGAGGTGATTGAGTTTCCGGCAGGCATTCCCGCACAAGCCGGGAAGGTCTCAATGTTGTTCTTATTACCCGTTACCGTGCCCGCTCTGCAGGCACACTTTTCCATGGTCGTTCTGACCACCGACCCTTGCTCCCCGGAGCAATATGACGGTCTGGTGGCGACCTTGAGGAATTATCCCATGCCTGAAAAAGGCAAAGGCAAAGCACCTGTGGCCTCCTTATCTGACGAGAGCGACTATGGAGAGTCAAGCTCGGAGCAGGAGGAGGAGGCAGAGGAAGGGGAATCGGCGGCAGACCAATTCCAGAGAGTATCGCGCAATAAGTGCATTGCAAAAAAGAAGGCGATCTGTGCCAAGGAAACTGAGGGCTGAGGAGGAGTTCTCGGGGAGAATCCCTGATGGATTGGGGGTGAAAGTGTGGGGACCGCTCGATATCGAGCAAACAAACTCGTGCTTCAGAGGAGCACTCAGCCACTGCACATATTATTCGTATCATTTGAATACCATGCTGTTGGGAGCCAAGGCCAATTGGGCAGCGGTGTATGAGTTTTCTTCTGGGCACCGGGCTGGCATTCCTGCCAGCGTTATCTACAAGTATTCCTCTCACAGCCTCCCCCGCACACCATTAGAGCTGGATTGGCTCTACAAATATTTTTCGAACGAGCACGGTCCCCGCCGTGAACGCATTACCGCCTATCTCCTCATCACAGAGCTTCAGATGTTCGCTCAGCGAACCGACGAGTCGCTACATGACCAAACAATGACACTCCTGATGAAGGACCCTCGCTATCAGAACCTCGTCAGCCCACTCCAGGGGGCTGATGACCTTGCGCTCGTTGAGCGCCGACACATTCCAGGGCACTTTCTGCGCACGAAAGAGGATGGTTTGACCACGCTGCGCGTAATGCACGCTCAAGACCTCTCCACACCATTCGACTTGGATCAGCTTGCGCAGTACGTGCTGATCTTTGGTCGTCCCAGTTTGGAGAACACCTATCAAGGCATTGCAGTGGATCATGCCTACCGCATGCACTGGCGAACCCTCTTCGGGTTCACCTTATGCCAAGCTCTTTGCGCTAACAGTGCAGCCAAGCCCGTGATTGTGCGGCGCATGACTCTTGTCATGGCCCGCCCGGATTTGTATCATGAGGCTATTGCCTCGTACAATGACATGTTCCCTGACCAGCTGTTTGAGCCCCAACGAGGGCCCCAGCTGGAACTCTACCCCATGCACATCTCCAATGATTTTGCACGTAACTTCTCCGACGACAATGCGCTACACGTCTTATTGCACAATCAGATACCTGCCAACTGGGTGGACCACGCGTATACCTATGGTGTGGTCTTCCTGGAACAGCAGTTCCACACCCCCACGATGTCTATGGACATCTTTCGACAAATCGACGATGAGCGCATGGAGTGCTTGAGCAAATATGGTACTCCCCCCACAATCCCAGAGTGGGATGGATGGTGGGAGATGACCGAAGACGATCATTATCGTCTCATGTTCAAGCACAACGAGAAAAGTCATCTTCCCAAGAACCCCGAGGCCAATGGCCTCTACTATCTCATTGGCATGGACCCGAACCAGGTCCACCTTCTAAAACGTCTGGCAGTGCATGCCATGCCTGCAGGCGACACAGACCCAAGCTGGGTCAACCTCATTCCACGCACGGCGGCGCATGGTACGCTACCCACCAATGTTTCAGCGATTAACGTCACACTAACTGATTCTATGGTGGTAGACACGCCTGTAGTTGAGGGGCCTATAACCCCACCGAGGATGGAATTGGCGCCTTCCCCTCCCGCGATTAACGTCGCACTGGAGGAGGAGTCAATGGTGACTGAGATGGGCGCGGGTGCAGGGACATTGTTGGACTGGTCGTAGACCCATATATTCTTTTTGTGTGTAGGTAATTCCGAGTATTTCACTCGAACCATTCCAGCTAATACGCACTCTAGAGTCACGTGTAGATACAGCGGACCCAGAGGAGGGGTCGTTCCTTTTTTGTGTTGTGTTTTTTTAGTGTTTTTATAAAACATTTTCCACCCACTGCTGGCGCAATATGCGCCCTTGTCTGATAAGGACTGTTGTCTATTGTGTCCATAATACACAGCTACACTGCGAATCAATACTAACGCCTAGCAGCAACGCAATATGTGTGTAGTCATCTGTCTCTTGCACTATCGTGCATCCTTTATTTTACCCTACCTCCCTTCCTAAGACCGAGTATTTGGTCTCATTGGGGGCTATGTAACGGAGTTAACCGTGTTAATAGCATCAACGATGCTATAATCATTTACTCTAGTATTACATAAGACAACATCTTGTTTTCACACTAAGTACTAGTCAAATCCGATATTGCGGTCTGATTTAGCACTGTGTGAGATACACAGATAGTTCTAACTCGTAACCAGAGGTTGCAAGAGGACTGTAGCCTCGTCCAAATGCAATAACTAGAAAATTGTGATTTAGTCTGCAGCAGGATAGTGACAACTGATCGCAGATCCAATCTATAAATGGATTGTGTTGCTGTAACCAATCCAAACCTAAGATTATCAGATAAGGCATTGAAACAATGCCTAGACAAATAACTTCCTGGTGTTTGTGGACTTTCAACTTGGTGATGATGTTGTGCATAAGTAAACTGGAAGTCGTGGGGTGGTTGTCAATAGTATAGATAGGAACAGGAGAACCTTTGAGGGCTTGTGGAAGAGAATGTATCAGATATGTGGGAGGCTGTTGCGCCGCTGTCGACAAGTGCATAGGTTGAAATTTGTTTTTTTTTTTTTTGAAAATAACAACGTGATGGAAATAAAGAAATGTTGTCTATTATGAGGAGCTAATCAAATATGAGTAGATAAAAGAAAGCGTGGGGCAAGAGTCAACTGAGCTGTCCATTCACCATTGGTGTTCCTGACAAATTTTGGCTGTATGTGGTGACAGGAAAGTGACTCAGTTCCATCCGTTGTTACCAAAGACCTTGGAACTAATTGGTCTTTGGCTTGGCTTTTTCCGAATCCCTGTGTTTGGCTTGCATTTACAACATTCTTCAGCTTTGTGACCTTCCTTGCCGCAGTATAAGCAGAGATTGTTCTTGAAGCAATATTCACGTTCAGCAGCTGTAAGAGGACCATATGCCTTAGAAGTTCCCAGAGTAGAAATGATTTCCACTTCCATGGGTACCATGTCAGATGTAGAGCTAGCATTGACAGGGGGTGTGACGGTATGGATAGAGGGTAGAATAGAATGTTGACTAGAATGATTGTTACGAGAAATCTTCTTTTTGCCAGTTTTGATATGTTTTTCAATTTTGCATTGATGGAAGTTTGTATCAATTGAAATGACTAAAAGTTCCCAATCTTTGAGTGTGGTAGGATAATGAACTATATTAACCAAATGGTCCTTGACTGAGGACTTCAATCCCTTCATAAAATGAGTGATTTTTGTCTGTTCGGTCATCTCGAGATGGCTAGCGAGTTCCATGAATGTGGTAAGGTAGTAGTGGGCTGATCCTGTCTGTTTAAGTGCGTCAAGTTTAAGTTCGGCATTTTGCATGAGACTGGGATCAGAAAACTTCTTCCTAAAAGCAGCAAGAAAATCGTTCTAATTATAGAGCAGGGGCAATTTGTTGCGTTTGAGGATGGTTGAACCACTCAATAGGTAATCTGTCCTTAAAATGCAAGCCAACATAAAGAACTTTAGAATGATCATCAGGAAAAGAAGGTAGATGGAATTTGATAATTTGCTTGACTTCAGACAAGAAAGGAGTAATGTCATTATGCTTGCCATTAAAAATGTGTGCGTCTCTGAGTTTGACGTGACTACCACAAATAGATTGGTTTTGGTTGGGGCCAGGTTGACCAGGATGGCATGCGACCTCTTTCATGACGTCAATGAGACTGTTTTGCAACATTGTCTGATTATGTGTAACGAAGTTACGGTGTTTGTAAGCTTAATGTTCACACAGTACAGAATCAGACCAGACCGGTCTATTGACTATGTAGGTGTAACACAAAATAAGCTGCTTAGTAAGCAGCACATGTACGGTATTTATAGTAATGTAAATAATAATATTATATTATAATAATAATATAATATCCTACAGTAAGTAAAGCTATGTGGCCAACGCCACATAGCGTAAATAATAATATTATATTATAATAATAATATAATATCCTACAGTAAGTAAAGCTATGTGGCCAACGCCACATAGCGGACTACGCTACACACCCCCCAATCAGACCGAGTTACGGTCTCGAGATAAGACGACGGTCAGGCCGTCGGTAAGTCCGGAACGGGGGCGATGGGAGAATCCCCAGGCTCCCGGAATGGGTTGGCGGTCGCGTCGTCCATGTTGTAGTCGAGGAGTTCATCCTCGGGTGCGGGCTCATAAGAAGTGCCCGATGGCCCTGCTACGGGCAGGGAATCGTCATAGTCCCAGAGGGGGGACAATGTGAGAGTGGGGTCAATAATCGACCCCAGGACAGGTGGTTGGGGTTCAGGAAGATCCCCAGTGTCAGACGGGTACTGGCGCGTCCAGATCTCGCGGGCATGAATGTCTTGCCCAATTAGGAGGTACATCCCCTTGGTGAGTGCGTCATCGTAAGCACGACGACTGTCCTGCTGCTGGAGCATCAGGCGTTGGCGATTGCCAATGGTGGCCTCGCGCCACCCATCCCACTGAGCAACGGACTGGGGAGTCCCGTAATGGTCGAGGCGTTGTAGCCTCTCATCGTCGATAGCGGCTGCCTCGTTGTAGAGACGGCTGTCGCTGAAGAATAGGTGGGCCAGGTAGATGACCCCGTAGGTGTATGCATGGTCAGCCCAGCTGACCGGAATCTGGTTGTGAAGAAGGACGCGTAACGCGTCCGAAGTGGTGAACACGGAAGCTGACGCTTCCGGGATATCCACAGCCCGAGCCTCGAAGTTAGGGTCGTCGGCGTGGAGGGCCACAAAAACTTGCCCCGTAGCTGCCTCGTACTCGGCCATGGCCTCTTTGTAGAGACCTGGCCTTGCGAAGACATAGGCCAGGTACTTGTGTACCGTGGTCTTGGAGGGGCAGCTGGCACTGAGAGCGCGTACAAGCACAAACCCGAACAGGCTGCGCCAATGAATGCGCATGGCATGGTCCATGGCCAGACCGGTCCATACGTTGGATGTCCCAGGACGTCCGTAGAGAAGGGCATATGAGCCCAGGTAGTCCAAAGCAAACGGTTGCTTTGGATCAGGGGGAGTAAGGCCAACGAAGGCAATTCTCCCTCCCTCTTTGCGGCGATAGAGCTGCGATGGCACAATCATTTGCAGGATATTCTCCCGCTCCTCTGGACTCGCAAAGGGTACCGAGATGGTCCTGTAGGGGACCTCCTCGAGTAGGTGAGACATAGCTCTGTCTCGGGCAGTAGGGTGGCAGTTGAGCGCCACCTGTTTGAATTCGTTGAGCAAAAGATAGCCCAACTGACGCTGATGAATCGGCGTAAACTGGTTGTTCACCAGTGCATGAAGTTGGCGGACTTCTCGAGGACTGCAGGGAAACCCGCGAGGTGCCACTTGGTACACCTTACTGTTGTGGGGCGTTGAAGCGGCGTTGCCCTCTTTATCGGCCTCGAAGGACCTGGCTGCGCGGGCTTCTTGCCCGACGAAGATGGTGTTGGTCACTGGCAACCAATAGAACTGGGGAGCTAACTCCGCGCCATAGAATGAGTTCTGGCGCTCGACAGTGTGATCACGGTAGATCACAACACCGAGCGCATCAGGGATGCGCCCAGTCTCGTCCTCAGAGAGGGCAGCTGCTCGTTTGGCGCTATCCTGCGCCCGGCGGTCCATCTTGGCCCGTCGATTGCTGTTGCGCCGTTCGCGCGCCATACATTGTGCCGCCGTCTTGTGCGGCACTGGAGATTCCATACGAGCCTCTTCAGGCTCCTCATACCAGTCGTCATCGGAGGGCGGGGATGGCAGCCTCTCCGGTTCAGACTTGTCAGGCCGTGGGTCCATTGACCACACATGCCGCGGGAATCGGGCTGGCGGGCCCTCTACCAGTATTGCGGGCAAGAAGGGGATGTTAGCCCCCAGGGCCCCTTTTGGGGCATCCTCAGGGAAGTGCATGTTAACGTATGCGTGCCCTTCCGGGTTCTTACCCCGACGATCTTTTCGGGGTTGTGAGGCCTTAGCCTCTGTGGGGCGTGTACTCACGCCCCTGGAACTCTGCTCCCCAGAGTGCGTGGTGGATACCACGAATAATGGTCGCGATGATGCGACCTCAGATGCGCCGCTGGCGAGGCGCTGGATGAGCCGGGGGGTGGCTGGAGCAGGGACATCCTCATAGGGAAGGATGTCCCGTCCTAGTCTGGCCTCCCGGCCGGGAACAACAACGCTCGACTGCATCGAGCGGGAGGGTGCGTCCTCCACTCCTTGCCGACGCGCCCTTTTGCTGGAGTCAGTGTCCCGACTCGGGGGTGTAGTCTGCCGCTTACGAGCAGCCGATAGAGCAAGAAGATCAGTTTTGCGCTGAGCGCGCATATGATCCATGTCGTCCATCATCCGGCTAATGAGGACGACTGCCTCCACGTCGCGGAGGTATGATGAGTCTGCGGGTACGTCGTACCCGTTGTCTCCCAGGCGTTGGAGAAGGGTAGCCAGGACTAAGTCCTGGTTGAGACTGGGCTCGACAGCCCATCGTACCCGTTGTCTCCCAGGCGTTGGAGAAGGGTAGCCAGGACTAAGTCCTGGTTGAGACTGGGCTCGACAGCCCATGCTTTTCCTTTGTCGCATCGAGGACGCGACTCTTCTTCCGAGCTGGGCTCGGATTGGTGCGGCATCTCGAGCCGCTGTAGCAAGGAGAGCTTGGCTAGGCTCTCTGTCGGCGCATCAGTCGATGAACTGATGCTTTGTTCTGTATTGAGAGTTTCTGTACTCTCAATGGCCGCGGAGGCCTGCACGAGGGATGCTTGGCGTCCCTCTAAATTGTCGCCTTGTACTGTGGTCAACAGAGAAATAGCTCTGCCTCCCTTGGCTGCTGCCTCATACAAGGCATCGTACTGGGGCATTGTGCCCCACGCCCCCATCCAAGCCGGGGGGTACGGCATCATTACGGGCACACCACCCATGCCAGGGTAGTGCGCCGGGGCGGTAAACTGGGGCAAAGGATGTGCGCCCATAGCCCCTCTCACCATAGCGGGGGCAAACTGCCCCCATCCTGGTGCTGCTTGGGGGCTGACTAGCCCCCCGTAGGCCTGTTGCTGGAACTGGCCCTCTGCATGATGTGGCGCATAAGCGCCCGTTACTGGTTGTTGGGGCTGATAGCCGCCTACTGGTGCGTTCTGGGGCATGATGTTGCCCTGCATGGGTTGGTGTGGCGGATAGCCACTGATCATCGTCTGCTGCGGCGAGTACGCCGCTGGTTGTTGCTGCTGCTGTGGGAAACCCACAGGCTGTTGCGATTGTCCCCACTGGGGCGCATTTTGGGTCAGTGGGGGAGCCATCTGCCCCCCCTTCAGCCGACGGTAAGACCGACAGCGCAAACTCAAATCGCTGCTGCTGCTGTTCACTTTGGTCCACGGGCATCTTGTCCATGGTTGGGGAAAGAAGGCGAAAAAGAAATTTCGCTGCTGCTGCTGCTGTTCACTTTGGTCCACGGGCATCTTGTCCATGGTTGGGGAAAGAAGGCGAAAAAGAAATTTCGCTTTTTAAGGCGTGTTTCAGCCACAGCTGCTGACCAACTCAGCCAAGCTGCGATCGGCACTGCCGATCAAATTAAGTGCCAGCACGCTTACTTCAGCTGCTGACCACTCAGCAAAGCCGCGATCAGCACTGCCGATCAAATTAAGCGCTGGCACGCTTACTTAATTGATGTGGGCGCTTAACGCCCTTTAACTCCAAATAACGGTCAAGTGCCGCCAACTTGGAGCAATGGGAGTGTGGCTCCCATGTTGTGTCCCCCAGGGACCAACGTACTTCAAACTCGAGCGTGTTACGCTCAGTCCACCGGTGCCCAATTATGCACTCGACGAACCATTCGTCATCGTCTCGAGCCCCAAAATCATAGGGGCCCGGGGTTGCCCTGTTAGGGAACAGCGCATTGTCAGACGCGCTGTAAGGTCGCAACAGCGACACATGAAACTTAGGAATGATGCGTCGTTCCTGTAATGCCAGAGGCAGCTCCAACACGTAGTTGGAGGCAACAGCGACACATGAAACTTAGGAATGATGCGTCGTTCCTGTAATGCCAGAGGCAGCTCCAACACGTAGTTGGAGGTACTTGGCTCTGTGTCTAGAACGCGGTATGGGCCTACCCATTTCGGACAGAGTTTACTCGCTTGTCCCTTTGGGAGCCTCAGATTACGCGTTGATAGGTATACCAACGCTCCTACAGCTATTGGCGGTTCTTTTCGCCTACGGTGATTGGCGTTTTTCGCCTGGAAGACTCGCGCCTCTATGATGGTGTCATGCGCCGCCGCGATGTTCTCCAGGGCCTGCCTGGCAAACTCAACAACGCCGCGGTGAGCCACCGTATCAGCACGAACCTCGTGCAGCATGGAGGGCAAGTACCCTCCGTTGAGTTCAAAGGGCGCATACCCTGTGGTATCCGAGATACTCGCGTTAATCACGAACTCAGTGAGTGGACACCAGTCCACCCAGTCCCGTTGGTCAGGGCGAACAACTGCCCTCAGAATTTGACCTATACTGCGGTTAGCCCGCTCTGTCTGCCCATCTGTTTGAGGATGGAAGGGCGTCGACATTAGGAGTCGAGCTCCTAGTAGTTTGTGGAGTTCTCTCCACCATTGAGAAGTGAACTTTGAGTCACGGTCGCTCACAATGGTGCTAGGCAGCCCATGCAGCCTAACGATCTCCCTCAGGTAGATCCACGACAGCTCCTTAGCCGTCAGCGTAGTTCGCACCGGTATGAGGTGCACCATGCTCGTCATGCGGCATATGACTACCCAGAGGTAATCGAACCCTCTGGACTCGGGAAAGGGACCTACGAAGTCCATTCCAATTGAATCCCAGGGTTTCACCGGCACGGGTAGCTGGTGTAGCTTCCCGGGAGGGGATCCAGAGGGCAACTTTGCCCTCTGACACGCTGCGCACGACGCGCAAAACTTAGTTACTTCTTGGGCCATGCGTGGCCATCAATACCATCTCCGGATGTAGCCCAATGTCTGGGCGGCACCAAAGTGCCCCACCAGGGCATGGGCCTGGTCCAAGACCCGCGTAACAATGGTTCGCGTATGGGGGAGGCATACCACTGCCACCCCTTGACGGTTCTCCGTCGTGATGAGTCCACCAGGCTCATGCCTGAACCGAGGATGGTCGTCAGGATTGGCGATTATCTCGGCGAAGAGAGAATCATCGCCATAGTTCTGCACCACCTCCTGCCGGAAGTCGTCAGTGACCAGGCTAGGAGGCTGGGATGAAGGCAATTCGCCTTCGAGCATCTCCGCAAGCGTTACGGGTACATCGTGGCGCTTGTGCTCCCTAGTGGACGCTGGGTCCACAGCTTCATGCTCCTTGAGCAACTGGGCGGCTACGTCCCGCTCTTCACGCTGCTCTCTGAGGCGAGTGCTTCGCCTCCATTCATCGTCACGCATAGCGCGTACTTCCAGGACATGCTCCCTGAGCTCCTGGTATCGGTGGAGAGGTAAATCCTCTCCATCAGGGTCTATGCGGCAGTCTGCCTGCACATACTCATGAGGCTTGTGAGCCTCCCCAACCACATCACTCTCAAAGTAGCGTGACAAGCAGTCTGCCACTTTGTTGAGTTCACCTTTAACATAGGTGATGTCGAACTGGTATCTCGACATGTAATCTATCCACCGTCGCTGACGCGGCGACAAGTTCACCTGAGTTTTGAAGAACTCAAGGGCCTTGTGGTCCGTTATGATGTGGATGGGATATCCCATCAGCTTATCCTCCCATTTGAGGAGGGCTTCGAGTATGGCAAGAGTCTCCAACTCATGCACCGCATAGTTTTGCTGGGCTGTCGTGAACTTTTTTGACATGAACCCGGCTGGGCGGCACGTCTGCCAGCTGCTTCCCTGACTGTACATGGCTCTGATGCCTGTCTTGGACATGTCACATATGAGCCATATCGGCTCGTCCCATCTAGGGTCGATTGGTTGAATCACTGGAGTCTTTGTACAGATCCGTTTGACCATCTCAAAGCACCGCTGGTGCAACGGCCTCCAACTGAACGGTGACCCGTTCTGCGTCATGGCCATAAGTGGCCCAGTATAAGCTGTTACATCGGGCAAGAAGCTCGAAATGTAGTTGACAAGCCCAACGAACCGTTGGATGTCATTGTAGTTTCGGGGCGTTCGCCACTCCCGAATGCGATCGAGCTTGTCCTGATCGGGGTGGATACCCCGCTCATCAATGACATGCCCTAGGCAGTCTATACTCTGAGCGTAAAGCTCACATTTCTTCCACTTCAAGTACAACTTGTACTTGCACAGTCGTTCGAATACGACTCTGAGGTGCTGCTCATGCTCCTCCATAGTATCCGAGTAGATGAATATGTCATCTAAGTAGACATGCATGAAACGTCCTATTACGTCTCGGAAAATAGAGGTCATTAGCCTCTGGAAAGTTGCTGGAGCATTGCAGTCTCCAATCTGCATTATATTGCTCGTAAACGTGCCCATGATCGATGCAAAAACGGTCTTGGGTACGTCCTCGGTGCGAATGCGCACCTGCTCGTAAGCATCAGTAAGGTCGATCTTCAAGTGATACTTCACCCGAGCCACATCCTCCCGGATCACCTCCTGATCTGGTAAAGGAGTTACATCCTTTATGGTGTTGTCATTGCGCTGACGCGCATCAAGAGCTGTTCGAAGGGTTCCATCCTTCTTCAGGATGCACAATAATGGTGCAGCTTGAGCGGTGGTGCATGGGGACCACCATTGAGCATTCAGATAGCGATTAGTCTTATCGCGTAGTTGCTCCTGGAGGGCGTGCGGACAGCACGGCAAGTGGTACTTATACTGCTTGCTCTCGTCTATGAGATTGATCTCATGGTTCACCTCCCGCCATGGCGGCAGCTCCTCCTTGGTCCTGTTGACCATGTTGGCAAATTCTTCTTGCCATTGCTGACGCAACCGAGGAATATCTTCCTCACGAAGGCTTGTTGCCTTCTGCTTCCCCTTCATACGCACAGGGGGAAGTACTTCCACCGTCTCTGAGGGTGGCCGAGGCGGCGGTGCATACTGCTCATGCATGGCGAGCACTCGATTGACACTGTCATCGGGTATATGTAGTCTCAGCGGCGAACCCGCTGCCGCTGCCTTATAAGCCACGAGGCTTCTTCCCTCACGTATAAGTGAATATGCTACGGACACCTCGTCCAAGGCTGGCTGACAATACGCTGGTTTGACGGTCATCCGTCTCTGGTGCGCATTTCGCGCACACGTAGCTGCCACCAGCTCGTTCCACTCTTGCAGCATCCGGGGGTCGTACGCCCAGTCGTACTCTGGCAAGGGGGCTGGTCGCTCCCATAGGGACCGTGTGTCCCCCTCTTCTGAGGCTTCCGCCTCTCAGATGCTGTCTTTCAAGTCTTCCAACTTGACTCATGAGGACGTAGGTGGACATACATCCACTGAGTCCTCCCGTCGTCTCGCCTTTCGATGGCGTTTGTCTGGAGGCCTTGCGCCTCGAATCTCAGGAGCGATTATTCGCTCGTTGCTCTTCTTGGAGGCTTGATACTCCTCCTCGCTCATCATTACCACGTTGTGGTCTGCGCTCAGTCCAGGCATAGCCTGCACTTCCTCCTCCCCATCCTCCACGGTCGGCACTCTGCGCCGGCCAAGTCATGGAGAGTCCTTGCGTTTCTCCGTAGTGCGATGGCATTGCAGACAATTATCAGTGTTGTCTGCTGTAGCTCGCTCGGCTGGGATAACTTTCCCATTCACTAGCACCTGACAATGGTCAAAGTCTAATATGACTTTGTTACGCCGCATGAATGGCGTTCCCAGTATCATATCGTAGCGATCAAAGTTCGCTACATCCATGTATTCCCGGCTACGTAAGCCTGGCGTTTGGACATTCACATTTGTCCCATACTGTACCATGGCTTGGCTCCCTACGGTGCCCAGCTGTAACGCCAAGGGCGTATCCAACTCCTGCACGGATATTCCGTACACATGGGCAAACTGGGGCGTTATACCCGACATAGTGCTCCCAGAGTCCCATAAGGTCCATGCCTTGTGGCCTTCTACGTCCACATACGAGACCAGGCACTCCTTGTCTGCTCGTTTCAATATAGGGCGCTGTAAAGTGCCCTCTGCACGACGAAGAGTCACCTTCTTCATCCGAACCACGTTATTCCGTTCAGGATCATTTGTGGATGGCCAATCTGTCATCGCCGCTAGGCACTCGGAGTCGCTGTCATGACTGTAGTACTCATTGTCGTAGGCGTCGTCATATACGTCGACTGTGACGTACTCCTCCCCCTCCACGACCACACTCTCGGGCTCGGCGCCCGATGCCTCCTCTGGGGGCTCCTGGTCGTTTGTGGGGTGCTCTGCCTCAGAATCGGCAGATACGTCTCCATCACTCCCACTCGCAGCTGCAGTATGTGCAGCTCGAAGGTGGGCGCGGGGTGTATACCCCTTCCTCGGGGTACCTGGCTTCGCAGGGCAGTTGGTAGCGTAGTGGCCTGGTTGGCCACACGCGAAACAAGTCCCCGCCTGCCCCGGTGGGTTGGCCGGCTTGAAGTCCGGCCTTGGTTTAGGACGTTCTCCGTCCGGCACCCGCTCTGGGCGTAGGCGGCTCCGTCCTCGGTTCGCAGCAGGGGTTCTGCGTACAACAAACCGCGTGTTGCGGTCACGGTCCAAATCGGCCTTTTTGGCCAAGAAGGTCCCTACATGCTGACCCCGTGAGGGTGTCCCACCAGGCGGTAGTTGCCTGGGTCCCCCTCTGTGTCCACTCCGGTGTTCGTAGTGGTTAGCAGTCTTCAGAGACTGCTCATACTGTATGGCATATGCCACAAATTCTTCAACATCGTTGACTTCTGGGGACAATCCGTCCTCACGTATCAAATAGCGGCGCATGTCCGCTGGAATGCCATCCAAGAACGTTTCAAGCATTGTATACCCGTCTAGGTAAACAGCCATGTTCTGGGCATGGTCATTAAGGGTATCATAGAACCCTTGTACCCCCAACTTCTCGGTGTACTTGGCGGACTGGAAGTCCCGCCGTGCGTCCTGGAGCATTGAGGGGTGTACAAATCGATCGTACAATCCGGTAAGGACTCCTTTGAACGTCCAGTCATTTTGGACACGGTTGACGTGCAATACTGCCCGTCGAAACCACCCCATGGCCTCTCCGGCCAAGAACTCAGGCAGAACGAAGATTCGTTCTTGTTTCATACGGTCACCTCCATATAAGCACATGGCGAGATGGGTGCATACGTCCATCGCCCAATCTTCCAGGTCGCTGAACTTGGACGTGCCTGTATAGGCGCGAATGTGCCTACTGTCTGCTTTACGCAGCTTCACTCCGTCTGGTAACCGTAGGGTTACGCCCAGGGCATCATCGACTACTCGATGCAGGCAATCGTGCATGGCTTCACGATGCATTCAAATGGCCTCCTGCTGACCCGGGGATCTAGTCGCCAAATCAGCGGCTTGGGGAAGCGACTTCCCTCATCCACCTTGCGGAGGACGTCCCGAGCCTCCTCGACTGTGGTCATAATTGCCCTCGTTTCGAGGAGTCGACCTAGGGCTGTCATCCTGGTCGTTACCAGGGACATCACGTCTCGTGGCGCCATTTCGATCGAGGAAGTCTCCTCGATCATGATCATTGCGCCGCCCTGGACCTGGAGAAGCTTGATTCTCCTGACCCTGCATGACGAACTGACGACGCATCTCGTCAATGGGCTTAGTGCCCTCGAATACGATGCCCTGATCGTCAATAAGGGATTGTCCCTTAGTCCTGAGGTCACCGTTGCGCATACGTTGGTACGCGACTCTGTCGCTTAACGTTTCCGCCATGGGCACGCGCGGCATCCCAGATGCCTCACTTTCTACCTTGAGCACAGTACTATCGTGCCCATCCGGACCTGACATATCTGTCCTACGGTCTTGGTTACGCATGTGCGGGGGCTCCTCACGCCACCCTTGTCCTGCTGGAGTATAAAAAGTACTCACCGGTCTTACTTTGGGCACTTCCTGCGCCCGTGCTAGTGCCTCCACTAGCTCGATTCCGACGTCTTGATTGCGTCGTGCCGAGCATTCCTCGGACGTTTGGCTCCAGGGGGTCGAGACCCCTGATTGCCGTGTGGCCTTACGCTGCACATACATTTGCAGCTCCATAGTGAGCACTCTCACCATCAAATCAGTATATTTCGTACTGAATACATTGGGCACTTCATGCCCTTGTCGTCTAAGTGCTACTATATGTGCTGACACGTAGCGCTCGAGTCGCGCTTGGGTGGTGTATTTCATCACCTCTGGGTGCAAGTCCCAGAATACTCGCAAGTGCACGGTGTACGCGGTTTTCAGCCGCTGTTCCTCTGCTCCAATGTCATCGTCACTCGACGACTCAATCACCTCCTCTGGAGGCTCTACAGCCTCCTGAACTTCCTCCACCGCTGGTGTGTGCGGGAATCGGTTTTCCGTGCGGGACACTTCAGGGCTCGCAGCCTCCTCCGGTACCTCTTCGATGCAGGCTTCCGCTATCTTGGAAGGCATTGGGCCCGCTGTGGGCCACCTAGTCCCACTACTCCGGTTTGAAGGGATAGATTTCCCAGTCCGTACCAACGATTCGGTGTCTCCTGGGGCGCCATAGGCGCCTGTCGACTGTCGGCCATCTTCAGGGGGCCCTTTGGACGCTAATCGGCTGGACCGCCGCAGTCCTCCTGGCAGCTGCGTAACTGGGGGAGTTAATCCCCCTGGCATCTTATCCTGGAGACGTTGCTGACCGTCCTGCTGTGAGCTTTCAGCTCTCCGGGCCTCGCTTTCGTTCCCGGTCAGGTCGGTGCTCCGACCTTGGTCTCGAACCTTGGGTCTCGCCTGACCCGCATTGGTCGCTGACGTGTCCTGGGTGTCTGCTGGGTCTCCCCGTAGATCGTGAGCATTCCGCCCGCCATCAGTGGAAACTGCAGGTATGGGATTACTCATCGTTTCCCTGTTTGAAATTTGCACGGTGTGGCTGTGCAAGAAGCTCGAGAAGCTGATAGAGTTCTGTCAACGAACTCAGCGACTGACGTCGGGTGCTAGGCAATAGATCCTAGCTGGCAGATTCAAAAAAATGTAACGAAGTTACGGTGTTTGTGAGCTTAATGTTCACACAGTACAGAATCAGACCAGACCGGTCTATTGACTATGTAGGTGTAACACAAAATAAGCTGCTTAGTAAGCAGCACATGTACGGTATTTATAGTAATGTAAATAATAATATTATATTATAATAATAATATAATATCCTACAGTAAGTAAAGCTATGTGGCCAACACCACATAGCGGACTACGCTACATTATGTGTAAGCTGAGCAAGAATTGCAGCGAATTCAGATGTAAGAACAGGAGTGTTTCCTGCTGTGCCTGGGTTTTGACTTTGCTCCATCGGAGGTATTGCTGTAGGATTGAAGTTACCGGCAAGTTGAGTGAAGTCAATACCAGGAGAGGTGTGGGGAACGTAGTATTCAGAATTCAAGGATGGTGGCTGAGTGGTCAGGGAATTGTAGTCTGGATAGACAGAAGTCATGGCCATATAACGAGAAGCAATCAAACTTTGTCAGAGCGCAGATGATAACTAGAGCGTTCAAATAGAATAAGCAGATTTAGATTCAGAGTTTTGAGATGGAACTTAGAATGACTGAGATTGAGACGAAACAACTGTGTTGATTGCCTAGGGACTTGTAATGAAGACAGAGTTTTTATATGTAGTTATGTAAAGGAGAAGTAAATAAGGAGCAATAAAGAATAGGAAACTGAATCAGTCTATGAGGTCATGTATGACAAGATAAGAAAAGGAAAAGGAGAAAAAAGAAGAATGAGAATTTGAATAAGGAGAAGTCGACAAAATTAGAATGAATCAGAACTTGGAATATACTTGGTGATTTTCTTGACACTTCCCCTCAAACCCAGCCCACTTTGGTTCCGTTCCTGGCCCATACAGTGTTGCATCCATGGGCATATATATATTGCCTATGGTGGGCCCCACCATGCAGCTCAATACATCTCTCATGGTGGTTACAATCCTGGGATTATTGTGCCTCCTGCCCCTTCTGGCCCCGCTCCCATGAATGTCCCTGTCAGAGGAGTAGGAGTACCACTGATAGAACCAGGCGCTGGGGAATATGGTCCTCATGGCAGTGTTGTAGGAACTTCTGGAGGCTTTCCGTCAACGGCACCGACTTCAAAAGAGTAGATAATATTTGTTTTATATGTCTTGAATATAACATTGTTTTTCTTGGAACTCTGAACTTCATAACATGAAGGAAATTGGAAATTGGAACTGTTATTAGGTGACACAAAAAAAATTGGAACTGCCGCTTTGAAATTGCCACCTTCCAAACGTCCTGACTGCCAAAATTCCAATCGCAAATTTGGAAAAATTTTGCCATGAGATATAAACTGATACCGTTGATGACGCCAACTGTGGTTGGGTGCGCTGGACATATACGCAGTACAACGCCGTCTCCAGTGCCTGGCATGCGGGTTTATGAGGAGTCCCGGCAGGGTCCCGGTGTGCTTGAGTTGATGTGATAGGGCGGTGCGCTAGATGTTAGCGCCTTAGATGCTACCTAGCAAACGGTTAGCATCGTAGCTTAAGTGGAGATACAGAGAGTAAGATGAATAGCGCAGCGTAGTGTGCCCGTAGGTGGCACCGTAAATGACGAGGACGAGATAGACGAAGCTAGTGCCGAACTTGGTGACGAAGTCAGGCAAAGCTAGCGCGAATTGAACACTAAGTGTAACTTGGGTGCTCAAGAGGTTACGATTCGTTGTTATATACATGGCAAGTAGCTAGTTTTTATACTATGCACTACGGTGTTTCCAAAATAAGTCTATTGACGGCGCTAGAAGTTAGCATCTTTCTTCGCAGTTGTAGTTAATGGCCATCTGTCAACGGTGACCTGCAGCACATGAGTGACGGCGACCAACGGCGACTCTAAAACTACTTAGAAATGGTACAGGTTTGCTCACTTTTGATGTAGTTTAATTGGCCAAGTCATCCCGGGGTATGGTCGGGGAATCCTTGACAGACGCCGTGAGCGCTAATTCCGGTGCTAAACATTGTACCATCTTTTTGATAGATTTGAATGGTGGGTCTGCGTATATCCTGTCTCGTCGTCATTGATTCCTTTAGACTTCTGATTGAAGTGTCTTAGTGATGGACAGCGCCAATTGCCAACTCCTTTTGGTATTGATCGGGGATTGGTCAAGCGCTATGAGTTCTGAGCCTCCTTGGTCTTCAAAGTAAATGGGTGGAGTGTGCTGAGAGGTTGGCACTGGTGATTAGAATAAATGGATAAGTCTTGCCATAGAGCGCCAATGCTAGGGCTGCTCTGTACCAAGGCTGGTCGCTAGAGTCTCCAGTGTGTCAAGTGTCGGTCGACCCATAATGTCCCTTGATGCGCTCAGTCCGAGTAGAAGCCTATCACCGTTCCATAACGGGGTTTAGGTGTAGTACCACCAACCTCCAAAGGCCTTTGAGGCCTATTATCACCTGTAGAAATAATTGGCCTTGACGGTTTCACGTGATGGTGAAAGTCAATGCCAAGGGCCTTTGAGGCCTATTATCACCTGTAGAAATAATTGGCCTTGACGGTTTCACGTGATGGTGAAAGTCAATGCCAAGGGTGCCATATGCTGGGCCTCCATGCCGCCCAGTGAAAGCTGGACTTGGTTGGAGGTACGACTTGATATCTTCGCGACTTTGCTGGTTCCCAACCATTGTGCTTTCACTTGAATTCAAAGCCTCCATACCGGCTCCTTCTTCTGTGCATGCTACACAGACGATATACTGAACAGTTTTAAGACGTGTGCAGACTGTCTCATGCAATGAGCAACCGGACTCACGTGCTTACCCCATCACTATAGGCCCAGGCTTGGTCATGAAACTGTCTCCCGAAATAAGGAGCGGGATCCTGTCCCATCTTGGATCGGGCAAGTGAAGGGGGGTTGCCCGGGGTTAATTCGGGCAAAGATTAGATCGCCGTCACTGTCCTAATATCACATCTCTTTCAGTTCCCTTTCTCATATCACACCAATATCAATATCACATCTCTTTCAGTTCCCTTTCTCATATCACACCATTGTTTCATTTTGATATATTACTGCGAGCGCCAGTCACAACGACAACGTCGTCTCACACTGCGCTCGCAGGTACGTATTACTTTCATCTCACCTACGTCGTCTCACACTGCGCTCGCAGCGCTCGCTCGCCGATCTCATTGCGTCACGCGTTTCATCCCCACCCACCATCCCTATTCATACTTACTCATTCTACACATTACTCACTACTCGCTCAATTATTAGTCCCTCGTAGTTAGCTTGAGTTCGGCTCCAGCGGAGGAGCTGACTCGAGAACCTCTCGGACTCAGAAATATTATCGTTTCTCACGCAACACTCGCGAATACACTCAACAAGACGTCTCCCTCAACCGCTCTCAATCCTCGCCTCGAATTAATACCACAATTCCGATCCCCTTCCGCAAAAACTTTATCGCTCTCTACCTAGTCCTTCTCTCCCCTCGTCGATACGAACACAGAGATACTCTACTGGTTCTATCTCGAACTTGCTCAGAATTCCGGAAGCACTTCTTAGCGTTCCAGGGATTGGGTGATTACAAGCCAGTAGTACGTATATGGGAAATTGTGTAGGAGATGCCAAGTCCTCAGTCATTCCCCAGAATTAGGCATGTTAGTGCGGTAAGCACAAGTTATTGTATTTCTACAAGCTGCTAATCACAATCGCCTTGGAAAGTAAAGCCAGCGTGGTAATGGACAACAGATCCGTTATCGAAAACTTCGTTCTGTGTTTAACAATCCTGCCAAATGTCCACACTGTCGATCTTGTACGTACTTTGGGATCTTAAGTAGGGATTTCAAGGGCACATGAATAATATCTCGGCCGGAAAGGTCATTTTCTGACCCTGCATTTTAAACAATCAAAGTGAATCATCTGATTGTCTAACATGGTTATTTAATCCTGCGGGTGTTTTGTCAACTTAGAGAAAGAGATATATAGGAGATCGTGCTTCTATCTCCAAAATGGGACCGCATCAGATCCCGATACGTGCCTAATAACGAGCGAGGCGCGAAAGACAAACATCGCGAATATTCAACGTCCCGGATCCCATAAACTTGAACCAAAAATCAACACAAACAGAAAAAAAAACATATCTGCGTTTTACTCAACTAGTTTACCTAGTGTCCACAATTGGCCGACTGTTCCAAGGCGAGATTCACGCAGTCAGTATAATCGGGAGAGGTATGTACTAACCCCTACAAGACCATCTCTCGTCCCCAATTTCATTCATCTCTGGCGTTCCTGATCCAAGAGCCACGAAAAAAAAACCATCTTTCAAACAGCCAGACTTGGCAGTTCCCACCTAACCTTACAACAACAAAAACACCAACACTAATCCTAACCTAATTCCCCGCTCGTCAACCTCCCCGTTGTCCCCTCAACTCCTCCCACCCCCAATCATCTCAAGCTCATCAAGCAGCGTCCGATGCCGAAACGCAAGTCTAATATCCGGCACATTCGTCTAACCCCAAACAACCAAAAATCAGCATCAAGGCGCATGTGTACGCACACTCCGCACCAATAACAAAACACACAAAAAAAAGCGCGACAGACCTTATGGATATCATTCCCCTCCGCCCCAGGTAGGTACCAATGCGCACCGAGCCAATGGCGCTTAACCTCCATCTCAAACCCACTCTGCACGACCGAGTTCCGGGCGAGCTCCGCCAGCGAGCTTTGTGTCAGTTTGTATATCTAAAAAGAAAAAGAGTTAATAAGGAGACGAAACATGGACATGGACATGGAACTCACGTGCGCAGCGACGCTGTACTCCTCGAGCAGCGGCTCCTATCAACCCAACGCGTCAGCGTCATCTTCATCTACACCTCCCTCCACACACCCACTCACCTTCGTAAAATGAAACTGCAACGGATCATCCGTGCTCAAACTAACATTCAACCCCGTCCTAAAAAACTCTGGCAGTGGATTCCTCTCATACGTCAAAAACAGGGCATTATTGCTCAGCGGGCTCATCGCGATGCCGATCTGCCTGAGATAGAACAAATACTGGAGTGCGGGGACTTTGCGGAGGAGGATCCCGTGCGAGATGGAGTGCGAGCAGAGGAAGGCGGATGTTAGGTGGTCCGTGTCGCCTGCTTCACCGCAGTGCGGGCGGAAGACGAATGTGTCTGCGGGTGCGGGGACAGGGGGGGTGAGTGTGGGAGTGGGAGTGTGGGAGTGAGTTAGTGAGTGAGTGAGTGAGTGTGGAGTGTGGAGGGGGGGAGAGGGACGTACTGAACCCGCGGAGCTGTCTCCAGTGATTAAGACTAGCCATATTGGCAAACATATAATAAATCCTTCCCCCCATCATCAGCACAACGAATCCAAGCAAAAACACACACAGCGAGACACGGCTCACCAATACGAATACGGCGGCGACTGAGGTGTACTCCACAGCCGGGGATACGGAAACTTCTTGTATATCCTCCTCTCGACTTTCGATTCATCATCGACAGTGTCGAACCCTATCACGCGCTGCAGGAACACGTGTAGCTCGGGATGCGATCTGGGGTCTTTCGTCACTTCGAATAGCGGGCGGAATACATCTGGGTAGGGTAGGATTCGTCGTCATCGTCGTCGTCGTCGGTAGAAAGACGATCTCAAACTTACTGAGTACGATGTCTTCAAAAGTCTCGATGGACCCATTAGCCTTGTACACGTCGTACAACCGTGGAACCTGGATAAGCCAGCGCACGTTATGCGAGTACAGCTTATTATTGATAACCCAACGCGCGAGCTTGTCCCATTCGTCTGGCGCACGTCCGTATATACTAATACGCCATTCACAATTCTACATTCGTCCCGCATGGATCAGCCACCATTCGCGGGTCCAAAAGACGAGGGCACATACCTGGTACTTGCTCTGTTCAAGATCCGTCATCACCTCTACCAAAGACCCAACCAACAATCAATCAGTCCCAATTTTTTCACTCGAACGGCGAGAGAGGGTACGTACGCCGCGTGAGCTCAGCGAGGTACCGACCCTCGATCAAGTTATCAGTCTTGAGAAAGATCTCACGCAGGCGGGATTCGCCCAGGGGGTTATACTTGAGGTTGAATTTATCGAAACGGTGGAACGCGTCGGTGTGTGCGTGCATGTCCAGAGTGTCGATGGATAGATCGTACGCGGTTAGTTTGAGCGATTGGAAGACTTGTGCGAGTGTTAGCTTTGCGCCGTCGCGGAATATTACGACGTCCTAGAAGAGAAAGGAGGTTGGATTAGGATTGGGATTAGACAAGAGAAAGTGGGGGAGGGAGTGACGGACGTTGGGGCTGTGTTTCATTTTGGACTTGATGAAGCGCAGGAGATGTTTTTGGTTCATGCTGCTAGAGTGGTGTACGTGTGTATCGACTTTTCGGACATTGTAAAAATCCCTGAGGGAATGAATCAAAGTAAAGTCATATTGTGAGTGAATAGGGCGCCGCCGCACTGACCTATGAGGAACACGCTGAGAGGAATGAATTTCAATCAAAGTGCGCAGGACCGACACAGGAGAGTGCTCACCTTCATGTCTGCAGTCTCCTGCGACTCATTCAGCAAGGCGTACATCTCAAACTTGCTCGCGAGGTACTTGAGCCTCCTAAAAGCAAAACTCTTCGTCGGCCCGTGGGCGATGACGCCGAGGACGTAATCCAAATCTACAAAGTACTCGCGGATATTGGGAATGTCAAATACCGGTTTCTTGTCGTCGTCGTTGTCATCATCATAAACTTGAAATACGCCCTTTTCGTCGATATCAAACGACCAGGGATGGGGACCGGGGATATGACAATCTTCGAAGCGGAACTGTGCAGACTCGGGGTAGGTGGAGCCATCGCTCCTGGGGCCGTTGGCTGAATCGGACCAGCGCCAATGGGGAGGTGGAGGAGGGGGGTAGATTTCCCACTTTGCAAAGTGGCGCGGGGAGGGGAGATGATGGTCGTCGTCGGCGATGTGGCCGTCGTGGTCCTTGGGGTTGTCGCCGAGCCTCTGGAGGGACTTTGCCATGTACTTGTCGCGCAGCTCGAGACATGTTTGGAAGGATTGGTACAGGGTGGCGAGTTCGTCTATCGGGGACAAACCTGGTTCTTCTTCGACCTCGAGAGCAGAGCCGGGCTGGACTAGAGGTGAGAGCACGGGAAACGGACCATCGGAGCGGGCGTCAGAAGTGCGGCGCTGGGCCCAGTATTTTTCTTCTATCTAAGTAACGAGATATGTTGTATTTGAATAGACGTGGTCGAGCGACGTACTTGTTGGAGACTCTTCTCTTCTGAATACCCAAAGAAACCGTCACTTGCATTTGGAATGGACAAGGACGAGTCTTCACTAGTCATGGTAAAGTAGTTACAGGTATTAATAACTAGATAATGATCGTGGCTATTACATAAGTTAACCCCATGCGGCGGTCGTGCTATCGCAGAGGTGAGAAACGAACAGACGGGAGCGCGACGCGTACCTATAGTTGACGATGAGATGGCCGTCTGTGGCAAAGGACTGACGGGGGATGAGCGGGGAAACGTAAGAGGCAGCGGGGACAGACCTTGAAGAGATTGGAGACGGTGTCGTCTGGGGCGGGGGAAAAGGCGAGATTGACATAGGTAAACTGCGGGATGAGCGGGTGCGTGGGGGGATCGAGCAGACTCACGAGGGGCTCTGTGGGCTGCCAGGCGAGTTCCTTGCGGAGGAACTGGATGACAGCCTGGAATCTGTTGCTGGAGGTGATCTTGTAAAAGTTCTGCTTCATGATGGGGGCATTGCCGACGGCCTTGAAGCGGACGATGACTGCGGGGATGGTTGGCAGGGAACGGGTGTGGGGACGGGGACGGACCTTTGGACGAGTCGCGCTGCTTGTATGCGTCGAGGGCTGAGAGGGCCATATAGGACAACAGGGACAAACAGGACCACGACGAACAGCCATGGGGAACGCAGCGTCGAATGCGTCTGGGCAGCGTCCGCCGGCGTCGCAGCCATCGCCGACGCCGGGGAACCCCCATCCGTCGCTGCGCACGAAGAAAAAGTCGCTTGAACTGCCGGACCTGGCCGACCTGGCGTTGTCTGCGCGCACCCGACCCCCGCCCAAGTCTGCATCGATCCCCATCCCCGGGCCGCCGAGACCCCCGGCGACGGATCCCCGCGCTCCACGGGCCCCGATCGCGCTCCCCAGCACGACCGATGTGCCGCTGCTCGATCCGCGCCAGTTCCCGCCGCCGTCGCGTGCAGAGCGTCGCATCCAGGCCCTCTACGACCAATCCCACCAGTCCCCCGCACCCGTCCCCCCGCCACCCTTTGTCCCCGAGACCGTCACCTCTGTCCTGCCCATCGGACTGTCGCATGTCCCCCAATCACCGCATCCCGCCCTTGTCCCGGTGCCCATCACCTGGCACGGCGGCGGCAAGTCCGTCTACCTTGCACGTGCCGCCGACGACGACTGGAAGGGCCGGCTGCCCATGGTCCCCGAGTCCGTGTCTTTCTTTTTGTCTGTTTGTCGCTGACTTGCCCACAGATCGCCCAACTCGGCCGTCTACCACGCCACCGTCCGTCTTCCCCCAGGCACGCACCACTTCCGCTTCCTCATCGACGACTCCTGGCGCGTCGCAGACGACCTCCCCACCGCCGTCGACGACCAAGGCTCTCTCGCAAACTACGTCGCCGTGCCCCTCCCCGACTCTTCCCCGCCCCAAACCCAATCAAAGCCCCGCCCAGGCCACAGCTTCTGGAACGCCCCAGACGACGACGACCACTCCTCTGCCCCCGCGCCCGCTCCCGCCCTCTCCCCACACGCACGCTGGTCTTCCGTCCTCCCTCTCGAGCTCATCGAGGCCGCCCGCGAGGAGGAAGCCTACCTCGCCGCATCAGAAGGCCACGCGTCCTACGGCACACAGCGCGTCGCGGGCTTCGTCCCCGCTCCAAACATCCCCCCCGCCCCAGGTCTCCCGCGGCACCTCGACAAACTCATCCTCAACAACCGTCCTGTCGTGCAAGGCGGCGCAGTCGTCGGCAGCGGCGCCGTGCCCCCGCGAAAAGGCACCCCCGCTGCTTCCCGCAAGACCCGTGACAGAGAGGGCCGCGACAGAGACAGGCGCGATGGATGGAGGGACCGTGATCGTGATCGTGATCGCGACAGGCGCGAGAGGCGAACCCCCCGCCCCCGCCCCCGCCAAGCGAAGTAGACGTCGATCCTGAACCAATCCTCGTCCCCCGTTCCCCGCCACACGACATTGCTTCTACGCCGATCCCCTCCCCCTCCCCGCATCCCCATCGTCCGCACCGACTTCCCGCCCGCTCACTATCAGCCTCGACACAGACGAGAGCGCCGTCCCCCTCACAGACGACGCTAGCGTCCTCCCCGTCCCGTCCCACGTCGTCCTTCACCACTATCCACCAGCGCTATTAGAAATGGCGTCTTGGCCGTCGGCACTACACTAGGTACAGGAAGAAGTATCTCACGACTATTTATTATAAGCCTTCTTAGCCCCGTTATGATTTCTGAATGGTTTTCTTTTTTCTTTTTTTTTTGTATTTGTGATTTGCAATATAGAGATTTCTGTGCGTTCGAGGGAGAAATAGATTTGCCTACGGTATACTCCATAGAACCTCCGCCTCAGTCCCCCATCCTCAACCAACCAAAGCCACAAAAGTACAAAAAAAGGCCATCCAGCGTGCGCAAAGAAAAAAACTACTTGATTATGACGAAATTCGGGTACGGGGAATCGAACCCCGAGCTGCCGCGCAACCACTCCACAACTTATGAAAGGCGGCAATGTTAGCCGTTACACCATACCCGATTATAGAGTTCGACGTATATTCTAAGTATGAGTGATCGTGCTCAACCTGCCCTCCCTCGCCATCCCTCAACCAAAGGCCACAAAAGTACAAAAAAGCCATGCACGCGCAAAGAAAAAAACAAGTAAATACACCAAAATACGTGTCAGGAATATGACGAACTTCGGGTACGGGGAATCGAACCCCGAGCTGCCGCGCTAATACAGCACGTGTTATTATATATGAAAGGCGGCAATGTTAGCCGTTACACCATACCCGATTATTTAGCCTTGCGTCAATTCAGAGTATGTGTAATTCTGCTCAACCTACCCTCCCCAACATAGGCCACAAAAGCACCAAAAAGCCATCCAGCGTGCGCAAAGAAAAGAAAAAAAAAATGGCAGGAATTTAGGCGTAACTTCGGGTACGGGGAATCGAACCCCGAGCTGCCGCGCTGCCACGATAGCATAAGCAGAACATGAAAGGCGGCAATGTTAGCCGTTACACCATACCCGATTGTTTAATTGCCCATCAATTTGTCATATGAGTAATCAATCCTCTTTGGACATAGCGTCAATCCAATTAATAATATCATGATGATAATAGATTCAATTGACCAAGTGAGACAGACTATCTACTCAACTCTAACTTTCATCCGTGAAAAACCGTTACACATTGCTCACAAATTCGGAAGTAGCAAACACCGTGTCAACATGATTCAAGTCAAACATGGTAAGTCGTGATCGTACGACTTGATTAGAGATCTTTCGGCGCTTGCTTCGGCGTTTTCCTTCATCGTCTACATTGTCCTTGGGTGTAGGATCATGAACATCCAGACGTTTTTAGCATCCTTTCTGAAGACATAAAGCGATCGAGTTCATCATCGTAAATCCTTTGATTATTGTTCCCGGAGTCAGACGATGAGTCATGGCATCAAGAGCTTGTGTGTAACGTGACTACATGAGCAAACTTGACTGTAAACAAATAAATGATAACTCACTTATTCGTTCTCTCGTCGTGTCTGTTGTGTCTCCAGGATGCCTGACGTTGACTGTAAACAAATAAATGATAACTCACTTATTCGTTCTCTCGTCGTGTCTGTTGTGTCTCCAGGATGCCTGACGATGATTCCAATGTCTTTGAAACGACGCAAGGTGTTGTTATCCGGCATCTGATAAAGCCCTTCCACCACACCTTTCATACTTACATGGGGGAACATATATTCAATTACCCCACCCCACATCTCACCTTCGATGAAGTAGCCTGCCTCACCCGCCCGACCTGAATCAGGGTCATCACCAACATTAATACCAAACCAATTTTTGTTTCTCAGATGAGGTCCAGACACATCCCTGCTATCGGGATCATGATTTAACCAATGACCCATTTCGTGAAGTAGAACTGCGAATGCCAGGAATCTGAGGTGTACATCAAGTGTAGTGTTATCCTCTGAGAACTAGAGATGAGTCTCCAGTCAAATTTTGGACTAGACGAAAACTTACCTGTCTCCTCAATCGCAGATGACAACCTGTGGCACAAGAAAATTCGGCTCTTTAAGGACATATCAACTAGTGCAATACCATTGAAGGGGGGGCGGAATTCACGAAGCGTCAGACATGGAGTGTCGGCCTTCAAAGACTCAATCATCTTTTGCACTGCAGTTCCTTTCTCTTCTTCAGTCCTCTCTGCAGTAACCACCATCTTTCCAAGAGCTGCATGAAGATGAATCTGCCTTGGATCCAGTAATGCGGCCACCAAGAACTTCCAGATCGCAATGGTTTTCGGAGCATGAACTTCGGCCTTCACATGTGTGTTGTCTTCTTTAGCGTCCGAGCGCCACAAAACGAGGTGGTCCTCACGTGGAGGATCATCTTTTTTCGACGGTGCCCGGTGCTCTAGGGATTCCTTTTTGGCCATGAGTATAAACAGAGCGATAGAATACAGATTCTTGTTGAAATCTGTTCAAGTACGTTTAATGCGGCTGGCGCGAGAGTAGCAAGGTTATGAGGTTGCAGGAACTGCAGGGCGAATGAACACCTATTTATCTTCGAACGATCGAGTCTTGTAATCTCTCGGTAACCAGATATGACACGACGAAAATAATACCATGTTATCGCTTTGTCTGTTTTTTCCCCATGAAATAAAAAGACGTCAACCAATTCATAATTGAGTATTTGTTGACGCCCACATTGAATTCATCGTTCGATCAGACAAATGAACAATGACAACATACAAGGTTACCTGTTTTGTTGTGCCAAAACAACGTGGTACCGTGGCGTAGTATCTCTGATGATATTGTTGTTTTGTTTGAACGCACAACAAATTTGCCACCGTGTACCTCGTAATTTCCCGAATTGATCAGACTTATTGTCATAGTAGAAACATAAACAAGGATGTTTAGTAGAAAACAATGCGACTGAGCAAATCCAGTAGCCTACGTTACGGGGGTTTGTACTCAAGTGGATGTATGTGAAGACAGGAGCATTACCCGAACAAGTGCCAGACACACGGCTGGAAACGACAACGCACGAAGAAATTCCTCGTTGAGACACCTTGTCATCCTGGACGAAAGGCGTTCAGTTGACAGCAAAGGAGCGAGCTTACTCGTAGATACTCATGTACCGAAATATAACGTTGCAAAGTACGACCGAGTATAAACAGGTGCTTGAGGTTCAAGATTTGGTGTGCAGTGATAATCAACGCTCCCTGTGGTTGAAGTGCGTTGTCAGGTTATGGATTTTCAGGAAGTGGGCAGTGACTTGTGTGGACGTGGGGTGGGCTAATTGATAGATCGAAAACAGAGATGACCGAATCGGAAGAGGAATCGGAATCGGAGTGTAAGGGTGAATGTCGGTGAAATGAAATGGGTTCCGTAATGTGGAGTAGAGCAAACAGTAGAAGTAGGGCTCTCAGAGACAGTCGCGTAACAGGTTTTGGTAGAATCGCGAAGTACACGAGAGATCACAGTGCCAAGACCAGACTCCAATAATAAGAATGATGATGAGAAGGGTCCGTAGCCAGAGTGGACAGACTGAAACAATCAGGAAAGAAGTCAAGAGAAGAGACAGAAGATACGTATTTCAGTCACCAAAGTCCACAACAGTTGCCCAGATATGACGAGCGATACCGGGAACAATGCCAATTAAATTAATCTGAGATCAGACACAGAGAGCGATTCCAAAACTCAGAATACAGTACATGTCATCACTTCTCGACAGTTGGTTTGGGTGGGGACAAACAAAAACAATAAATTTTGGACTACATTTTCTGAGCACAATGATTGACTTTAAAAACATGCTAGAACACCTTGTATACATCCTATCTGTTCTTGGTGTGCTTCCCAGAGCGATACCTCAAGATTTGGTTTTTCATCCTCGGAAAAAGTGAAACAAACCCTATTACATAATAATTAGAGTTACCAAAAAGGAAATTTCCTATTAGCCAGTTGCTCCTCTTCGCAGAATATTAATATCCATCATTATGCTAGCTGGTATACGTCGATGAGACTTGTATTTTTTGATGGCATATGCTGCCTGCTTAATATTGAGACCTTTCCTAATGAAAAAGTCATCAGTGGTGCATAGATAATGACCAAATAATACAACTTACTTATATGTGTCCAGATACCTCCAATAGCGACAGAAGTATCGTCAAATGTTGTCAATTGAGATGGCATCCAGACATTCTGGAATTAGCTTCTGAAAAATAGCAAATGTTCTATTTGCAAGTTCACAAAAACTTAATAAATTAAGAACATCAATTGCCAATCAGTTGCCTGGGGAACAGGGACAAGAACTCACAATGCTTTGCCTGACCCCAAACCATCTTGATTGGGTTAAGTTCACAATGAAACTTGGGCAGGAAGAGACATTTGTGTCCTGCCCTCTCAATAATTAGCTGCAGGAGGAGTTTCTTGGATGCAAAGTCTTTCTCAAGAGACAAGACATGCTGCATGCAACAATCCTTTTTCTGATAGAAATCTTCTTCATCCATCTCTGAGACACCATGAGAACCAAGTCCAGGCACACCAGAACCTTCAATTTCATCTCGCTTCCCTTTTGCTTCTTTAAATGCAGCCTCACGTGCTGCCTGTGATTTTTCACATGTTGAACAGACTGCAACAAGCTTATTACCATATTTTGCTTAAAGTGAAGCAAGAAGGCCATGTTCCTGAAGAACTTGCTCTATGCCTTTAGGTTTTCCTGCTAATGAGTTTCCCTCATTGTCAGTATCCTGATAGTTTGAAGGAAATACCATTGACTAAGGCTGGCCAGTTGATGGAATTACCGTCTCATGCATAATAGGCTGTTTTCCACCTAGGCTATAGCTCATCTTGTGTGCAAGAAGTGCATCAGATGAAAAAGCATTATGTGCCAAGGAGCAATCAAAGATGAAAACAGCAATGCCATTAGAGTACTTCATTTTGAAAATATTGATTGCATCTAGTGTCTGAAGGAAAAGTTATTAGAATTTTGATTATTAGAAATAAACACAAGTAACCTGTGTGATTAGCTGTGGCATATTCTACCAGGAATCATAGTTTGAGCCTGAATAATTTATCTGTTGTGCATCAAAACTAGGAAGTCTATAAGATGTGAATAGAGCAGGTGGTGATAGCAGCATACAGTTCTTCTCATGTTTAGTAAAGCTACAGCCATTTTTTATTGCCTTTTGCATGTTCTTCTTTGATCATGAATTTGTACACTTCCCTTTCCTTTTTGACTTCTTAGCAGAAGCATTGTTGGAAGTCTCTGGACTATCTTCCATTGAAAGTGTAGTTGATGGCAATGTTGGACAAGAAGGAAGCTTTATCTGTGCATCAATTTCAGTTTTATTGAGACACAGCCTCCCACAGTATTCAATAATAAAGTTGGACACATGAATAATGCAACCATGGCTTTTATTATGTAATGGCTGTTTCTCTTCATGCATTCAGACAAAATTGTCCAAGTTATTGGCATGGACACATGTTTTGTCATGATAAATAGATAGTGAATCCTTTCTCCATTCTTGAGCACTGGTGCAACCTCAACAAGATCAGAGCCCTCATAATTATAGCAAAAAGATAGTGAATCCTTTCTCCATTCTTGAGCACTGGTGCAACCTCAACAAGATCAGAGCCCTCATAATTATAGCAAAAACTATGAGAATTTATATGGTGAATCAAATAAAAAACTTATGGCAAAACCTTTGTATATATATAGTTGATAAATTCAGTCCATGCCACTACTACATCTTTACATTCATGTTCATCAACATAGATGCCTTTTTATACTCATGAGAGTAAAAAGCCAAGTTTCCTGAGCCACCAAACAGCAGTGGACTTGCTGATTGTTGCTTCAATGCCAAGCTTTGGCAATAAAAAATCATTTACATATCTGCAAAGCTTGGATGGCTTTATCTAATGCAAACTTATGTTAATGTTTACAAAAGATAATGACAAATACTCACATGCTCTTGGAATCCCCCATCCTTAATGTTGAGAGTTTCTTTGACCCATTCTTGCAATGCTGACCAGATATCTCTACAGTCAAGCAGAGTTTTGTGATGAGCATCCTTTCTTTGGTTGTGTTCCAGGAGTTGACCTGTGTCAAGAAGATGATGGGCCATTGAGCAAAGAGTTCAAGCAAAATGTGGTCCACAAGCATAATATGAAGCTACAGCATTACTTGCATCTTGTGAGGGGTGCAACTTTGAAAGTTGAAGCTTGAGATTGTGTTTCATAATATTGTCTGAGATAGAGCAAAGACATTTTTGAAGATTTTGCTTCTCTTGTGCAAGTTTAAAGTGAAGATTGTTGTACTGATCTACTGCAGCTAAATCAAAAAGAATCTGAGAAGCACCATTTGTTGATTTTTGTAACCTTTAAAGCTTTTTCTAGTGCTTTTCAATGATTTATCTGAGGTGTTGATGAATGACTGCAGGTGACTCTTCATGAATACTAGTTGATGTCACAGTTCTCTGCAAGATCTGAGAACCATTATCTTGTTTGGTGGTGGCATCTTCATCCATTGGTATAACAATGCTAGGTTCAGCAAAGCCTAACTCAGAGAGTGACAAATTGTTGTCATAAGGTGGTAGCTATAGCACAGCATTTAATCAGTGATCTTTGAAATCAAAGAAGCTTCTTGTAAGAATTGTATACCATGATTGCAATGTTTTCTTCATTAAAGTAATCCACATCTATTAACTCAGGTTGATTGTTTTCTACTAGGTTCTCTACTCTAACTTGATCAGAAAAGGTTACATTTAGGCTTTTAACTTGGATGTCTGAATTTGAGTTGTTAAATTCCTCAGCTTCCTTGCACAGCAATCCAATGCTCAGTACAAATTTTGGTACAGCCTGTACCATCTATATGTAGGCCTTAAAAGTGAAGTGGATTGAGGATAGATATGATCTACTTTAAAAAAGAATGCGATACTTTTCTGCCCCATTATGTTGTGTGCCTTTTTGGTCTTTCTCTTCTGATTTTGCCACTCTGTTGTGCACAAGACTTTGGATGGTCTATTTGGGATTAAATCTGCATTTTCTCTTTTCTCCTTCTATTTCTTGGCTTGTAGATGTTAAGGTCACTACTTTTAGATACATAGCCATATCATTGACTCACCAAGGCTTCAGAACTTTCATGAGGTCTTCAAATGATCATTGATTCTGGGCTGCCTTTTTCAGATTCTAAATCAGAACATTCATATGTGGGATTGGCCAAAAGCTCAGGATTAGCCTGAGGTAATGGAAGATCTTTGTTTCTAGCACATTTGACAGTCTTGCAATGATGTGCAGCAGCACTTTTGTGTCTTTTGGCCTTGAGCATTGAGAAAGATCACTCAATGAACAGTTATCACATAAAATTTCAACCTCAGACACAAAGAAGTACATACAATTTTGTACTCACTCACTCAAAAAAGTGAAATACTGTGGGAGTTTTTTTTATTGTGTCAATTGTCATCTTTTAGTGAGTTTTCTTTCTAAAAAAATTGGAAAAAATCTACAAAAAATTTCTAGGCTTTCAAATAGAGGTGCAGAAGAAGTGGTGACATGCACTGTATATTACCAAGTCAGATGGTGATTAGCTGTCAGAGCTGCAACAGATTCTAATATCAAGACAGATACCATATCATAGCAGTGCATGCACTGGTCTCCAACTCTTATATTTTTCTTTTTCTTTTATTACTTGTACTTTTTTCTTTGTTCTGTTAGAAACTCAACTGTATTATACTGGGTTACCAACACAATCTTGATACAACTGATGCAACCATAAGTGTTAGAGTTTGGACAGTAACTTGGTTTGTACCTATATAAAGATAATCTTAGTTGTAGAAATATACAGTAAGTATACTACAGGAGCTGTCAGTTACTGAGATATTAGTAGGTAAACTGACTCACTCTCAGTCACTCCAGAGTATGGTGTATGACTGAGAGTGGCTGTGTATATTGATTGATTATCTAGTCAAAAATAATTAAGGTTTGTAAGTAAATCATAACAAATACCAATCAATCTTTGCAGATGTGTGTGTCACAGTAAACTAGTCAGAAAGTGGGAAAAATAAAAAAATATAAGAAAGAATATATGTGATTGTACTTTTGATAATGGACATGTGAGTCCTACTTCAACATTAGTATTGGTACCTCAGTCTTGTAGAAGCAGTCCTTGTCAGAACCTGGTATGTTTCACTAGTTTTTCTTGTTGAATGAATATACTTACTGAGAGATAAGTTGATTGATAGATTTGTATCAGTGAGCTAATATAACACATATCTCAGTCAGTGTATATATGACTGAGGTATGCCTGATCTCTAGATCTGATCCTATGTCCCTCAACTATATAGTTCATCTTAATCTGTCTACTCTGTCCTCCTTCTTGTAACACATTACTCAACCTGGTTACATGCATGACATATGTGTACTGCAATCAAATCAAAAGCTCTTTATTAAGCTTCAATTATTTCATTAGTACAATTAGTCAAAACATTGCTAGCTATCTAGAGATAAACCATTCTTGATTCCTTAGCTTCAAGTGAGAACCTTACTTTATTTTACTTATATTATAGTTTGTATATCTTATCCTGATTCTAGACTTGTATTATTTCATATGCAAATATACATACTACTTGTGATATACTTTGACAATCTACAATTATACAAGATCTTTTTTAGCTTCTACTTCTTTAATTTCAGCATTTTTTTCATCTATTGGCAAACCTTGACTTTAACCCACATTGGCAGTGAACACACTGTAGCAGCATGATGATCAGCTTCCTTATCTATCTGCTATGTAAAGAGGTGGCAGACTTGTGCAGGCACCAACATCAAATACTAGTGAGTGGAAGTGCAGTCTTGATGTTAAGTAAATAGAATAACAAGTGTAAATATATATAGAGGTACTGAGGAGACACATCAATAGTGTACAGTTGTCATGTAAATAAGTAAGTTCTCACTAAATATGTGTTTTACTGATAAATCAATATGTTGGTTGAATTATCAAGTTGGTATATTATATGTCATCCCATCATTGTTTGAGTAACACAGCATGTTGTCCATAGAGGCTCATGCATAATAGGCTTGTTTCAACTAGCATAAAGTTATAGATTGAACAGACTGAAGTTATCTTTGCACTAGATTAATTGCCAGAATGTTTCCCATTAGAGTGTTATAGCTTGGAGTCAGTCATAAATACTAAGTCAATCTACAGTAGTAGTGTTTGTATTCAGCAGATGTCTAGTAAGCAGGTACACAATATCATAGATGCTAGTACCAATACATCTTAACTGAATTAGCAATGATCAAGCATTTTTCAGATAGTATAATAACAGCTTATAAGATGAAGTGATATGTAAGTTGGGTAGAAAAAGTGACCCAAAGTAACCAGACAGCAGATGCAGCAATATTTGAAAGCTATGGAAAAGTGGAAAGAATATAAGATTAGCAGAAGAAGCCTTCTATGATTATATACAATCAGTATAGAATAAACAAACTATCATTCATATATAACTTCAGATAGATACATATACACTGGCTCAAAAAACTGCTCCAATGTTTGGCCTTTTTGGAAAGATTCACATGGTGTGCAACAATTATGTAAGCAAAATGTCGTGAAAAATCACATGACATACAACTACATCTTGGCTTTATAATGATGTATGAATCATGTGATTTGGACAAGAACTCGCTGATTAATAAATCAAACAAAATATTCAATCATTGGGGCAGTTTTTTGACCCACTCTAATTTACTCTAATTTTCATATCTAGTACTTGGTATGGCCTCCATTTGCCTTTATAACTGCCTTGATCCTTGCTCTCTATAAGGCTTTGGCATACCTCTGATGGTATTTCATTCCACTCCTTGACCACTCTCTCCCACAACTCATGCACTCCTTTAGGGAGTACCTCATACTCTAAAAATTTGCACTTGATGTAAACGTAGAGATGTTCAATGGGATTGAGGTCAGGGGATTGGGCAGGCCAGGATATCACAATGATGTTGTTATCAGAAAACCAGGTTGTTGCCTGTTTGGAGGTGTGTTTTTGTCAGGGGACTCCTCATTTCTTCCCTTTCTCACTTCTTATCTCTTCACTCTTCTTTCATTCATTCTTTTATTTCTTCTCACATTATTTCATTTTACTGCTTCTATTCTTTCATCACTATCTGTTAGTACTACTCTCAGCCCTTGAGATGCTCTGGTCCTTTAGCCACCATTCAGACAAGTGTGGGCCACTCAGCACCGCTTCCAGACTGCTTATATAAGCCAGAGTTTGCCAGAGTTTGCCCCTTATTTGTGCAATTGTTTGTGTAGGCAATTTTCAAGTTTTTAAGGTTTTGTTGTACTGTACAGTTGTTTCCCACACTTCAGAGGCCCCAGAAGCATCCAACCTGGCATAGGGAATCCCTAGACTTGTTTTCTTTGGATCTCCCTCTGCCAGATGAGTAGCTACCTTGATATTGTCAGTATATATTCTAATACACTTTGGATCTCTGTCAGGTTCCACTGAGTCGGGGGCTTTCCAGGAAAGCAACACCCTTACGATGCGGACTTGACCTATGGATACTTGGGTGTCTGGAACTCTGGGGCTAGGACTCCGGGGTTCAAGATGAGGACAGGGGTAGTCCTGGGAGAGGGGACTAAGTCCGGGGGTTTTGGGTTGGGAGAAGCTGAGGGTTGGAGGGGAGGTCGAGCCGTGAACCGGAGGTTCTAAGACAAGACCAAGTTAGTAATTTAATAGTCGCAAAGTGCGTACCAAACTTATAGCACGCAAATACTAAGGCGTGCCAGTCGAAGCATACCAAACAAGGCGTACCAGTCAAACAAAAGGGCATGCAATAACCAAAGTAATATCAAGACTAGCGAAGACAACGGGGAGCTATACTATAAGTACTACGGGGCCGGGTCTCAGGGTCCCCGGGTGTCTGGGATGGGTTCCGGAGGTCATTGAGTAGCGGGCAGGGACTGTATACTGGGATCGCGTGTGTGGGGACGTGCAATCAATGGGCGTGGAGGGAGTTGTGATGCGTGGAGCGTGATGCGTGATGGCCAGAGGTGAATCGCGTGATCCAATCATTGATGACGGTTAATCCCGGGGTCCATGATGCAGGGGTCCTGGGGGGCTGGCTGATGGCGGTCGTTGATGTGAGTGATGGCAGCGTCGGCAGCTGTGGGGGCGGGGCGCGCTGTGGGGTCGGTAAGAGAGGTTCCCGGATGGGGCTCCGGGGATGTCCTGGGGAGGTTCCGGAGGGGAGGGGTCGTGACATCACCCCCCCTCAGCGCCGAGACCCTCCAAGGCGTGCATAGCCAGAAGTTCAGACCGGGGGGCATGGGATCCGGCGCCTGTCCTGCCACGTAATCAAAAAAAAATTTTACCATCAACTCAACTATGTCGCAAACACTGACGCATTCGCCGATGCCCCCGCCTACCAATGAAGTTGCGCCTCTGATGGAATGGGGGGCCTGGGATGCACGGTACCGGGCTCACCTGGATTGGGAGCGCGTAGTGGCACTCGTGCAACAACGTGAGTGCTTCCCGCACTGCTCGCTTGACGCCACTAACCTTCCTTTCTCAGAACAACGCCATAGTCCTGCTCCGGAGGCGGGTCCCAGCCGGCTCCTGCAGCGGGTCCTGGGGGTCCTTTGGGGTCAGGCCCCAGTCGTCCCGCGCTTTCCTTTGCACGGATGACCGTGCGTCCCCCCCGTTCCCCACCCCCTCCTCACCCTAGACTGGCCGCCCCTCGGTTCCGTCGTTCCGGGATGGCAGTGGGGGCCATCTCCGAGGTCTCGGACACCCATCGTGTTGTGTGGGCCAGTGCCACGCAGGAGGCCTTCGAGGGGGCGCTGATGAGGCCCCGGGGCTTGCCTCCCCATGCCTGGTGTGTCAATAACGGGCCGGTAAGTAGCTTCGTACCTTTGGTTTTGAGGCTGACCTGGGTGCCTAGTGCCTCCACTGTGCGCGCCGCTCAGTGCTGTGCTTGTTTGAGGTCCCGTCCCCCTTGTTCCGACGCGACACTGCAGTGTGCGAGGCGTGCCGTGACAATCATGAGCGGTGTTCCGTTTCGGCTCTTTGGAGGGCGTATTGTATGTCGCGGGAGCAGGGTTGGCCGTTGGCGGGGATCACCCGGAGGATGGGTGTGGAGGAGAGGGATTGGGTGGCGGAGCCGGTGGACGAGGGGGTGGAGCCAGAGGGGGGTGCCCGCAGCGCCTGTGGAGGTGTCCAGCGGGGGGTCGGGGGGTCAGGGGGCCGGGGCCAGCCTGTGGTCCTCATCACCCGTCGGGTCACCTGGGCCGGGGCCAGCAGTTGCGAGGGTCGCGGGGGGCGCCCCAACAAGGAGAAGAGGCGGGCGTTGCCCAGTCCTTCCCCGGGGCCCTCCAAGAGGGCACGTCTGCCCTCGGAGACCCCGTCCCCGGTCTCTCCCCCACGCCTGTCCCCCGCAGTATTTTCTCCTTTGTCCGGAGGTTTCCCAGCCGGTGACGTTAAGGCTGTGCGGCAGCGGGCTGAGCAGGACCAGGAGGTTCACGAGGGGGAGACCAGGGAGGAGGCGGTGGTTGGGGGGACTCTGGAGGAGGGCCGGGAGGAGAGGGTTTGCCAGGACCTGGAGGAGGCCAGGGTCGCCCAGGGGGAGGCAGAGGCCGAGTTGGAGGCTCTGAGGGCGAGGGTGGGGCAAGGGGTGGGGCTTCCGGAGAGTCAGGAGTTGGTGGCGGTTCTGCACCGGGATGTGGTGGTGGCCCGCATGGCCTTGCTGAGTGAGTTCTCCTTCTCCTCGAACTTGATCTCCTGTTGACATTTCCAGGCTGGGCTCAGGAGCACCGTTTGCTCCTGGACAGGGCGGCCGCGGCACTTGCGGCGCTGCAGGAGGGGCAGCGCCCTGAGTTGACGACCCCTGGGGTGGAGCGAGGTCTCGACTTGCTGGGGCAGGTGGTGTCGGCGCATCAGCGAAGAAATGTGCCCGCCCCCGGTTCCTGGTTCGAGAGGGTCCTCGACGAGGGTGAGTCTCTCCCGTCCTGGGAGCAGTTGGCGGAGGAAGTATTTCGGGAGCACGGTCCGGGGGGAGTGGGGGAGGATTTCTGGAGCTGGCCGAGGGGAGGGGAGGACGATTCGGGCCCCCAGCTCTAGGGGCCCCTTGATTTCCTTGTTGCCATCTCGTATCCTGTAGAATAGTGTACCATACTAGAAAATGTATATACTGTGTCTCTCGTGATCAGCGAAGAGCGTGAGTAAGGGTGCAAAAGAAAACTTGAAGGAACAAATTCCGAGACGCTACTAAGAAAGATACTAAAAGAGAGTAAGATCTAGAAAGGAAAAGCAGGAAGTATATATGGGAGTTGAATCCCTACTGAGTCCAGAGGCGGGGGTTACGCCCACTACTGCCGTCTGTGAGTCCTGCACCCGGGAGGGTCGTTTCCCGGGTGCCGTTGCTGGAAGTCCCGGAGTTTGTCGAGGGCGCCTTCGAGGTTCCAATGCGGTTCCCAAGTGTCGTCTTCTGGGCCGTATCCCTTCCATCGTACGAGAAAGTGGGGTCGTCCACAGATGTTCCAGGAGTCGAGGATGTCCTCAACCTCGTAGTGGTATTCGTCCTCGACCTTGACTGGGGAAGGGGGCTCGGGGCGGCGTTCGGGGAAGGGATCCGGGGGGTGTCGTTCCAGGAGGCGGACGTGGAATACCGGGTGTAGGCCTTTAAGTCCCGGGGGTAGCTTGATCTTGTAGGCGTGGGATGAGACCTTCTTCAAGATCTTGAATGGGCCGAGGCGCTTGTGATCGAGTTTTGGGGAGGGCCGGCGGGTGTGGAGGTGGCGTCGATCTAACCATACCTTTGTCCTGGGGGTCCAGTCAGGGGTGTCTTCCCGTTTCTGGTCGGCATGTTTCGCGTAGGCCTGGTTTGCGGTGTTGATCTCCTCCCGGAGGAACTCATGAAGGGACTGGAGGTCCCAAGCAACCTCGTGGGCGGCGTGCGACGGGATGTCCCGGAGCGAGAGTGTCAGTCGGGAGTGGTATCCCTTGTTGGCAAAGAAAGGCGATACCCCGGTGGCAGAGTGCGGCGTGTTGTTGTAGGTGAACTCAGCCAGGGGAAGCTCGGTGCGCCAGTCATCCTGCAAGTAGTTGACGTACAGCCAGAGGTACTGCTCGAGGGACTGGTTGACCCTTTCAGTCTGTTCGTCGGTTTCGGGGTGGTAGGCGGTAGAGAGGTTAGTCTTTACTTCAAGTGCCTTACACAGGGAAGTCCAAAACTTGGACACGAAGAGGGGGCCGCGGTCGGAGACGATGTCGTCCGGGAGGCCATGCTTGGCAAAGACGTGCTCGAGGAACAGCTGGGCGAAGTCCGGGGCAGTATCCGTGGTGTGGCAGGGTAGGAAGATGCCCTGTTTGGTTAGCCTGCACACAACAACGAGAATAGCATTGAACCCTTCAGATTCCGGGAGCTCGACGATGTGATCCAAAGATATGGAGGACCAGGGGCGTCGCCCGACCGGCAGGGGTTTCAGGAGTCCATACGGTCGGTGTCAGGGGACCTTGGCCCAGAGGCAGTGCTCGCACGATCGAATGTAACGGGTCACATCCTTCTTCAACCCTGGCCAAAAGTAAGTCCGGGAGATAAGCTGGAGAGTCTTACGTATTCCAGGATGTCCCCGGAGCTTGTGGTCATGGTGTTGACGGAGGACGTTGTAGCGAAGTCGGGTGTGATCCAGGACGTAGATGCAGCCGTCCCGGAGGAGGAGCTTTTCATCTGGGGATAGGGAGAAGGCGGGGTCCTGGTTGTTTTTATCGGGGGGGTTGTGGGGGTCGTGATCGGTGAAGTACTTGTCTTGGGGGGCGCAGCGGATCTGACTCAGAGTCCCTTCCTCGTTTAAGATCAGTAAGGCATTCAAATGTTTGGGAGGGATCACCACGCGATGATTGAATGCATTGCGTTCCCTTCCTCGTTTAAGATCAGTAAGGCATTCAAATGTTTGGGAGGGATCACCACGCGATGATTGAATGCATTGCGTTCCGCCTCGAATGACTTCTTGGGGTAGACGTCTGGTCGACGGGTGAGGGCATCGGGCTTAGCGCCAAGTTGTCCCGGGCGGTACTGGATTGTGAAGTCGTACTCCGAGAGGACCTCGGACCATTGGGCCTGTTGTTGACTGAGTTGCTTGGTCATGGTGAAGTACTGCAGGTTATTATGATCCGAATAGACCTGGATCCGGTGCTGGGCTCCCTTGAGGTAGGCCCGCCATTGCTTGAAGGCTTCGACGATGGCGAGGAGTTCCTTGTCGTAAATGTGTGCTGGGCTCCCTTGAGGTAGGCCCGCCATTGCTTGAAGGCTTCGACGATGGCGAGGAGTTCCTTGTCGTAAATGTTGTAGTTGAGCTCGGCGTCGATCATGGACCGGGTGTAGAAGGCGACTGGCCGGGGCTCCCCACCGTCAGACTCCATCTGTGAGAGAATCCCGGTGATGGCGTAGTCGGAAGCGTCACATTCTAGGATGATCGGGAGAGCTGAGTCATAGTGCCGGAGTACAGGGGCGACTGTGAAAGCCTCCTTGAGCAGATTAAAGACGCTCTGGCACTTACTGTCCCAGTTCCAGGCGATATCCTTGCGCGTGAGCCGGTTGAGGGGTTTCGTGATCCCGGAGTAGTTGTCTATAAACCTCCGGTAGAAGTTAGCAAAACCCAGGAAGGACTGTACTTCCTTCACGTTCCGGGGCTGCGGCCAGTTGACAATAGCCTTGACCTTGTGGGAATCCATGCGAACGCCATTCGGGGATACGATGATGCCAAGATACTCAACCTCTTCCGTGTGGAACAAGCACTTCTCAGGCTTGGTGTGGAGGTTGTGCTCTCGGAGGCGTTCGAGGACTTGCCGGATGTGCTTCTGGTGATCCTCCTTTGAGTCGGAATAGATGAGGATGTGGTCCAGGTAGACTATCACAAAGACGTCGCTCATGTCGTGGAAGATGTCGTTCATGAAGTATTGGAACGTGGCAGGGGAGTTAGTCATTCCGAAAGGCATCACAAGGTACTCAAACAGACCATACCACGTGCGGAACGTGGTTTTCCACTCGTGTCCCAGGGCGATGCGGACGTTGTTGTAACCGGAGCGGAGGTCGATTTTCATGTAAACCTTGGCGCTGCAGAGTCGATCGACCAGATTGCCAATGAGCGGGAGCAGGTAGCGGTTCTTCTTGGTGATCTTATTGAGTCCCCGGTAGTCAACGCAGAGTTGGAGCGAGCCGTCCTTCTTCTTGGTGAATAGAACCGGGGCTCCAGCGGCGGAGGCGGAGGGTCGGATGAATCCTTTACCAAGCATTTCGTTGAGGTAGTCCTTGAGGGCCCGGAGCTCGACCTCCAACATGTTGTACACCTTGCCGAAAGGGGGGGCAACTCCTTCCTTGAGGTCGATTGTATGGTTGTAGGGACGATGAGGGGGAATCTCCTTGGCGTCTCCTTCGGAGAATACGTCAGCAAACTCATGGTACTCCGGGGGAACTACTTCTCGGAGGATCTGCTCCTCGGTTTTCTTCTCTGGGGGAATAGTGCCTCCTCGTAGGTGCTCTTCCGGGAGAGATGGCGAGGTGTGTAGCTGGAACGTGGGAGTTCCATCCTTCATGAGGCGGGCAAATGGGGTGGCTCTGATGATCCTGATGTCGAGTGCGTTTGGGTCGACCGGGGTTGCAGATGCATCAGCTGGAGCGGGTTTGACGTGTGTCTGAGACCGGCCCAGATAGTTTGGCCCTTTGTACTTGTTCCGAGGAATGTTTGGGGGTCGATCAGGGACCTTGCGGGCTCGGCCGGGAGTGGGCAAGGATGCGGGGAGGGGCGTGGCTGTCGTCCCAGGGGTGTCGGGCGTTGGGTCGCTCCCTAGGGCCCGGAGGTGTACGGCAGTTGAGGAGTGGTCTTCGGGTCCCGGGAAGGTCATAGTGAGCGTCCTCCAGTCAATGTCGGGGTTTGCGTCGCGCAGCCAGGGTAGTCCCAGTACCATCGGGGTCGATTTGTGAAGTCGCATGACCAGGAAGTCGGAGGTGAACTCATAGTCGTTGTCCAGGGTCATGCGTCCCGAATGAGATCTCTGGATGGGGCCGGAGGCGGAGGGAGGGCCGGAGGTGGAGGGAGTGCTGTCGAGGCGTTGTAGGCAGAGGGGCTGGTTGAGGGGGTCGTGAGGGAGGTCGAGGGCGTTGCTGATGAAAACTCCGGTGGCTCCGCTGTTGATAAGGGCCGATATTGGTTCCGGGGCGCCGTCCAGCCTGGCATTGATGACAAAGGATCGGGACAAACGAGACTGGAGTCTGGGGGGTGGGGGGGGCTCGTTTGGGGAGCCCTTCAGGGTTGGATCTGGGGAGTGGGGGATGTCGAAGGGGAGTTGCTAGTCGTCGGGCATCGGGTCCCGGGTCAGGCAAAGGGTGAGGTGTCGCCAATCGATGCGGGGGTTGGTGTCCTGGAGCCACGGGAGCCCTAAGACCAGGGGTGCGGAGAGGTGGAGTTTGGTTATCAACATCCAGAGAGTGTGAGTCTGTCCGTTGGCGAAAGTAACGGGCATACGCACGAAGTGGGTGATGTCCCCCGCCGTAGAGGCGTCCCCGTCAAAGAGGCAGAGTCATACCGGGACCGGGAGTCGTTGAGCGGGTTCCGGGGCCAAGGTAGACAATGCTTCGTCGATGAAGTTGTCGGTGGCGCCACTGTCGACGAGGGTGTTGAGGGAGGTTCTGGAGGGGGTGAGGTGGGTGTTGAGGAGGAGGGAGTGCGAGGAGTGGGAGGGTAGGTAAGCCGTGAGGGTGTCCTGTACGAGTGTCGTGGAGCGAAGATGGAAAACCGGGGCGGAGAAGACGTCGGGGTCGATTCCGCGATTTAGGGCGTCTTCCAGGTCTAAATTGCCGGGTCCTTTTCCGAGTACTCGTAGGTGGCGTCCTCTCCTTTGAAGGTCCAGGTGGCGCATCCCATAACCTGTCGTTGGGGGCACTCAGAGATGAAATGGTCTTTCTCACCGCAGAGTATGCACGCGCCTTCCCTCCTTTGCCGTTCCTGCACATCCTTCGGAACTTCGATCCAGGGTCGCCTGGAGGGCCTCCTCGTCCCGTTTGTTGGCAAAGTCGAGATCTTCGTGGTCGTCTGGGGGTTCCTCGGGGCTAGGCATGTTGCCTGGGTCGTTGGCGGCCACGGCGGCGTTGAGCTGGGCCTGGGGGCGGACACCGCTGCCGGGGTTAGCATTGGGCGGGCCGCGACTCACCAGGGGTCAGCCGCCAGGGAACGTGGGGGGACCGGGGTTTTGACCTTGGGGGTTGGGGGCTTCGCCGGTGGGCCAAGGGGGTCCTCCCCTAGGGTTCCAGGGGGGTCAGGAGTTCGAATACTCGCTGCGGTCTTCCCAGTAGCGTTGGTCGATCTGCATGACGAGGGCCTTGTATCCGTTGTAGGAGGGTTGTTTCGGGGCGAGTCGGAGGACGTCCTTGATACGTTGTGGGAGGGCGCGGCGGAGGGCGTACCGGAGGGCGCTGTAATTCCAACCTGTCTTGTAAGCTTCCTTTTCAAAACGTACGATGAAGGTAGTGAAACATTCTTCAGAGCGCATCCGGAGGTTGAAGAGGTTGTCCTCGGCCTCGGCCACGGTGTCGTAGATCCCGAATTTCCCAGAGAACTCGTCGACGAAGGCTTGCCAGCAGGCAAGTGCCAGGTTGTTGGGGTCAAACTGGATAAGGGCCGTGTAGTGATCGAAGGCGATTCCCTGGAGGTACGATGCGGCAAAGGCCACCTGGGAGCTGTCAACCTGAAACATGAGCAGCTTTGCCTGAAATGTATTGAGACACTGAGTGAGGAAGGTATGCCATTTTTGGGGGTCCTGGCCCGTGAAAGCATCGGGCTTTTGAATGTCCAGTCGTCCTTCGCGGGCGAGGGCGTCGCGAGCGTCGTCCGGTCTGGCAGCGTTGCGGGGAGGGGGGCCAGCATTGTAATAGTAGTAGTAGTGATTACCCCCCCCTCCTTGAGGAGGAAAAGCACCAAGGGCGGGGCCCTACCCGCCGGGAGGACCTCTTCTGGGTGGCTCACCTGGGGGTCCACGCCTGGGAGGCCTGTTGTCCCAGGGGGGCTCATTCCTGCCAGGAGGAGGCCCAGGTCTCCATGCAGGGGGTGGCGGAGGCGGTCGGGGAGGGTTTAGTGGTGTCGGGTCGATCAGAGGAGGGCCGGGTGCTGGGTCGGGTGCTGGGTTGCACGGGGGTCGCTCAGCCCGGGAGGGTTGTGCTTGCATCGGGGGTCATGGGGGGTTTCATAGGTTGAAGTGGGGTGGTGGGTCACGACGGAAGTTGGGTTCCAGAGGGGCTGGGGTGGACGTGGGGGGGCGGTGCCGGTGCCGGGGCGGGCATGGGCACGGGACGTTGTTCATTGTTGCTGCGTGTGAGCTCGTCGATGTAGCAGAGCGTGTCGTCCGTACTAGGGGTGTCCACCCAGGCTCTACCGGGGTTTGCCGGGGGCGGAGGTCGGGCGTTGTCCATTTGCAGGAGGGGTTCCAGGGGTCTCTGGGGCTGTTCCCAGGTCTCGAAGGTACTAGGAACTGAATTAGCCCTATGACGAGTTGACAAGTCTACCGTGCGGGCAGCGGGTTGATCGAAGAGGCCTCCAGTCAGGTTGAGGGACCACAATATGGCTGAGGCATTTTGTTGCTCTTCCCGTTGTCGTTGTTCTGGAGTGGGGGCTGCAGGGGCCGGTTCCAGGGGTTCCTGTTGAATGTGAATCGAGCGACCTGGGTCCGTGGGGTCGTTGAGGGGCTGAGGGGAGGGGGACACGTGGACTTCGTCGAGCAGTTGCTGTAATTCTTCCCGGAGGATCGTATTGCGCCTATACTTTACCATGGTTTGCTCCGGGAGTTCTCCTCGCGTGAGGCGATCCCCGAATTTGACCAGGCAGTGAGCCCATTCCTCCGGAGTGCCTTTGAAGTCATTGTGTCCAAATTCCACGAGCAGCGCCCTTGTCCGTTGTGCGAAGTTCTCCGGTGAGATCCTGAGGGAGCGGAGTACCTCATCCCATTGCCGTTCATACTCCTCGAGGCATCGTCGTCCCATTGGTGAGGGAGGGGTTCGAGTGGGCGGGGCGGCGGCTGGGTAATGACGAGGGGGGTAGTCGGGGTAGGGGGGTCCTCAGGGTTCTTGGGGTTGGGGGACGGGGCGCTGATAACCGTAGTAGGGGGTGGATGCAAAGGGGCCCTCGCTGGGGGAAATCGGGCGAGGTCCGCTGGGTACAGGTGGGGTCTCCGGCAGGCCTCCGGGGATGCTCCGGTACGAGGGGACCTCCACGGGTCGTGCCATGGCTAAGTTGGGCGGAGGGGCCCAGCTGGCTGAGGGCCCCAGATCGTAGAGGGACGGGTCGGGGGCCCAGTGGCGGTGGAGATATTGAGGTTCGTACAGGAGAGGTGGATAGACGGGGCAGGGGGTCTGTGCGGAGTAGTGATCGGGTACCGGGCGTCCGTAAGGGTCGGTCTGGTACCCCGTGGGGTAGTAAGTGTGAGTATACGTAGCCATCAAGAACGGTGTAAGGAGGGAGTCTTGATATTATGTCAGGTTCTGCTGAGTCGGGGGCTTTCCGGGAAAGCAATGCCCTTACGATGCGGACTTGACCTACGGATACTCGGGTGTCTGGAACTCCAGGGCTAGGACTCTGGGGTTCAAGACAAGGACAGGGGTAGTCCCAGGAGAGGGGACTAAGTCTGGGGGTTTTGGGTTGGGAGAAGCTGAGGGTTGGAGGGGGGGTCGAGCCATGAACCGGAGGTTCTAAGACGAGACCAAGTTAGTAATTTAATAGTCGCAAAGTGCGTACCAAACTTATAGCATGCGAATACTAAGGCATGCCAGTCGAAGCATACCAAACAAGGCGTACCAGTCAAACAAAAGGGCACGCAATAACCAAAGTAATATCAAGACTAGCGAATACAACGGGGAGCTATACTATAAGTACTACGGGACCGGGTCTCAGGGTCCCCAGGTGTCTGGGATGGGTTCCAAAGGTCATTGAGTAGCGGGCAGAGACTGTATACTGGGATCGCCTGTGTGGAGATGCGCGATCAATGGGCGCGGAGGGAGTTGTGATGCGTGGGGCGTGATGCGTGATGGCCGGAGGTGAATCACGTGATCCAATCATTGATGGCGGTTAATCCTGGGGTCCGTGATGCAGGGGTCCTGGGGGGCTGGCTGATGGCGGTCGTTGATGTGAGTGATGGCGGCGTCGGCAGCTGTGGGGGCAGGGCGCGCTGTGGGGTCGGTAAGAGAGGTTCCCGGATGGGGCTCCGGGGATGTCCCGGGAAGGTTCCGGAGGGGAGGGGTTGTGACAATCTCCCTCTGCCAGCTGTGTGACTGAGCCACAGCCTCTAGAGGTTGCCCTTACAGCAGAACAAGTCTCTACATTTTGGTCTGGGAGCACCCTTCAGCCTGCTTGAGCCCTCTCTTGCCCCTTTAGGTCCCTCTCCCACTGGATTACTCCCTGCCCCTCTGCTGCTTCTATGACTCAACCAGCCCCCTCAGATACTCCCCTGGATGCTTCTGCCCCTCAGGATGATGCCTGGGGTTGCTTGCTTGCTCTGGAGACTCAGATGCAGACTACTCAAGCTTCCCTCACCCTCCACATCACCGAACTTGCTGGATTACATCAGGCCACAGACACCATCTCCCATTCTCTTCAGGCCCTCTTAGAGCACCTCCCTCTCACTCCTACCCCTCTCCAGGCACCTCCAGTTAGGGCTGGCACACCCCCAGTCCCTTGCTTTGGGGCCTCCCCTCCAGTTCATGCCAATATTCCTCGCCCAGCTCTCCCAGACGCATTCAATAGTGACTGAGCAATAGGCAAGCGTTTCCTGCAGTTTTGCATCACCTATATTCAGCTCAGTGGTGAGGCCTTTCCCTCTGATGCTCTCAAGATTGCTTGGGTTCTTTCTTACATGAAGTCTGGGCAAGCTTTGACATACGCGCTACAAGTTTTTCAACATCTTGGAGGAGTGGAGAGTTTTGGAAGTTGGGATCAGTTTGAGAAGGAGTTTCGGACAGAGTTCTTTCCCTTGGACCCTGCTAAGATGGCAGCCCTCACTCTCTGAGATCCTCATCAATATGGGCAGGGGAAGCGGACCCTAGATGAGTACATTGACTCCTTCAGAGCTCTTGCTAAACAGGCCTGTTATTCAGATGGTCTTCAGCTCTGTCTCACCTTCCAAGATGGCCTCCTTCCCTCTCTCATGGACTGGATTAACAGAATGGCTGAGGGATGACCTGACAACATGAGTATTGAGACCTGATATCAGGTAGCATGTGATCAGTGGCAGCTCATAGAGTTACGACGTGAGCTCCACCATGGAACTGCCCCTCGCTCTACCTCACAGGCATCCTTTTCTGCTCATCATCCCATCCAGCCCTCTCTTCCATTTTGCGCTCCACCCTCAGCCCAGGTGCCTGCAGCACGTCCTCTTCCTTTTGGAGTACCTATGGATGTTGATGCCTCTTGTCAATGTTCCTCTCTTCCTCTCCTCTGCCATCACTGTAGAAAGCCTGGTCACTTCACTTGGTATTGTCCCCAGGGGTTAAAGGTGTGCTATCTCTCAGCTTTAGAGCAGGAGGAGCTCCTTCTCCAGCTCCTTGCTGCCCAAGATGTTTGAGGAAACCCCTCCCCAGATGTACAGACTGAAGCAGAACCTTTGAAGGAGTCCTTGGGTCCTGTGGAAGCTGTAGCAGAACCATTGGATGGGTCCTTTGGTTCTGCAGGGGAGGGTTTTCAATAGAGCGATGGATGAGTTGTACGCCTCCACTGCCTGGTGCTAATCAGTTTACATGTCAATCAGTAGAGTCTTCTAATGTATTGCTCCTTGTTCCTGATTCTCTGATTGAAACTGTAAGCACCCCCTCCGACATACAAAATACTCCCTTGGTCCAAGCCTCAGCTAAGATCTCCTCTCTTCCTTCTCCTGTCCAACAACCACGTGTCCCAGCTTGGGAACAATGCCTTCCTCATTGCTATGTTGTTGCCTCTACTCTCTCTCCCAACTCTCTGCATCTGAATGTGGAGATTGAGACAACTGATACTCAGCAGACTCGAAGCGTCGTAGCTCTCTTAGACAGTGGCACTACCAGACTCTTTCTAGACACCCATTATGTGGAACAACACCAGCTCACTACCTGTCTCCTCTCTCATCCTATTCCAGTCTATAACATTGACAGTACACTCAATGAAGCTGGATCCATTCACTTAGTGGTGGATTTAGTCCTTCATTATCAGACTCATTCTGAGTGTGCAGTCTTTGCGGTTACCAGGCTAGAAAAGCAGGACATGATACTTGGGTTCTCCTGGCTGCGTGATTACAATCCTGAGATTGACTGGGCCAAGGGTAAGGTGAGCATGAGCTGCTGCCCTCAACAGTGTTCTACATGTGCCAAGGAAGTTAGAGAGGAGCGTAGAGAGTCAGTCCATGAGCGTGCTGCTATCTGGGCTTGCCAAGTTGGACACCTCTCCTTTGCAGACCTTGACCTACTGGATCCTCCTCCCTTGGCATTCCCTTATAGAGAGGCCCTCTATGAGGACATTTGAGGTGTAGTGAGTGAAGCCTAGATGGAAGATGGATGTGAGGGTGAATTTGGGTGCGCTCCTGACCCAGAGTCTCCAGATGAGGCTATTGAGACAGGTGATAGGATTTATGCAACTACGTTATGACCTCCACCAACTGTAGCAGAGATTAGAGCTAGCCAAACTACCTCCCAGCGACTAGCTCAGGCATTTGCTGCCAACTCTGCTCCTAAGTCGTTCTGAGATGCGGTTTCTCATCACCTGCAAGACTTTGAGGATGTTTTCTCTAAGGCATCATTTGACTCCCTGCCAGAGCGTAAGCAGTGGGACCATGCAATTGAGCTTACACCCAATGCTGAGCCCTCTAGCTGCAAGGTCTACCCACTCTTTCCCAGAGAACAAGATGAGCTTGATGCCTTTTTGCAGGAGAATTTAGACTCTGGTTGCATCTGTCCCTCAAAGTCTCCGATGGCCTCTCCAGTCTTCTTCATTAAGAAGAAGGATGGATCTCTACGTCTGGTTCAGGACTACCGAGTCTTGAATGCGATGACTGTGAAGAATTGCTACCCCTTACCACTCATTTCAGAGCTTGTCAACAACCTCCAAGGTGCGCGCTACTTTACCAAGTTGGACGTCCGCTGGGGCTACAACAATGTGCGCATCAAAGAAGGAGATGAGTGGAGGGGAGCATTTCGAACAAATCGTGGACTCTTTGAACCTCTGGTAATGTTCTTTGGCCTCACTAATAGCCCTGCCACCTTCCAGACCATGATGAATGACATTTTCCAAGACCTCATAGCGGAAGGTGTAGCCTGTCCTTATATTTCCAGATGATGACTCTCTCTTCCATGTCAAAGCTGATAGCTCAGATTTTGCTACTGGAGCCATTTTCTCTCAACAGTCAAAAGAGGATGGTAAGTGGCATCCTGTGGCTTTCTACTCCAAGAGTCTCAATGCCATGGAGCAAAATTATGAGATCCATGACAAGGAGATGCTAGCCATCATTTGGTCATTTGAGAAGTGGCGACATTTCCTTGAGGGTGCCAGGCATAAATTCGAGGTGTGGACTGATCACAAGAACTTAGAGTACTTTTGGATGGTCAAGAAACTTAACTGCCGACAGGCTTGATGGTCCTTGTATCTGGCCAACTTTGACTTCTTTCTGCATCACAAACCCGGACGGAGCATGGGTAAGCCAGATGCGCTTTCTAAGTGAGCAGACCATGGGTCAGGAGCTAGTGACAATAACAATATTGTATTCCTGAAGCCAGAACTGTTTGCTATCCGTGCTCTAGAAAGTGTGGTTGGCCAGGGAGAAGAAGTGAGCATCCTTCAAGACATCCAACGAGGTAACTGGGAGGGCGCTCAAGAAGATCTGATAGCTAAGGCTGCCATGGCCTTGCATGCTTGAGAGGAAACTGGAGTGAAGTCCATCTGCACCAACAAGTGGTCTCTGGAGAATGGTCTTTTCACCTTTTGGGAATGCATTTATGTTCCCAACCTGCCAGACCTCCAGAGGCGGATTGTGGAGCAGCATCATGACTCTCGAGTTGCAGGACATCCTGGCAGATGGAAGATACTGGAGCTGGTCTCACAGAATTACTGGTGGCCTCAAATGTCACGGTATATTGGCTCTTACATCTCTACCTGTGATCTTTGTCTTTGGGCTAAGCCTCGTCATCAGCCTCTTATGGGACAGCTTCATCCATTGCCTATCCCAGCTGAGCGTTGGAGTGTGGCCTCAGTAGACTTCATTGTTGAGTTACCTGATTCTCATGGATATGACACGATCATGGTGGTAGTGGATCTCTGTGGCAAGCATGCTCATTTTATTCCAACACACACTACTTGCTCAGCCATGGGCACCACCAATCTGTACCAAAAGCATGTCTGGAAGCTCCATGGGTTGTCAGATGCTTACGTCTTGGACCATGGATCTCAGTTTGTGGCAGAGTTTACTAGAGAACTGTATCACCTCCTCCATGTCAAACTCCACACTTCTACAGCCTACCACTCCCAATCTGATGGCCAGACTGAGCATGTCAACCAGAAGCTAGAACAGTATCTCTGGCTCTTCTGCAACAAACAACAGGATGACTGGAATGACCTATTACCAGAGGCAGAGTTCCAGTACAACACCCGTGTACACGCTACCACCCAGATGTCTCCTTTCCTTCTAGATACTGGTTGACATCCTCAAATGGGATTCAAGCCTCGTGGATGACCTTCAGAGAATGAAGCTGTCAACAAGTTTATAGATCAGATGAAGGCAGCTCAGGAGGAAGCCAAGATAGCTTTAGCTAAGGCAAAGGATGACATGGCCCGCTACTACAATTGTGGACGAACTCCAGCCCCCAAGTACAAGCCTAGAGATTGAGTCTACCTAGATGCCTCTGACATTGCTACCACCCGACCTTCTCAGAAGCTCTCTCACCATTGTCTAGGACTCTTTCCTATAGTAAGGCAGATAGGCCCACTTGCCTATCAACTCAAGCTGCCTAGTAGAATGAGTCGACTCCATCCAGTCTTCAATGTGGTGAAGCTCTCTCCAGCCCCAGAGGATCCAATCCCAGGTCAACATCCACAGCCACCTCTACCTTCAGTTCTGGTAGACAACCAAGAAGAGTACAAAGTGGAATGGATCCTAGACAGCCAACTTTTTAGGAATAAGCTTCAGTTCAAGGTCAAGTGGAAGGGCTATGGAATTGAAAACATCTCTTGGAAGCCACAAGAGAATGTCCATGCCCCTGCCTTGGTCTGGGAACTCTATCAACAGCATCCCAATGCTTCTCGGGCAATCAGAGGCCTTTATTCCCTTTCCAAGGTAGACCAGGCCATCCAGAACTACTTCTATCCAGCACATCAAGACACCATGCTCTAGAGGGGGGGTGATGTCAGGGGACTCCTCATTTCTTTCCTTTCTCACTCCTTATCTCTTCACTCTCCTTTCATTCATTCTTTTATTTCTTTTGACATTATTTCATTTTACTGCTTCTATTTTTTCAACACTATCTGTTAGTACTACTCTCAGCCCTTGAGATGCTCTGGTCCTTTAGCCACCATTCAGTCAAGTATGGGCCACTCAGCACCGCTTCCAGACTGCTTATATAAGCCAGAGTTTGCCAGAGTTTGCCCCTTATTTGTGCAATTGTTTGTGTAGGCAATTTTTGAGTTTTTAAGGTTTTGTTGTACTGTACAGTTGTTTCCCATGCTTCAGAGGCCCCAGAAGTGTCCAACCTGGCATAGGGAATCCCTAGACTTGTTCTCTTTGGATCTCCCTCTGCCAGGTGAGTAGCTACCTTGATATTGTCAGTATATATTCTAATACACTTTGGATCTCCTTCTGCCAGCTGTGTGACTGAGCCACAGCCTTTAGAGGTCGCCCTTACAGTTTTGAGTCATTGTACTGCTGAAAATATTGTCCTTCCTCCTCAATTTCCAACTTCTCAAAGCTTTCCACCACTCCCTCATCCAAAATCTCACAATATTGTGCAGCATCAATCTTTCCCTGAACTTCTATGAGCTTCCCTACTCCATTCCAACCCATGCAGCCCTATACCATTAAATTGTTTCCTCCTCCATGCTTGACAGTTGGTGTAGTGATGTGGTCAGATAGTGGTTCTCCTGGAATTTTCCACACATATATCTTCCCATCTGATCCAATCCAATTAATCTTTGTCTCATCATTCCACAAAACCCTTTTCCAATCCTTCACTGTCCAGTTTTCATGATACTGAGCAAATTTGAGCCAGTTTGCACAATGAGCAGCCTTGAGCATAGGAACTTTCTTCTTTGTTGCTGAGCAAAAGCCTGCCTCCTTCAATGCATTTCTGACTGTCTGAGGATTGACAGGACTCAAGATGACAGAATTAATGAACTGTAGTCGTGCAAAACACGTGATCTCCCACCGAGAGAGCAATCCAAAACTTAGACCCACTGAGACAACCATTTCAGTGATTGCTCTCTAGGTGGGCTGTTCAGATTAATTCATATGAAAAGAACCATCTCACAGAGTGAACTTTAGAGTAGAAAATTAATTACAGTTTTGTGCTACCTTTATCTTTGCTGCACAAAATCGTTTCTTCATCACTCAAAGCCAGCGTTAATGAGTTCTCATGGGAAACAAAGAGAACAGCCTCCTGAACCATCTAGAAGCGAGGCCAAAACTAGCCAAACAGTTAGGAACACTCTGTCGCCAGACATCCCAGCAACTCACAGAGAGCAATTGCTCATTCAACAACTCGAATCTGTTGTCAATGATTTTCGATGCGAACAAAAAACTAAAATCTCCGCCATTACCCAAATTTTCAAAATCGTCAACCAATCTGGAGCTGATGAGGGACACAGACGCGATGCAGTCTCGAGTTACCTTATTTTGCTCGATACCATCAAAGAAAAGGAAAAGGAAAGAGGAAAACGTGCGGAACATAGAAAAAGAGTTGGAAGAACACAATCCACCAGTGAACAGCCTGTTAAATCACATTGACATGGAGATGAGCTGAGAGAACATGCTCAAGACAACACCAGCAGAGATGAAGTCGAAGCACACCTCCATCAAATCCACAGAGAGCAATCGCACAAAAGTTCATCCAACTCAGACTTGTCAGAAAGGTCTCAATCTGATGGGGATAAGCCAAAGACAAAGAAGCACAAAATCAAGGAAAGAGAGTTGCCGTGGTTTGCAGATGAAAAGCTTGCTCAAGAAATTGAGGATCCCAGATGCCTCAAAAACCAAAAGCTCCTGCAACTTTACCTTCATAACCCCTCCGATATCAGAAAATACATTTTGCTCTCAAAGATCGCCCCATGCAATTTCCCAGGATCCAAATGGGACAAGCTTATCAAAGGAGAGCTTGCCAACTTTGACGCAATTTACAGCGCAATACACCACGTCGGAGCACCCAAAGAAAACAAAGGACGGATTGGAGATGGAGAGATCTTCTTTGGACACAGTGAGCCTATCCAAAAGATTGAAGACCATGGACAATAGACAGTTGCCACCAACTTATACGGGGAGGCTCTCAACTTTGCCTGGCCTAGCCAAAAAAGGGAATGGGCAGGGCATTATAAGTACATTGACAGACTCTTCTCTGCAAAGCCCACAATACTCCACTCCTGTGTTATCAAGTATGAAAAAGCTGTCAGAGCAAGAGTTGGAGCAGGGACAAAAATGCTACTCACTGACAGAGGGGCCTTCGATGACTTGCGAGATGCCATTCTTGATGTCAGTGGGATCATCTATTGTGGAGCAAACTGAAAGGGAGGTAACAGATCAGCTATCAATTGATCCGGACCCAGCTCAAAGGGTACAGCACGACCAATCTGCCGATGGTGGAACATGCCAGCGGGGTGTCCCTTTGATAGTAACACATGTTTCTGGAGGCATGTTTGCCAACAGTGCAGAGGAAACCATCCCAAAACAAGTTGCACTTAAAAGATCACGAACTGAGGTTTTAAAAGAGAACATCCCCAAATACCTCTGACACAACTACTATGACCCTGCTGCAAGACTTCCAACTTCTCTTATCCAATGGTTGATTACTGCAAAAACATTGCCTTTTCCTTCTCAACAAGAACTAAACAACGTTTGAGTCACAGAAACCCTTCAAAAACATGCAGAACCCTTTAAAATCGTTACTCCCATCAAAGTTGATGTCCTTGATAAATTTCTACGTTGTCATCCAAATTGCCTGTTTGTTGCCTCTGTCATCAAAAGTCTAAAGATCAGATTTTGGCCTTACGCTGACACCAAGCCTTACACATATCCCCTTACTGTCCTTAGGTCCACCTGATGATGAGCACAAAGCTGCTTTTATACGCTCTCAAAGAGATGTTGAAATAGCTGCTGGGAGATTCTCTCCTGACTTTGGAACCCAGCTCTTTGATGGCATGTACAGCTCCCCTATACATGCTGTTCCAAAGCCAAAATCAGCCAATTTGCATCTTGTCACCAATCAATCTGCAGGACCATACTCACTTAACTCAATGATTGCTTACAATGACATTTGTGGATTTCTGATGGATAATATGCGGCATCTCAGGGACCTTTTGTTGAAACTTCAAGAAAAATTGCATCAGAAGCTTGTACTTTGGAAGTCAGACATAATGAATGCATACTGACTTATCCCCATGCACCCAAGGTGGCAAGTCAAACAAATTGTTACAGTTGATGGCCATCCTCATGTTGATCGATGTAACTGCTTTGGAGGTCAGGCTTTTCTCAATTGCTGGGGTTCATTGAACAGTCTCGTGACTTGGTCTGCAAAGGACTCATACAAGGTCGATGATTTTCTATGCTTTAATGACAATACTTATGGTATAAACACCTTCAATGACCTAAAATTTTACAAGCCCTACAATCAGTTTCTTCCTCGGGGGCAGACAAATCTCCTTACTTTATGGGATGACTTGGAAATTCCTCACAAACAGAAAAAACAAGTTTTTGAGACACCACTTACAATCATCAGGATTCAGGTGGATCCGAACTCTATGACTATGACATTGCCACAAGATGCTAAAGATGACTTGGTGTGAGAAATGTATTGCTTTGCCGCATATCACAAGAAAAGATCAACTCATCACACGAGATGAGCATGGCAAAGGCTTGCCAGATGGGTAAACTGGGGGCTAAATGTTTTTCCCCTGCTTGCGCCGTGCCTATCCAACATCTACGCTAAGCTTGCAACCATTCTGGATAACCCAGATGCACAAGTTTGGTGTAACAAGGAGATAAGAGCTGACCTTATCTGGGGAGCACAGCACATTGAAGAAGCCGATGGAGTTTTTCTCTTAGACTCTTGAGCCTGAGCATCTGAACAAGCAGACATCATTATCGAGTGTGACACCTGTCCCTCTGGCATGGCTTTTCAGTACCCAGCCACAAAAAAGGGTTTCTTTTGTGCAACTCGCAATGATACACCTCCTGACCTCATCTTCTTCCTGGAGGCACTCACTGTTACCAGTGCCTTGCTGCATGCAATACAAAGCATGACGGTTTCTAAGCGAGTACTTATCTATTTGGACAACTCAAACACTATCAACATCTTCAACTCCTTACATGCTCAGCCCCTCTCCAACAATCTCTTAAAAACTGCCGTTGACGCGCTTCTAGAAGGGAATCATAAGCTCAAGGTACTCCATATCCCTGATGCCCAAAACATCTGCACCGATCTTTTATCCTGATCAAGGATGGAGGAGGCATACAGCCTCTTTTCCACACTTGAAATAAACGACTTTCTACCCCTTGTGAGCTGCTGGGGGACTCGCAAAAATGATCATACCAACTGTGAGATCAAGGCAACCACACTGTGTTGCCTGGTCTTGAGAGTGCTTGCTGCACAAGTGCTTGATCACACTTGGATACTCAATAAACAATGCAACATTTAGGTGCTATGGATCCGCTTTAAACTCTTACCTAAACTTCATGAAAATACATTGACTTCCCACTACACTCACAGCAGACATGCTCTCGCTCTACATCACGTATATGTCACATCAGATTGACCCTAAATCTATATTCTTCTACTTATTAGGCATCTGTAACCAACTCGAGATTTATTTTCCAAAGTCCATGCTGTGAGAAACTCACCCTTAGTCAAGAAAACCCTCTCCGGCTCCAAGAAAAGATTTTTTTCACCCCCAAAGTCCATGCTGTGAGAAACTCACCCTTAGTCAAGAAAACCCTCTCCGGCTCCAAGAAAAGATTTTTTTCACCCACTAACCAAAAAAATCCGCTGACACAGGATGATATCCTGTACATCATGAAGACCTTGTCTGGTGAACAATCTTACGATGACACACTCTTTCTCACAATGCTTACGACCAGTTTTTTGCATTGCTCCAGCTCAGAGAAATGGCTATCCCTGACAATTTCAAACTCTGGGATTATAGGAAAATAACAGTAGCCTCTTCAGTGTCAATTTTGAGCAATGACTTCTTGTTTTTCCTACCTACCCACAAAGCTAACGCCTTCTTTGAAGGCAATTGCGTTCTAATTAGGAAACGGCGTCACCATCCTGGCCCCTATGACTGCTTCGTCAAGTATTGGGCAAACAGACACTGAATGTTCTGAGTAACAGTAAACCACCACCTTGCACTTTTTTCATAAACCACCTCCACACTCTCTTTGACAAGACAATTGCAGGTCAATCCCTGCAAGCAGGCAGAGCAACGTTTCTTGTGGAGTCAGGGGTTGCTCCCCACCTCATCCAAGCCACCGGCAGATGAGCAACCAATTCTTTTCAACGAGACATATGGAAGCACCCAATTATTCTTCATGCTCTTGCACTTAGCAGGCGTTCCGATCCCGATATCGACTAATGTTTTTTCCTTTTCACCACTGCGCACAGCAGGTGTCTTCTTCTCAGACATGACCCGGGCATCCCATTGCGCTTAGCAGGTATGTCTTGAGTTGAAATACAATTGAAATCTAATCTTGTTATATGCCAGATGACGATGATTTTCTTCTTGTTTTGTGGACTCTCACCCTTGCACAGAGCAGGTGTAGAGTCCACTGTGTAAAAATTTCTACATGAGCGACTCCAGTTTAGCGCATAGCTACTATTGTATTCTGCCATGCAAATAATAATACATTTATTGTGCCTGCTCCTAGATTGCTCTTCAAGCTCAATGGTTACCCTTCTTATAGGGTATAGCTGACATTGCAGGTACAATAAAATTTTGATTTCGAATGAGATCGGCTCAGAGAGCCCTCTCAGAAGACCCGGTATCAAACTTTCCATTCAGCGATCAAGCAGCTCATTGGTCAGGTTAAATCCCCAATTTCATGAGGCCAATGAGGGCTATGAGTCGCGCAAAACACGTGATCTCCCACCAAGAGAGCAATCCAAAACTTAGACCCACTGAGACAACCATCTCAGTGATTGCTCTCTAGGTGGGCTGTTCAGATTAATTCATATGAAAAAAACCATCTCACAGAGTGAACTTTAGAGTAGAAAATTAATTACAGTTTTGCACTACCTACCCACCACAACCCCAACATTGCAGGTACAATAAAATTTTGATTTTAACCAAGATCGGCTCAGAGAGCCCTCTCGGAAGACCCGGTATCAAACTTTCTATTCAGCGATCAAGCAGCTCATTGGTAACATAATATAAAGTCACATATGGCAATCAAAACTGTTAGTTTTTATGCGACCAATATGAGCATATCTGCGAGGTCATGTGAACCTACCTGAGAGAGAGCACGAGTGAGACTTATCCCTAAGGGAGTCTTACTTCAATGACCACTCTTTAGGTAAGCAGTACAACTTGAAGGAAGTGTAGCTGAAAATGACCTGAAGCAAGTATTGCTGAAAGGCTTCTTTCATTTCTGCGTAATTACCTACCCACCTCTCCCAAATTTTTGTACTATTACTTCACTTTTATATATGTGTTGAGAGCCAGGACAGACACATGTGGCCCTCCTGTGGTTCCTCCCAACTTATTCAGTAAAAACCTCTACTGAGTGTGTCAATTGGTAATATATATTGGTTATTTTATTTGTATTTTATATTTTTTATATTTTATATTTTTATTTTATATTTATTTATTTAATTGATATTTTCTTATTCATTGAAACAACTGTTTTGTGAAAATGATTGATTAGTCAGTTCTTACTAAAGCTGACTAAGGCTCACTAAGAACCTTCTTTTTAGGATAATAACATAAGAGTTGGCTTATTTGAGTATTAAAAAATTCCAAGAAAATTATGTTGGTAGAATAACTATAATGTTTCTATATTAGTCCAATGATATAATCAATAAAGCATGTCTAGTTGGCGATATTATCAGCACTCGGTATATAGTCAATCCAGATTTTCCTGTCCTCAACAGTGTGTTATATGAAGTGGTGCCAAACATCAATGTATTTGACTCAATTGTAGTTTTGCCTGTTCTCCACTATGGTGATTGAGCTGCTACTGTCTCTCTTCAGGGCTGCTGGGAGTGGAACAGCTAACCCAACTTCTAATAATACTAAGTATATTCATTGGATTTGTTTCTCTGCCCTGTCTAAAGCAATGTACTTAGCCTCTGTTGTTGAGGTTGACACCATGTCTTAAACATTTCAACTAGTGGGTCCTCTAGTCTGGATATATACTCCCTGATATTGATTTGCATGTGTTGATGTCAGCTACAAAGTCAGAATTGTAGTAGCTGCAGGATACATAGTGTATTCTGGTCTGCCATATCTTATTTTGTAGTCTATGGTACCCTTGATATAATGCATGATGTGCATTAATTAGTGCTTGCCAGTGTAGTTTGCCAGGGTTCTTCATGAACCTGCTGAGTGATGTGATGGTGTATACAATGTCAGGTCAGGTCCTTACCTGCATATATATAAGTGACCTCAGTACTTCACAGTATGGCTTGTTCTGCATGTATTCATGTTTCTTGTCAGTCTCCAGAGCTTGAGTGTAGCTGAGTACAATTCTGGAGAGGAGAAGTGTATACTTGAATGTGGAGTCTGACATTTTATATTTCTTTAGAGTGTGTTTTAAGTACTCCTTCTGGTCAAAAATTATGAGTCTTCAGCTCCTGTTGCATGTAATGCATATTTCCAATATAAACTTGATCTCACCAAGGTCTTTTATTTCATATTTCTCCACTAGTTTGATCTGTGCTTGAGTTGCTTCTTTCTTGAATATAGACATGCCCAATATGTCATCTGTATATGTGCTGGTAATTGTTTTCTCCCTGTTGTGGTCCCTAAATTTCATCAATTGATTAGCCTTCAATCTCCTGTATTCTAGCCGCTTCATATTCTGGTCAAGTGCATGCTACCAATTGTTTGTACTATCCATCATCTCATATATTGCTTTGTCAACCAGTAATACTAAACTCCTCTTGTTGTTATCCTTACACATACTTCCCCAAATCTGCTTGCCTGCATTGATGTCTACCCAATCAATCTCACTCAGCTTGATTTTGTAGTCTTCTGGCTGTTCCATCAGAATTGAGACCTATGTTAGAGCATTGACACTGGTATAGTCAATCTGCCACATTTTATAGTCTATGACAGCTCTGGCTGTAAAGTTAATCTGCAGAGACTTGTATTTAATGACTAATGTATACGTAGTAAAGTAGTTGACTCTCAGAATCTGAAAGAAACCTTTGGCTATTAGCTGTGCCTTACATTTAATAATTTTGCCATTTGTAGCAAGAAGTGGTTCCCTGTTTACTAAAACAAGGGAACTACTAATTAGATTAGTACTCGGACTAGAATAGTACTTTTACAAGGTACTATAAATATTACTTATATATTTACAGACCATATATATAGAGCATAGCCATACTATAGTACTACTATTTACATATATTTGAAACATGATCTTTTTTACTTGAACTATGTACAGTGAATTGACCAATTTGGCAGATTCTATTGTACATAAAAGTAAGATTTAACATCTCTTACACTTTTTTGAATTGTCAAACGATAATAAACTATATGTGAAGTTGCAAAAAAACCAACAAATATTGGTGCAGTCTAGACAGAGAGGCTAGAAGTTGATTGACAGCAACCATCAAGCTTCTTGAATTCTCAGCATGATCTGCCTATTAAGAAGTGTGAAATTGGAATAGACAGAAAACCAAGGCCTTTTGAATGGAATGACAACATTGCTTTAAGAAGAGACAATGATATTGGGATGCCAATAACACCACAGTCACGGGATCATCAGCCAAAGGACTGAGACATGATGGAGGGTGAGTTGACGTCAGCTAGGACTGACATGCCAGAAAGCTTAGTATTGATAGTGTCTAGACATCCCATCCAAGGTCAAATGGAAAAAACAGCAGAAGAGTTATACAGGTACCTCAAAGAGCTCCTGTGCAGTTTTTGGAAATGAGGTCTCATTGGCAATGACTAATGATAGTATAAGACCTTTGCTATTTAGAGCAGAAGCACTAAAAACAGCAGAGGCAGCCTGAATAACTAATACAGGTCAAGCCAAGAAGATGCCATGGAGGCATCTCTCTGAATCCACACCAATGAGCCAGAGGCCAATAAGCCAAGACTTTGAGGGAGTGCAGGCTACTAGCTGAAACAAACTTCAGTTCACAGTGGCTAAGTATACATAAGACAAAGATGAAGACAGACAATAGACAATTTGAAGCAATGCTGGAGGTGCAGGTAACAGGAGGCTTTTAGCAATATATTTGCTTTTCAACAGCAAGGAGAGACAATGGAGCAGTATCAAGCATATATAGCAGCAGACCAGTGCTATCAATGGTTTATGGAGCATTAGGAGGCAGTGTCTTTGGCTGACACAGTAACCTTGGTACCAGTGACACAGGTGCAGTTGAAAATAGTGCCTGAGGAAGGACACTCTTTCCAAGTGAAGAGAGAATTGGAAGAGCCAGTAGTGCCCACTAGATTACCTCTTGCTGACAAGTTTTAGAACTGGGTGGCATTTCAGAAGATGCAGATGCAAGACTTGCATAGGCAGGGTCATTTGCAAATTGACAATCAAGGGATTGCATTTGAAGGCTTGCAGCCAATCAATAAGATGAGGTGTGAGTTTGCTGAGTGAGCCTGTCATGATCATAGCCCAAGAAGGAGCAGTGAGACAAATAGTTGGGATTGTGGCAACTAAAAGCAAGGTGAGAAAATAGCCAGAGAAGAGCTAGCTCAATCTACATTCCAGAGTTTGGGAGCTGTGATAAATCGACCTGTGCATGCCTTCACAGCTTTTGTTCTAGCCAAAGAATGAAGTAAAACACCTGGCATGAATGAGGCTACTCAAGCATATAATGATGGTATGCATTGTAGGCTGGTGAGCATCATAGATGATGCCATGGGCATAGCTCTTTGACTTTCAGAGAGTATTAGGCCTTGGTGGACAGATTTGAAAAACATCCAACCTTGTAAAGATGGGTCAAAGTTTAGCAAGCTCAAAGACTGGACAATGGACATATGCTACCACTTGGCAGCATGTTTATACAGTGGAGATCAAATGGACAAGGAGTGAATATTTGTACTATCTGAGTTCTTGGATGGTCTGGCAAAATGGTGGTTTTGCCAGCATGTGCTACACCATAATAGAGCACAGCAACATTGAATATTCAAGGACGTTATTCTTGAATTATACAATCAATTTGTCAGTGCATCCACAATACAGGATGCTCAAGAGACATTTTACTCAGTAGGGTATACTGAGACTCTTGGTGTACAAGAGTTTTATGATACATTGGTAGATCATGCACAAAACATGGCAATTGACTTGGATATCTGGATGGTATGCAAAACTTTTCTTAAAGGCATACCTGCTGAAATGTGGAGAGTACTAATCTGGAACAATGAATTATTGCTTGAAATTAATGAAGTGGAGAAATTTGTAGTGCATGCTATTCACTATAAGCAAGCCTTAAAAACAGCAAAACATTTCAAGCAGCATCATAGCTGCCCAAAGATAGCAATGAGGACAGTAGAACCCTGCTGAGCAAAGGTATTGGACACCTTCTTGGTGAGAAAGGCTGATATCAACAATGACCACAACCTTAGGTTTGTGGTAAGGCACATTATTTCAGCTCAAAATAGGCTTAAGCTGAGCAAGTTTAGGAGTAATAATGAAGATTGAGGGCAGAAGAGATAGTCTGGAGGGTGTCAGAGGACTTCTCATTTCTTCCTTTTCTCACTCCTTATCTCTTCACTCTCCTTTCATCCATTCTCTTATTTCCTCTGATATTATCTCATTTTACTGTTTCTATTCTTTTAACACTATTTGTTAGTACTACTCTCAGCCCTTGAGATGCTCTGGTTCTTTAGCCACCATTCAGACAAGTGTGGGCCCACTCAGCACCGCTTCCAGACTGCTTATATAAGCCAGAGTTTGCCAGAGTTTGCCCCTTATTTGTACAAGTATTTGTGTAGGCAATTTTCAAGTTTTTAAGGTTTTGTTGTACTGTACAGTTGTTTCCCATGCTTCAGAGGCCCCAGAAGCGTCCAACCTGGCATAGGGAATCCCTAGACTTGTTCTCTTTGGATCTCCCTCTGCCAGGTGAGTAGCTACCTTGATATTGTCAGTATATATTCTAATACACTTTGGATCTCCCTCTGCCAGCTGTGTGACTGAGCCACAGCCTCTAGAGGTCACCCTTACAGTTAGTCAGACGGAACTGACTACATAGTGGCAGAAAAGTAGCCACAGTGGAGGATGCTGAGGAGGAGGAGCGAGCTTGTGTGAGTTTGCCAGTGGATAGTCGAGCACTTATAGTGCTAGAAGGTGAGGTCTCAGAGTACAAACATACTCTGAAGAGAGGAGAGATCCCAAGGAAGAAAATCAAGGCAGGTATGAAGAAATGTACAACCAGCTTGGAATGCCAACCAACATTGTCAAGAATCAAGATTGAGGACCTTGTCTGTGAAGACCCTGTCTTGAGTGACAAGTGGGTGAGGGAGGAGATGTCTTCTACAGCAACAAATAGGTCTATTTGGAATAGACCAGTGCCACATCCCATGTTTGAATAGACATTTGACTCACAAATGCCTGCTGAGTGGAATGAATTGGTAGCCTCAATATACACATGGAATGGTCCACAATGGATGTCAAATGAAGAATCATATTGTCAGGCCAGCACTGACAAGATATTGCCGCTGAGTGAGGTGTTTTTTGACAGACTCTCGGTGATGTTGTGGAGGAGCAAATGGCCTATGCCTATAAGACTGCATATTTCAGATGAGAGTAAGCTGAGAATTACTACTTTCAGGGAGAGGTATGTGCAAGCACCAGCATGTGTGACAGTAGGAGTATGTCTACATAAATGAGCATACCAAAAAGAAAAAGGTAAAACTGTTAGTTTTACAAAAGAAGACATTCCAAACCTGTGTCAGCAGTGGCAGCAAAAATTTGTGGACATACTAAATGAGATCAAGAAAGAGTTACCTCCTTAGCATGAGGTTAACCACAAAATAAACCTTATTGATAAGAGTAAGGTTTACAAATATCACTTGCTAAGATGCCCTATGATGTTGCAGCAGCAACTTAGAGGCAAGACCAATCAGTACTTGAGAGCTCATTGATGGGAACCCCAACTGGCATTCCAAGCAGCCCCACTGCTATGTATCCTGAAGAAGGATAGCATATTAAAGACTATGTTGAATGCATGCCAATGCAATAATAATATGGTGAAGGATATGACATCACTTCCAGATCAGGAAATGATTTGAGAGGATGTGGCTAGAGCAAAGTTTAGGTCAAAAATTGACCTAATAAATGGATATGAACAAGTGAGAATTTGCATGGCTAACATCTCAAAGACAGTGTTCTTGTCAATTATAGGAACATATATGAGCAATATTATGCAGATAGAAGACTGTAATGCCCCTGCAACATTTCAGAGATTGATGACCTCTATCATCTGGGATGTAATTGGAAGGTTTGTCTATATATATTTGGATGGCATTTTCATTTATTCTGATATGATTGAAGAATATGAAGAGCATCTTCATATAATATTTAAAAGGCTGAGGTCCAATCTTTTGTTTCTCAAATGGAAAAAATGTGAATTGTACACCGAGACAGTAAACTGCCTCAGACATAAAATTGATAGCCAGGATATTCACCCTGACCAGTATAAAATAGATTATATATGTGAATGGCAAATACCATGAACATACAATGATATGTAGTAGTTTGTTGGCCTGATAAATTATATCAGCAATTGCTTGCCTGATATAACAGCCTATACTGGACTGTTAATGTCTATTATCCAGAATGGGCCCCATTTATATGGAGATCCATATGCTTTAAAATGATTAAATACATTTGCTCAAAGACACCTGTTATATGGCTAATCAACTCTAGGCAGAATGAGCCAATCTGGAGGCTCTCCTCAAATAAGAGGACAAATTGATGGGATATAAAATCCACATCATCATGACACCCATGACTATGTCAATGTGGACATCTGTATTGATTCACAAAGCAATGATTTGCCCTATCATCAGTATAAGGAGGTGAAAGAGCACGTTGTGGAGCTGGAAGCCATGCAAGCACATGAACTTCAAAGAAGCCAGCGTCTTCAGAAATGACAGGAAGCCTGAGATGTAAAAGCTAAGCAACTAGAATGGGCTCAGCCTATGCTAACCACACACTCAAAGCCCACTGAGCAAGAGCCATGCAATAGAGACATTACTCTAGCAAAGGCACTTGTGCCAGCAAAGACAGCGGCAAACTTGCTAGTAGAACACTCTGATGAGTTTCTATGCATGTGTAAGGGCGACCTCTAGAGGCTGTGGCTCAGTCACACAGCTGGCAGAGGGAGATCCAAAGTGTATTAGAATATATACTGACAATATCAAGGTAGCTACTCACCTGGCAGAGGGAGATCCAAAGAGAACAAGTCTGGGGATTTCCTATGCCAGGTTGGACGCTTCTGGGCCTCTGAAGCATGGGAAACAACTGTACAGTACTACAAAACCTTAAAAACTCGAAAATTGACTAACCAAACAAGTGTGCAAATAAGGGAGGAAAACTCCAGACTTTAGAAGTCAGAAAGGCAAACTCTGGCTTATCTAAGCAGCCTGGAGCAGTGCTGAAGGGCCCACACTTGTCTGAGTGATAGCTAAAGAACCAGAGCACCTCAAAGGTTGAGAATAGTACTAACAAATAGTGTTGAAAAAGTAGTAACAGCAAAATGAGAGAATGATAGAAGAAATAAGGAAGTGAATGAAAGGAGAGTGAAGAAATAAAGAGTGAAAGAAGAAAGGAATGAGGAGTCCCCTGACATCACCCCCCCTCTAGAGTGCGGCGTCTTGACATGCTGGATAGAAGTAGTTCTGGATGGCCTGGTCTACTTTGGAAAGAGAATAGAGGCCTCTGATTGCCCGAGGAGCATTGGGATGCTGTTGATAGAATTCCCAGACCAAGGCAGGGGCATGGACATTCTCTTGTGGCTCCCAGGAAACGTCCTCAATTCCATAGCCCTTCCACTTGACCTTGAACTGAAGCTTATTCCTAAAGAGTCAGCTGTCTAGGATCCACTCCACTTTGTACTCTTCTTGGTTGTTTACCAGAACTGGTGGTGGAGGTGGCTGTGGATGTCGACCTGGGATTGGATCCTCTGGAGCTGGAGAAAGCTTCACCACATTGAAGACTGGATGGAGTCGACTCATTCTACTAGGCAGCTTGAGTTGATAGGCAAGTGGGCCTACCTGTCTTACTATAGGAAAGGGTCCTAGATGACAGTGAGAGAGCTTCTGAGAAGGTCGGGTAGTGGCAATGTCAGAGGCATCCAGGTAGACTCGATCTCCAGGCTTGTACTTGGGGGCTGGAGTTCGTCCACCATCGTAGTAGTGGGCCATGTCATCCTTTGCCTTAGCTAAAGCTATCTTGGCTTCCTCCTGAGCTGCCTTCATCTGATCTATAAACTTGTTGACAGCTTCATTCTCTGAAGGTCATCCACGAGGCTTGAATCCCATTTGAGGATGTCAACCAGTATCTAGAAGGAAAGGAGACATCTGGGTGGCAGCGTGTACACGGGTGTTGTACTGGAACTCTGCCTCTGGTAATAGATTGTCCCAGTCATCCTGTCGTTCATTGCAGAAGAGCCGGAGATACTGTTCTAGCTCCTGGTTGACATGCTCAGTCTGGCCATCAGACTGGGGGTGGTAGGCTGTGGAAGTGTGGAGTTTGACATGGAGGAGGCGATACAGTTCTCTAGTAAACTCTGCCACAAACTGAGGTCCGCGGTCTGAGACATAAGCATCTGACAACCCATGGAGCTTCCAGACATGCTTCCGGTACAGATTGGCAGCGCCCATGGCTGAGCAAGTAGTGTGTGTTGGAATAAAATGAGCACGCTTGCCACAGAGATCCACTACCACCATGATCGTGTCATATCCATGAGAATCAGGTAACTCAACAATGAAGTCTACTGAGGCCACACTCCAACGCTCAGCTGGGATAGGCAATGGATGAAGCTGTCCCATAAGAGGCTGATGACAAGGCATCAGCCCACGACTGAAAGCCTCTTCCAGTGGCGGACGTCATGGCATGAATCAACCCTCCTCGAGGTTCCCCACTTCCCTCCCCTCTCCCTTCCTCCCCGCAATAACTCGAGACTGCGCACCTCCCCTTCCCTCCTTTTCCCACCCCCAACGCCAGCATACGTCCACAAAAGGGCCCTGCAGATCTACGCAGGCCTACGCAAGCCACCAGCGGACATCCACGCAGACCTATATTGACCCACTCAAACCTATGCAGGCCCTCCCAGGCCTGCGCAGGGCACCAGCGGACATCTGCAGAGGCCTATGCAGGTCCACAGGGGCTGGTTGGACCAAAGAAAAAGAAACATTGTCTTGCCCGTCATATGCCTGTGGGGGGGAATCGAACCCCAGCCTTGGGTAGGCCTCCAGCAACAGAGCGCACATTTAACCGTTGCACCACAGGTCCGTTACCAACGGATAGAGTCAAAGGTCGGATAACACAATGAGCAGACGTTCACCTACGTCCCCGCAGGTCCCCGTATGGATATTTTGAGGTGGAAGGGGGGTGGCATACCTCCCAAAAGAGGTTTTGTGGCTTGAAAGGGATGTTGGCATCATCTGCCATCAGCTGGCCATCAGCTAGCATCCGTCGGAGTTCGTTGGCAGCCGTCGTGACCTGCTGGCATCCGTCAGCATCCGTTTACATCTGTCGGCATCCGTTTACATCTGTCGGGCATCCGTCGGCATCCATCCACGTCCGTCGGACATCCGTCGGCAGTCACGGGAATCCGTCGGCAACCCCCGGCATCATCCGGCATCGTCCGGCATCAGGGCAGGAGAGAAGGAAAGGGGGTGCGTGGGCGTCCGCTGCATGGGGTGGCGTCTTGGAGAGCGTGGGGGGTGGCAGAAGAGGGATGGGGGTGGGGAGAAAGAGGGGGAAGGGGGAAGGGGAGGGGGAGGAGCGTGGGTGTACCAGCGGACATAGCAGACGTCGGACGTCAGGTCAGGGAGGAGGAGGGAAGGGGGGTGTATGTGGCGTACGGGGGTGGCGTGTGAGGTAGTGTGGAGAGTGGAGAGGATGGCACTGGGGAGAAAGAGGGGGAAGGGTGGAAGAGGGTGCGTGAGTGTCCGCTGTCCGCTGGCATGCCAGCGGACAGTAGCGGATGTTGGCATGTGACCCAGCTGACGTCAGCGGACGGTAGTTGAGGTCCTCTTCCTGTGTAAAAATGACCAATATTTTAGTAGGGACGGTGCTAGGTTGAAAGAGGAGAAACAAGTCTGGTGGTCCTCTTCCTGTGTAAAAATGACCAATATTTTAGTAGGGACGGTGCTAGGTTGAAAGAGGAGAAACAAGTCTGGTGGACCTGTGTCCATAGATCCGTTTATTGGCTTGCTCACATCATCAAGTTGATCCGTTCAAAACTCTAGAAATTACTGAAGCGGGAATGGGATGGACGAATTTGCGCACATGAGGATTCCAGTAGATGTGATGTACTAGAATGAACAGATGCTCAAAGACGACCAACACATCCCACTGCAGAAATCTCTGGAGTTTTAAACGGATCACATTAATGACGCTAGCCAACGTCAGCAGCCTGCTGCTATTATATAATGTGCACGAGCGGGAGTCAAACCCGCCTGTTGTGCACGATATGAAATATGAATGTATCAATATTCCATTTGACCACAGGTGCTTACCAAAAGTCAGTATTGTACAGAATTTGATTGGATAGTGTTATCAATTTTTACTTGTAGTAAATTGACAGAGGGTGGAAGGGAATGCAGCAGTATAAAAAGACATCATAAAATTAAGTTGATCCGTTCAAAACTCTAGAAATTCCAGCAGAAGAATAGGTTAGAAGCGTTTGCATGTGTGTTAATTGCAGCGCACGTGACAAGCAACGAAGCACCAGGGCTGGCTATCTTTTCCACAGCACAAAGGTAGGCAGCCACAGTGCATCATCAGCTTATCACGTGCGCTGGAATCAACACATGTGCAGAGTTGTCCATCCTATCCGTCTGCAGAAATCTCTGGAGTTTTGAACGGATCAAATACATGACGCTAGCGGACGTCAGCAGCCTGCTGCTATTATATAATGTGCACTAGCGGGAGTCAAACCCGCCTCTTGCGCACAACATGAAATATCAATGTATCAATATTCCATTGTACCACAGGCGCTTACTACAAGTATTGAATTGACAATGTTAGACTGATACTTTTTTACATCATAGCTTACTACAAGTCAGTCAATTTTTACTTTTGGTAAATTGACAGGGGGTGGAAGGGGTCCGCTGAAGTGGTATCTTGTACATGGACGGATCCAAGAATTTACCGCCACTGATTCATCTGTAGACTGATAATTATTTACATCATAGCACTGTTCAGTAAGCATCCGTGGTGTAGTGGAATATTCTCAATTGGTATTCCTTGTATCTTGCAGTAGGTGGGTTCGACTCCCACTAGTGCATTGACATCAAACTGTCGAGAATTTTTGACTACACACAGAACATTAGACTGAACGGATCAACTTCATGATGCTAGCATTTTACTTGTAGTAAATTGATTGTGTAATCATTGAATAGTGTGTGGTTTTGAACGGATCAACTTCATGATGCTAGCATTTTACTTGTAGTAAATTGATTGTGTAATCATTGAATAGTGTGTGGTTTTTTCTGTCCATGAGAGTGGCATAACGGATCAAAACAACTGGACGGTTAATCTTAACGAAAAATAACCGACGGAAAAGCCATGAATTATAGTAACTAACGATTAAATTACTCGTCTGATGTGTATTCTTCCTCTTCATTAGATCCGTGTAATGCATCTGAGGCCCAGAAATCCTCATCAAGCAGGTAGTCTGCAGTCAAAAATGCAAAGTCCTCCGGTGTATATGGCCCCTGAGGTCTGGTAAGTGTGATGTCTTCATAGTTTGCTCTCAGGCATGACGATGAAGATGGTGAGGGTGACTCTGACATATCAACGGACACATCATCAGTACGATCAGCTCGATTTAAAGGGCCAATGGGCCTACATTGACCATGTTTTGCTCTAGCGTGAAATTCTTGTTCTGTTGAAATAAATTAACTATGATTACCAGTGCCAAATTATAACTCACGTTGTTGATACAATTTGCTAATTCTTCTCTTATCCTTGCGTTGAGTCATATGTGTCTCATATTCCTCCCACTCCCGGACATTGTTACCAGTAGGTAGGGTTGGAGAAGGAGATTGTTGGAAGGGGGAAGACTGGGATTGAAGAGCCGTTACATCAAAAAGCGGTGGAAGATTTTCTTCGTCATTGGCTCCTTCCGTCTGTTCTGCCGTCACAAGAAATAGCGGTGGAAGGTTTTCCTCGTCCTCGCTCGCCATACGTCCGCCCCTCCGGACTTCCATTTGTCCGCCGTCACCGGCCGCCGCTGTTTTGGGAATGAACAAGGGCGGCAAATCATCGTCTTCCGTCTCCTCTGCCGCAGGAATGAACAAAGCAGGCGAAGAATTGTCGTCCATCTGCTCTGGCGCAGGAATGAACAAAGGAGGCAAAGAATTGTCGTCTATCTGCTCTTCCGCAGGAATGAACAAAGGCGGCAAATCATTGTCTGCCGTCTCCTCTGCCGCAGGAATGAACAAAGGAGGCAAAGAATCGTCGTCCATCTGCTCTTCTGCAGGAGGGATACCCTCTAAGTCAGGGTCACTAATGGATGGATTAGGGATATCCACCTGGTTGTCGTCAGTTTCCCCCAGCTCCGTGAATGTCCGGCAGATATGAGCTGCTGGGGCGGAAGGAAGTTGGGATGGTGGTTGAATCACCACGTGAGAGGGTTCCATTGTAGGGCCATACACCAGTCCAGGTTTACTCTGACTGTAGAGGTGGTGGAATGGATGTTGTGGGTTTGAGAGTTTGATATGCGTCAAGGATGGCCATTGGGGAGAGTCGACATTGGGGAGAGTAGTAAGATGGGCCATTGAGAGGCAGTCTTGAGGGTCAGGCTGCTCACCATCAATACTGTTGGTATAGGACTCGATGCCTGTCAATTGGCCCGTCCGAGCAGGATCCACGGACCTCGCAACGGAACTAGCAATGGAAGCAGCAACAGACTTGCTGCCAGCAAACAGACGGATCATATCGTTGGCCGTTGGGACATGTTCCGTCCTATTGAGCGACTGCCACTTGTCTAGGGCTCAAAGTGTCTGCTGGTGGCCCCTGGCGGATCCGCTACCTGCAAACACACGAAGCAAATTGTCTGGTGGTGGAATGGACACCAATCCATCAGCAGATGGCAATGTCATGGGCAGCCGGCGGTTGCATGCCAAGAAGCTTTCAACAGAGTGGAAGCCTTGCTGATGTACGAGAAGGCAATGCTCCAGTGTTTCATTGCTTAAGACCTGAACATCCTCTCGGCCAATGTGGTTCCACCAATCACAGCCATACAGATTCCTGATAAGACCTTGATGGCCGTCAACAAACTCCAGGATCTCTGTGGGCAAAGTTTGCTGATTTTGAAGGGGGAAAAATCGGCTCATGCTTTTGATAATGTCTGGGACATTGCAGACCACATTATTCAATGATGCTGCCCCCAGATATGACAATACAAAGTTCTATGGCCCACATTCAGATCATAATATATTTACACATTTTAAAGTTATCTTACCAACTCCTTGTCTAGATGCTGGATAATCCATGCCTCTTCTGCTTCAAGACTTGGCGCAAGATTGCCAAATATGGAAAGTGCTGCAATGAGGCGCGACTCAATATAGTCAACAACCTCTTGCAAATTTTCTAGTACAGTAGCTTGGGACATGATACTGTGTGGTACAGAGGTAGATGGCATTGCACTGTTGCTTGTAGAAGCGGATACTGCTATGTATCAGATTTTTGGGCCTTGTAAACAAAAGTGATTTTCAACAATTCCATTGCACGTGACTGTCACAAATCCGTTCCGATCCGCTGATGGCAGCAAGCTATAATAAAGTTCTAGATCCGTCAGTTCAATCCATCTCTGCATCCGTCACATCAATCCGTTGCTGCATCCGTCACATCAATCCATCTCTGCATCCACCATTTTCACACTGGATCTCTTGCAGTTTGGGGGGAAATGAAATCAGGAAGCACCCGCCTAAATTTATCAATTGCCATTGAGGCCAATTCTTGCCACATGGCCACCTTTTTGTGGGCATATGACTGGAGACCTCTTTTCTTCACTGACATACCACGCTTTGACCAAATATCTGCCTGGTTGAAGAAATACCGCACTGTCCACTCCATTTCACTCGTGACAAGCTGACATTCCTCTGTCCATCTGTTGCGTTGTGCTCTAGCACGTAGATAATGAACACGATTAACTGAAGAGATATGTTCACGGACAGATGTAATGATAATGGAAATGGTAACGAGGACTCACATTCAGAAATAGTTGCAGATTCATTTTCTGTATCAGAATTAGAGTGCCATATCCAAGATACCTTGATCCTTGATGAACCAGGAATGTTGGGATCTCGTATAGCTGTGCTTGCATTCAAATCCGCTTTCTGTAGAACCGGATACTTTCTCTGAATGCTGGGGTCCAATCCCAGTCGCAGCAGCGCACTGCAGCATCGTGCATAAGCACGAGCCTTCACCAGGATTGAGGCCTGGATTTTTTGAAGAGATGCGCGAGCTCGAGTTTTCACATTCTTGCTTGGGGCGACCCGGACGACGTGAGAATATAGGAATGATTTCTCTGCAATGAATTCCCAAAGGGCTTGCAGGAGCCTTTCAATTTGAATCAAGTGCAGATTGCGCTCTATCATTGTTAATGGTGAGACATTACCCATGATCATAGATGGGAAGGAGATTTCAAAATCTTCTGGAACAACTACATCCGTTGGTCCAAGGGTATCTGCCGGCGGTACCAGCGGATCCGCTGGCTGTCCATCTTCCGCCATTTCATTGTTGTCAAAGGCTCCGGGAACTTCATCCGGTTCCAGGGGTGCAGTCCGCCTTCCACTAGCAATAAATCCGCTCCTGTCCTGAGAAGCAGCAAGGACATTGAGCCGAACCCTTAATAGTTCTCTTTCCGCCTCGACCTTTTGCCGATCATCATTGCTTGCATGCCGATTCAAACGGCGAACCTGGTCCTGAATTGCAATTCTGAGCTTCCAATTAGTGGGATAGGTTGGGCCATCAGCAATACACCTTACTGCTGCTCCTCAATGTCAAGGGCAAGTTGAATCCAGAAGGAATGAATATCCGTCGCTGCAACATCCGTTGAGTGGTTTCCACTGTCTGCTGCCATTCGGTCTTCACTTGCACTATTGAAGGTCATTGTACGAGCTTTCAGAATATCCATTGCTTTACGGTTTCCCTCCTCTCTGAGCCTTTCTGCCTTAGCTATTCCGGCTTCCCAGCTTGTTAGTAAATCCGTTGATATTCCGACGGATCGCTCGGTGAAATATTGAACGGCTGCATCTCTCATCTCAACAGCAGTCCTGTACTTTCAACATAGGAATGGAACCATGTCAAGCAGCTTCTTCCAGTTTGAGTCACACATGTAATCATCAAGGATTTCTGCCCGATGTGCCAAGGTAGCCGTACGGGCCATCTGTGAGACTTTATTTAGTGTAGACCAGAGACTTTCAATTATCTCCCCAGCCAAATGACCGGCCCCGGGAATGAAGGACGGGGCAAAGCGGAAAAAACGATCCTCCTTATGCCCATGGACATGAAGAAGTCCTATTGCAAAGTCCACGAGTAGATTATCGCAAAGCGGAAAAAACGATCCTCCTTATGCCCATGGACATGAAGAAGTCCTATTGCAAAGTCCACGAGTAGATTATCCGGCAGGACTTCTCTGGCCTCAGCAAGCCTTTCAGAAAATTTGACACACCACTGGCATGCTATGTCATATACCAGTAGGAGACGCTGAATCCCATCCATGTTGGTTGTCTTAACTGCCCGTGTGATGGAAAAGTCTGTGTAAACCTGGCCTTCACCACGGGTCAAGTTTGTTACACTATTAGGAGCAAAGCAGCCGTGCCGTGTACATGCTGTTGCAACAATACCAGTAATGTCGCATGACTTGTTCATCATCAGGGCCTTTTCAATAGCTTTGAATGTGTTTTCACAAGCTGCTCCCTGGACAGACGGAGGTCCAGCGGACAGCCGACGGACAGGATTGAATTGATGAGCGGATGGCGGACAGGTAGAGTTAAAGAATGTCACTCACCGTTGGCTGTTCCTTTGCGGACAGGATTGAATTGATGAGCGGATGGCGGACAGGTAGAGTTAAAGAATGTCACTCACCGTTGGCTGTTCCTTTGCGCGCTTGAGATAGTGGGTGAGCTCATCCCTCCTGGCCATCATACCACCGCCTTCTGAATGCCATACATCATGAGCAGGATTAGAATGTCGGACATGATCCGCCTTGAAGTTGCCGTCCATCATTAAAGAACGATTGAACTTCCACCGGACAGGATCTTCTTCCCAGTTGGATGGAAGATCTTGAAGTTGCCGTCCATCATTAAAGAACGATTGAACTTCCACCGGACAGGATCTTCTTCCCAGTTGGATGGAAGATTGACTCCTGGTTGGGGGCAAGTTGGACAGAATATTGCAAGTTTACCACGGTCTGGCGCCATGGGGTGCCTTGATTCATCATGTCCAAAGCCTGCCCACTTCAACTTCTTCAGCCACCGCCATGAACAAGAAATTTGTTGTAGCTCGCAGTAAAGGTTATCCACCTCACCAGAAGATGCAATTGGGGAAGTTATTCTTGCAATTTTCTGCCAGTACTGGTAGGCGGATGCTTTGCACTCTAGATTCGTCAGACGGAAGTCGTCCAGCACAGCCGTTGTAAAATATGTTTGTGTCCGATCAAATGTACTGGGGACCAGCTGCGAGCGGATGGTATCCTCCACCAAGACATCCATCCCAGAACACTCACATGAAATGACAGTAATGTAGTGTACTCCAGTTGTGTGAACAATCCGTTGTATTGGATTCCCAAAGCAATCATATCTGTCCATACGGAACCCGTTTGTGGCTGGCCGAGCTTCTATCTCTGGTTCCTGTTGCTCTTCCTCTTCCATGATTTGATCAAGGCTGGCATCCTGAAGTCGGCTCAGGAAATCTGAAGTCATGGACGGATGCGCTGCCAGATGTCCCGGGTCGCTATCCGCTGATGGAAGTTCAACATCCAGTTGATATTCGAGTCGTATAAACTCTTGCTCCTGAATATCCTTTTGCCGCTCGTGGTCCTCAAGAGCCCTGACCCTGACCTTCCCTTGATGACAGTTTGCATGCAATGAATTGTGTTGGATATAGAAATACCCCCCAGTATCCGACATATTCATCGGTTGGAAATACCTACCATTCCATACTTCAGGTCGGTGAAACGGGTTGGAGAGGTGCGTGCGGCGGAAACATCCGCGACAGAATATTCTTGACCCAACGCAATCACGGCATCGCCATCGTGCCAGGTAATGGTCAGGACAAGCAAGGCAATCAGTAACGTCATCCATTGATTCATGACCAAGCAATCCATTGAGCAACTGTGGAACATGGTTGATGAAGTCGTTAAGATAATCTGCCTGTGTCTATGTATGAACTTGAATAATTTGCTCTCAATAATAGCATACATTCAAATCACCTTTACATGCCTTATGGATATGGGCATTGTATCATCTACATCATCTACCGTTGGATAATTGTCCAAGTGTGGAAAGTTATCATCATCCGGAAATGCCGCAGGTGGTGCACCAGTTACAATTGGAATGGGACCCAGTGGTAGCCATTGTGTTATGAGGACTGGCAACCCTCGTGTGTTCTGAGTGAGTCGTGTCCTTTCCTCAGCAAACGGGATGAGGTCCCTTTGCCTGATGACTGTTGTTTTTGGTCGCTTGCGTTTCTTCAGAGAGTTCAGGTTCATGATCAAATATCTATGGCCAGGACCCAGCTATTGTACCGGAGATCTAATGAGACCGCTCATCGATATTGGCAATATGCCCCAATTTGGACAGGCTAGATACCAGCAGACAGCGGACCCTATCTGTCAATGACAAACGCAACGGACAGGGAACGGAAACAGTGAATGGAAATGTATATTTTATCATGTGATCCTTTGGTTGACAACTGTGTGGTTGCAGAAATTATATTGTCTACAAAATGTCTGCTCTCCTGCAACCGCCTGAGCCCCAATTCGGATGGGCTAGATACCAGCGGACAGCGGACCCTATCCGTCAATGACAAACGCAACGGACAGGGAACGGAAACAGTGAACGGAAATGTATATTTTATCATGTGATCCTTCGGTTGACAACTGTGTAATTGCAGAAATTATATTGTCTACAAAATGTCTGCCCTCCTGCAACCGCCTGAGCCCCAATTCGGACAGGCTAGATACCAGCGGACAGCGGACCCTATCCGTCAATGACAAACGCAACGGACAGGGAACGGAAACAGTGAATGGAAATGTATATTTTATCATGTGATCCTTCGGTTGAGAACTGTGTGGTTGCAGAAATTATATTGTCTACAAAATGTCTGCCCTACTGCAACCGCCTGAACCAATATTTGTTGAGAACTGTGTGGTTGCAGAAATTATATTGTCTACAAAATGTCTGCCCTCCTGCAACCGCCTGAACCAATATTTTCACCAAAGAAAAGACGAGTGGAACCGATATTTACAGCGGAAGAAAGATCTATCTTTGAACCATACAAGGAACTCTACCGCTCCTCAGCTACTCCCCAAGCTTGGACTGCTATCTTGAAGGATAAAATCCTAACGGATATCTTCAACTACTGGGCCACTAAGGGGACAGAGCCAAAGACAGGGGAAGAGTGGGCAGAGAGAATCAAAGTAGGTACAGCAACTCATTGCAAAGAACTTGACATCATTTCCTTGAATAGAAGGTTGTCCAGTATATCAAGAATTGCTGGCGCCCTTATTACCAGCATAAAGATCCAAAGGTGCTCCTGAAAACTTCACTGCGAGATGTTGTCCGGCAGACAATGGCAAAGGAGATAAACGAGGAGATCCAGAACTTATTGAGGGGTAAGGATCACAACGCCTCGGGATTGGATGCATTTGCACAATATAATGTGGCTGTCAAAAATGTTATGCATCAACTCACACCGCAGGAGGAAAGTTGTTTACGGAAGATGGCGGCAGAATGGAGTGAAAAAGGAAATCCACCAGAAATTCAGCGCAAGTTGGTACTTCATCCGTCCCCCATCCGTCCTCTATTCGTTGCACATCTGTCCGCTTGATTCTGCTTTCTAATCATTGTCTCTACAGGAAGGCCCAAAAGCACGGTTTGAAGCGTGTGGACGATGCAGATGTGCTTCGATTTAGAGAAATGGGCATGTTGAGTTGGACTGTTGTTGGGTGGTATGCAGATGAAGGCATGACTATTAGAATGTATGTGGTGCCATCATTCTTTAAACAATTTTGACACCAATTATAGTCATGACAATATGTCATACTTGACCCATGCTAACCGACCAACCTTCCAAGACTCCTTTCCTGACCTTGTTAGTGACCTCAACAAGAAGATGATGGATTACATGTCTGCTCTTCTTGGTAGAGACATGCCGTCCAACATGCAATCACCCCATGATTTGACTCCTCCTATCCTTACACGCTGTGACCTCATCCTTGATCTGGATAGGGATGGATTCCCAATATTACCAGCAGATCCAGGACCAAATATATTTCAAACTTGGGCAGAATTGGAAATGCTTGTCCAGGACTATCTAAATACTCATTACAGTGAATCCTAGTTTTCTCCACCTTTGCTCATCATCTGATTACTCCGTCAGAAATTGCGTCTGGTTACTGGTATGAATCTGCTCCTTACAAGGCAGTGAGGACCAATGATCAGCAATTCATACATTCAAGGTATCTTCCAGAGGGTCTGATATTCCAAGATCCCCATAATCTTGGTTGGCCTGAGCTATTGCGTCTGCTGAACTTCTGGAGAGACCGTCAAGGACAGTATGGATCCGGTGACACCTTCCGCTGGACAGTTTATCTCAACCGTTATAAGCAGCCAGTAGCTGCTGAGTACGGCACCCGAGCTGATCGTGAAAAAAATGTGGCAGCAGCAGCAGCACGTAAGGCTACACGCAAAAATGGAGGGAAAAATCAGAAACAGAGGCCAACACCATCAGCGGTAGTCGATGGCAACAGTAGGACCATCGCTAATGATGGAGCCGCTGATGGCAGATCCGCTTTAGTCACCGGATCTGCAGCCAACTTGGAACTGGGGCCTACACTTCCCCTGTCACCTAGCGTACCACACACACCACTGCCTCCGCACACTCCACAGCCTCAAGGCCACAACAGATCCACGGTTCACAACAAATCCCGACCCAATGTATCAGCTTCCGCTCACAACAAATCCGCCCATGACGAATCCGCCCACGACAAATCCGCCCACGACAAATCCACCCACGACAAATCCGTCCACAACGAATCCGTTCATGACGAATGTGGTGATGATACAGCAGTGGTAGATGCCACTACCATCCACCTCTTACATCAAAGAGGATGGAGCCATCCAGACCCTCCAATTAATGGCCCTAGTGATGGTTCCCCTAGATATAGAGTGTCAAGAAGGGTGCTCGACATTCTTCAAGATGAGGACAATGACCAATTTGAAGGTGAGGGAAGGCCGGCATTACAAAACCAAAAGAAGCGCAAGGCATTGCCTAACCAATTGTCAACAAATTCCAAGCGACCCCACAAGTCTCAAGCACAAATGTTACAGGAGGATGCAGCTCAATACATTGATATGTCTACACCAGCAAAAAGGAGTAGCAGCCGCACTAAGGTCATTTGACCAGTCTGCCGTCATTGATGTGGGGAAGGGGGAAATGTTACATTACATTTTTGTAAACTATAGTGTTACAAAAATGTAGCAATGTCTATCATAACAAAAAAAAAATTGTACAATAACAACCATCCATCTTCACTTGTCTTCTGTTGTCTTCCGTCTCTCAGTAAGCCGACTGGATGACTGGGTCCATTGCATCGGCGGCCGACTACTTTGGGAGTTGCTGCGAGCCCGTCCCCTTGGGCCAGGGAGAGGGTCCTCGGCAGGGACTGGATCGGCGGCCGACTACTTTGGGAGTTGCTGCGAGCCCGTCCCCTTGGGCCAGGGAGAGGGTCCTCGGCAGGGACTGGCGGAGGGACGGAAGATGGTTGAGGGGGTGACGGAGATGTTTGTGCGGGAGTCGTCCCTGAGGATGTTTGTTGAAGCGGGGATGGAGCGACGGTGAGAGCGGATAAGTCAGCGGCATGATGGGATTGGGCAGTGGCGAGGGCAGAGATGTCACCAGTGGGAACGGATACGTCAGCAGTGGCAGGGGATTGGTCAGCAGTGGGGTCAGGTGTGGTTTCTTCCTCTTCAACGATGGGTCCAAGTCCACTGTGCCCCGTTGGATGCACTGCCACATCATCCTGAGCTGACGGACTGGAGGGACGGGTGGAGATGTGAAGTTGATTCTGCAAAGTGTCAACCACACCCCAAATATTGCGGATCTGCTCTTCCGTCTGACGGATCCGTCCGGCGTGGTCTTCAAGTGTCTCACCCGCAAGAGAAACATTTGTTTGCAGGGTTTCTATGCGGCCACCGAGCGTGTCGACTTGAGTCTGGTAGCAACGGAAGAAGTCCTTGATACGCGGTAACCAGCTCTCCTCAGCCATGACAAACCCGTCGCGCACCTGCTCCCCAACATTCCGCAATGCTTCCTGGAACCCATTCTCCATCCTGTCCAAACGGCTCTCCACCCCTGCCATCACACCAGCCACAATGTCCTCACTGTGACTAGACTTCATGGCCCGCTCCTTGCCCTTACCCTTGACCGGAAGAGGATCCGCTAGGCTGTTGGAGGTCGACAGTTGGGATGGATGGATGGACAGTTTTGATGGTCCTGCAATTGGACTGGCTGGTTCATCTGCTAACTATTGGTTAGCTATTTGAGCAGAAAAAGAGTGTCATACCGTCATCACTCTCAATAATCCTCACTGACTTCTTTCTCAGTGGTTTTTTCCCCTTACCCTTGTTGCCGGGCTTGACGGCTTTCTTGACAATCGTCAGGCTGCATGTTTGTTTGCAAATGAGCCGGCAGGGATTGCATGTGGTGCCGCCCTTTGTCCTGACACACTGTAGCCGCTTACTTGCGCAATATTGGCAAGGGGGGTTCATGTGCTGACCTCAGATACCTGCCCAACAGCATCCCTCCGGTAATTTCCCCCTTTGGTATCCTGCCCTCTTGTTCTTCCTCTTCCTCTTCATCCTCATCCTCATCCTTGTCCTCCTGCTTCTCCGGTATCAGATGGCTACCAGGAGGTGGACGCTTACCAATGTAAGTCACCCGTTTTTGCTTCTTGGAGGTTGGTGACGGACCAGATGAAACTTCTGCTGCCGGAGGACTTGGTCGTTTTCTATTCTTCGGAATTGGTGACGGACTGGACGAATCTCCTGCTGCTGGCCTATGAACTATCCGGTCTTCTTGTGCCAGTGCCATCGATGGACTGGCCTCAGTCGACGGATCCGGTCGCTCATCGCCCCCACTTGGTTCTTCCCCCCTTCCGCTCCTCTGGGACCATTTCTGGCCTCAGTCGACGGATCCGGTCGCTCATCGCCCCCACTTGGTTCTTCCCCCCTTCCGCTCCTCTGGGACCATTTCTTCGCAGCGTCCTTCAACCGCCTGGTTATATCCTCATCAGAAAGCTTGCTCTGGAGTAGCGGGATAACTTTGTTGATGAAACTTCTCCTGGCATCAAGGAGGAGTTTCTCTCATCAGAAAGCTTGCTCTGGAGTAGCGGGATAACTTTGTTGATGAAACTTCTCCTGGCATCAAGGAGGAGTTTCTTGTCACCCTGGACCTGGCCGATTGTCAGCCACATGTCAACCTATGGGACGACTGTTAGTGCATGTCTAGTAGGCAGGAGTGCTTGCATCTTACCAGGTCCTTCAGCTGTCCTTTGAGTTGATGCAGGTCTCCTCTGCGCGCAAGGTACAATACTTGAACATCTGTGTCAGCGACCGGTTGGTGGAGTTCTTCATTGGACATGGCGGATGGAGGATTAAAGAAACGGACGAGAACTTTACACGAAGCTAGTTCTGAAAATAGATATCATGTGACCCTGTTTAAATTACAAAAGAAGTTTGATTTATTGCTTGACAAACCTTACTTTGTTTATCTTACAGTTTAGTAAATAACAATTAGCTAAGCAGGTCAAAAATTCTAGACAGTTTGATATTAATGCACTAGTGGGAGTTGAACCCACCTACTGCAAGACAGAATGGCTACCAACGGATAAAATTCCACTAGGCCTGTGGTACAATGGAATATTGATATATTGATATTTCATATTGTGCACAAGAGGTGGGTTCGACTCCCACTAGTGCACATAGATGACTCAACTTCTACTACATACACAGTATGAGTGCTATGATGTAAATAAATATCAGTCTAACATTGTCAATTCAATACAGATGACAAAATCTGTACAATACTGAAAAAGATAGCCAGCCCTGGTGCTTTGTCGCTTGTGACGTGCGCTGCAATTAACACATGTGCAAACACTTCTAACCTATTCTTCTTCTGGAATTTCTAGAGTTTTGAACAGATCAACTTAATTCTAGAGTTTTGAATTAATGGTTCTTTACTACACAGTATGATAAACAAAGTAAGGTTGTAATTTTATGGTGTCTTTTTATACTGCTGCATTTTTGCACTACATGTACACTGTACTCACTTTTGTTAAGCACCTGTGGTCAAATGGAATATTGATACATTGATATTTCATGTTGTGCGCAAGAGGTGGGTTCGACTCCCGCTAGTGCACAATATATAATAGCAGCAGGCTGCTGACATCGGCTAGCGTCATAAATTTGATCCGTTCCAAAACTCAAGAGATTTCTGCAGCGGCATATGGTGGATGACTTTGCACATCTGGTCATTCCAATGCACGTGACTCGTTCCACGTGTACTGGAATCATCATGTGCGCAAATTCCTCCTACCTATACCCGCTTCAGTAATTTCTAGAGTTTTGAACGGATCAACTTAATGATGCTAGCAAGTGATGAATGGATATTTTATTAGGGCTTACAGGCCCTATTAAAATATTAGTCACTAGCGGAACCCGCCTCACAAAGTAAGGTTGTAATTTTATGGTGTCTTTTTATACTGCTACATTTTTGCACTACATGTACACTGTACTTACTTTTGTTAAGCACCTGTGGTCAAATGGAATATTGATACATTCATATTTCATATTGTGCACAAGACGCGAGTTTGAATCCTGCTAGTGCACATTATATACTAGCAGCAGGCTGCTGATGTCGGCTAGCGTCATGAACGGATCTATAGACAAAGGTCCACCAGACTTGTTTCTCCTCTTTCAACCTAGCACCGTCCCTACTAAAATATTGGTCATTTTTACACAGGAAGAGGACCTCAACTACCGTCTGCTGACGTCAGCTGGGTCACATGCTGACATCCACTACTGTCCGCTGGTCACGCACCCACTTCTGCCCTTCCTCCTCTTTCTCTCCCATGCTATCCTCTCCACTCCCCGCACTACCTCCTCCACTCCCCACACTACCTCACATGCCACCCCCGTCCACCACATGCCCCCCGCTTCCCTCCTTACCCCTGACCTGATGTCCGATGTCTGCTACGTCCGCTGGTACACCCACGTTCCTCCCCTTCCCCCTTCCCTCTTTCTCCCCACCCCCATCCCTCTTCTGCCACCCCCCACGCTCTCCAAGATGCCACCCCATGCGGCGGACGCCCATGCACCCCCTTTCCTTCTCTCCCTCTTCTGCCACCCCCCACGCTCTCCAAGATGCCACCCCATGCGGCGGACGCCCATGCACCCCCTTTCCTTCTCTCCCGCCCTGATGCTGGACAATGCCAGACGATGCCGGACGATGCCGGGGGTTGCTGACGGATTCCCGTGAATGCCGACGGATGTCGGATGGACATGGATGGATGCCAATGGATTCCCGATGGATGTAAACGGATGCCGACGGATGCCAGCAGGTCACAATGGCTGCCAACGAACTCCGACGGATGCCAGCTGATGGCCAGCTGATGGCCAGCTGATGGCAGATGATGCCAACGTCCCTTTCAAGCCACGAAACCTCTTTTGGGAGGTATGCCACCCCCCTTCCACCTCAAAATATCCATACGGGGACCTGCGGGAACGTAGGTGAACGTCCGCTCATTGTGTTATCCGACCTTTGACTCTATCCGTTGGTAACGGACCTGTGGTGCAACGGTTAAATGTGCGCTCCGTTGCTGGAGGCCTACCCAAGGCTGGGGGTTCGATTCCCCCCTGCAGGCATACGACGGGCAAGTCGATGTTTCTTTTTCTTTGGTCCAACCAGCCCCTGTGGACCTGCATAGGCCTCTGCAGATGTCCGCTGGTGCCCTGCGCAGGCCTGGGAGGGCCTGCATAGGTTTGAGTGGGTCAATATAGGTCTGCATGGATGTCTGCTGGTGGCTTGCGTAGGCCGGCATAGGTCTGCGGGGCCCTTTTGTGGACGTATGCTGGTGTCGGGGGTGGGAAAAGGAGGGAAGGGGAGGCACACAGCCTCAAGTTATTGCGGGGAGGAAGGAAGAGGGGAGGGAAGTGGGGAACCTCGAGGAGGGTTGATTCATGCCATGACATCCACCACTGGAAGAGGCTTTCAGTTGTGGGCTGATGCCCGCTGGCGGCCACTGACGCACATTGAGGTCTGTTAGCGTCCGCTGGCATCCGCCGGGCCTGCATGTGCATGTGTGTGCCCGCCTTTTATCGATCCACTGGACCGTGTCATACAGCACATTGTGACACGTCCACGGCTCTGTATTCTACGGCACTGTGGGCACTGCGCCGCTCCAGTGTAGCGGACTCCACTGGACACGTATGGTACGGCACAAAGCGAGCTCCTGTGCGACGTATGACACGTACCGTTGTGATGCCCTACCCTGAACGGCCCCAGTAGCAAAATCTGAGCTATCAGCTTTGACACGGAAGGGAGAGTCATCATCTGGGAATATAAGGACAGGCTTTGAAGTGACTGCCTGTTTGAGGGCGTCAAAGGCTGTCTGCTGTGCTGCATCCCAGTGCCAAGGAGTGTCCTTAGTGGTGAGATCGAAGAGGGGCCAGGCATGGTGTGAGAAATCCTGAATAAACCTCTGGTAGAAGTTGGTAAAACCTAGGAAGGCCTGAATCTCCTTCTTGTTCTTAGGCTCTGGCCACTCCGCTACACCAGCCACCTTGACTGGGTCCATCTCAGCCATTCCATGAGAGATGATCAGTCCAAGATATTCAACCTTAGTCTGCTCAAACTCGCACTTCTCTGGCTTAAGATAGAGCTGGTGCTGGCAAAGACGTTCCAGTACAATGCGCGTAATCCGACGATGCTCCTCTAGAGTCTTGGTATAGATGAGAATATTGTCAAGGTATACGCACACAACACCTTCCGCTATGAGGTCTCGGAAAATGTCATTCATCATGGTCTGGAAGGTGGCAGGGCTATTAGTGAGGCCAAAGAACATTACCAGAGGTTCAAAGAGTCCACAATTTGTTTGAAATGCTCCCCTCCACTCATCTCCTTCTTTGATGCGCACATTGTTGTAGCCCCAGCGGACGTCCAACTTGGTAAAGTAGCGTGCACCTTGGAGGTTGTTGACAAGCTCTGAAATGAGTGGTAAGGGGTAGCAATTCTTCACAGTCATCACATTCAAGACTCAGTAGTCCTGAATCAGATGTAGAGATCCATCCTTCTTCTTAATAAAGAAGACTAGAGAGGCCATCAGAGACTTTGAGGGACGGATGTGACCAGAGTCTAAATTCTCCTGCAAAAAGGCATCAAGCTCATCCTGTTCTCTGGGAAAGAGTGGGTAGACCTTGCAGCTAGAGGGCTCAGCATTGGGTGTAAGCTCAATTGCATGGTCCCACTGCTTATGCTCTGGCAGGGAGTCAAATGATGCCTTAGAGAAAACATCCTCAAAGTCTTGCAGGTGATGAGAAACCGCATCTCAGAACGACTTAGGAGCAGAGTTGGCAGCAAATGCCTGAGCTAGTCGCTGGGAGGTAGTTTGGCTAGCTCTAATCTCTGCTACAGTTGGTGGAGGTCATAACGTAGTTGCATAAATCCTATCACCTGTCTCAATAGCCTTGTCTGGAGACTCTGGGTCAGGAGCACATCCAAATTCACCCTCACGTCCATCTTCCATCTGGGCTTCACTCACTATGCCTCGACTATCCTCATAGAGGGCCTCTCTATAAGGGAACACCAAGGGAGGAGGATCCAGTAGGTTGAGGTATGCAAAGGGGAGGTGTCCAACCTGGCAAGCCCGGATAGCAGCACGCTCACGAACTGACTCTCTGCGCTCCTCTCTAACTTCCTTGGCACATGTGGAACACCGGCAACGGCAGCGGCTCATGCTCACCTTACCCTTGGCCCAGTCAATCTCAGGATTGTGATCATGCAGCCAGGAGAACCCAAGTATCATGTCCTGCTTTCCTAGGCTGGTAACCGCAAAGACTGCACGCTCAGAATGAGTCTGATAACGAAGGACTAAATCCACCACTGAGCGGATGGATCCAGCTTCATTGAGCATACCGTCAATGTTATAGACTGGAATAGGGTGAGAGAGGGGACGGGTAGTGAGCCGGTGTTGTTCCACATAATGGGTGTCTAGGAAGAGTCCAGTAGCACCACTGTCCAAGAGAGCTATGACGCTTCGAGTCTGCTGAGTGTCAGTTGTCTCAATCTCCACATTCAGATGCAGAGAGTTGGGAGAGGGAGTAGAAGCAACAACATAGCGACAGGGAAGGCGTCGTTCCCAAGCTGGGACACGTGGTCATCGGACAGGAGATGGAGGAGAAGAAGTCTTAGCTGAGGCTTGGACCAAGGGGGTATTTTGTACGTCAGAGGGGGTGCTTACAGTTTCAGTCAGAGAATCAGGAACAGGGAGCAATACATTAGAAGACTCTACTGATTGACATGTAAACTGATTAGCACCAGGTGGCGGAGGCGTACAACTCATCCATCACTCTATTGAAAACCCTCCCCTGCAGAACCAAAGGACCCATCCAATGGTTCTGCTACAGCTTTCACAGGACCCATGGACTCCTCCAAAGGTTCTGCTTCAGTCTGTATGTCTGGGGAGGGGTTTCCTCAAATGTCGTGGGCAGCAAGGAGCTGGAGAAGGAGCTCCTCCTGCTCTAAAGCTGAGAGATAGCGCATCTCTAACCCCTGGGGACAATACCAAGCGAAGTGACCAGGCTTTCCACAGTGACGGCAGAGGAGAGGAAGGGGGGAACATTGACAAGAGGCGTCAACATCCATAGGTACTCCAAAAAGAAGAGGACATGCTGCAGGTACCTGAGCTGGGGGTGGAGCGCAAAATGAAAGGGAGGGCTGGATGGGATGACGAGCAGAAAAGGATGCCTGTGGGGTAGAGCAAGGGGCAGTTCCATGGTGGAGCTCACGTCGTAACTCCATGAGCTGCCACTGATCACGTGCTACCTGATACCAGGTCTCGATACTTGTGTCATCAGGTTGTCCCTCAGCCATGCTGTCGATCCGATCCATGAGAGAGGGAAGGAGGCCATCTTGGAAGGTGAGACAGAGCTGAAGACCATCCGGATAACAGGCCTGTTCAGCAAGAGCTCTGAAGGAGTCGATGTACTCATCTAGGGTCCGCTTCCCCTGCCTATATCGATGAGGATCTCGGAGAGTGAGGGCTGCCACCTTAGCAGGGTCCAGGGGAAAGAACTCTGTCCAAAACTCCTTCTCAAACTGATCCCAACTTCCAAAACTCTCCACTTCTCCAGGGCGTCAAAAGACTCGTAGCGCATATGTCGAAGCTCACCCAGACTTCATGTAAGAAAGAACCCAAGCAATCTTGAGAGCATCAGAGGGAAAAGCCTCACCACTGAGCTGAATATAGGTGATGCAGGACTGCAGGAAACGCTCGCCTATCGCTCGGTCACCATTGAATGCGTCTGGGAGTGCTGGGCGAGGAATATTGGCATGAACTGGGGGGGAGGCCCCAAAGCAAGGGACTGGGGGTGTGCCAGCCCTAACTGGAGGTGCCTGGAGAGGGGTAGGAGTGAGAGGGAGGCGCTCTAAGAGGGCCTGAAGGGAATGGGAGATGGTGTCTGTGGCCTGACGTAATCCAGCAAGTTTGGTGGTGTGGAGGGTGAGGGAAGCTTGAGTGGTCTGCACCTGAGTCTCCAGAGCAAGCAAGTGACCCCAGGCATCATCCTGAGGGGCAGAAGCATCCAGGGGAGTGTCTGAGGGGGCTGGTTGGGTCATAGAAGCAACAGAGGGGCAGGGAGTAATCCAGTGGGGGAGGGACCTAAAGGGGCAAGAGATGGCTCAAGCAGGCTGAAGGGGGCTCCCAGACCGAAATGTAGAGACTTGTTCTGCTGTAAGGGCGACCTCTAGAGGCTGTGGCTCAGTCACATAGCTGGCAGAGGGAGATCCAAAGTGTATTAAAATATGTACTGACAATATCATAATAACTACTCACTTGGCAGAGGGAGATCCAAAGAGAACAAGTCTAGGGATTCCCTATGCCAGGTTGGACGCTTTCGGGCCTCTGAAGCATGGGAAACAACTGTACAGTACTACAAAACCTTAAAAACTCGAAAATTGACTAACCAAACAAGTGTGCAAATAAGGGAGGAAAACTCCAGACTTTAGAAGTCAGAAAGGCAAACTCCGGCTTATCTAAGCAGCCTGGAGCAGTGCTGAAGGGCCCACACTTGTCTGAGTGATAGCTAAAGAACCAGAGCACCTCAAAGGTTGAGAATAGTACTAACAGATAGTGTTGAAAAAGTAGTAACAGCAAAATGAGAGAATGATAGAAGAAATAAGGAAGTGAATGAAAGGAGAGTGAAGAAATAAAGAGTGAAAGAAGAAAGGAATGAGGAGTCCCCTGACAGCATGGTATGTTGGACTTATAGTCAAGATACATTCTATCTTGAAATCCAGCAAAATGCAAGTGTTCATCCACATTCAGTATGGATGAGAGAGGGCTAATCTGGATAACTAATATATGAGGATGTACAGTGGTATGTTTACCATAAGATTGAACCCTTATTACCCAGTTAGTTACTCAGGCTCATGAACTTGTTGGTCACTTTGGTATCAACAAAACAATCAAATACCTGAGGCAATGATATTGGTGGCCTTAGATGCAAACAGAGGTGGCAAAGTTTTGTCAGACATGTGAGTCCTGCCAAAGATCAAAGACCAGGAATTGAAAGCTGGCAGAGAAGTTGTACTCCCTGCATATACCAACTAAGCCATGGAATTTTATTAGAATGGACTTTGTTGGTCTATTTTCTGAGTCCAAAAGCTATAACTACCTTTTTGAGTGATGATATGTCACATGACCAGTATAGTGCACCTCATATTGGTGCACATGACTACTACCATATCCAAACTATCATGGATTTACCTAAAGGAAATTGTGAGGCTACATGGCCTCCCAAGCTCAATTGTAAGTGACTGAGATGCAAAATTCATGTCTCATTGGTGGTGAGAACTATATAAACTCCTGGGTGCTAAGCTACTCATGTTGATGTTGTTCTACCTGCAAATAGATGGACAGATAGAGTGAGCAAACAAAAGTGTTGTCCAAATATTTTATACAGTGGTCTGACCAGACCAATGTGATTAGATAGATAAGATATCTCTAACTGAATTTGCAATTAATGCTAGTGTATCAGAGACCACTAGATACACTCCCTTTGAACTCAATGGAGGGTATATGCCCTCCATAATTTAAGAATTATGAGGAGACAAAGTTGTTCACAAAGGTATAAAGAATTTTGTGAGGCAAGCATTGGCAAACCTTGCCAACACACATAATGCTATTATAGCTGAACATGTCATACAAGCACAAAATGTGAATGACTACTAAAATAGTGAGCCAGACTTGATGCCTGGTACCTTAGTATATCTATCAACCAAGAACTTGAACTTGCTGAAAAGAAGTGCAACAAAGCTATGCTCAAAGTTCATTGGGCCCTATAAAGTCTTGGTTGCAGAACCAAGCATGTCCAACTACATGTTAGAGCTGCCTGCAGCTCTACAAGCCTGATGAATTGTGCCTAAGTTTTATATATCATTACTTAGGCTGTACAATGCAAACAATGATGTCATGTTTTTAAATTGGATCACATCTGAGACATATGATTTTGGTGCCAGTGACAAACAGGAGTGGTTTGTTGAGGAGATAATAAGTCATTGTTGGAAGAAGGATACAATAGAGTGCTCATGATATGACATGAAAGTTGTATCAGACCTGTGCAAAGCTGGCAGCAGTTGATTGGTACTTAGAGTTGCAGGGCATTAAATGTTTAAATCAGCTTGCTAAGTGCTCGCAAGCTTAGCTGATAAGATTGAAGTGGAGATGGGATCACCCATTGGATCTCAGGTTAATAAATCACACACTGATGAGATCACTCTTTGAATCTTATTCCATTGAATTAGGTTATGTAACCTGATGAGTAAGAATTTCTTGTGTTGTTCTTTTTTGCCAATGACAATACACATGTCATAAAAAATGTTATACCCAATCCAAAGTACAAGCCACCAGCCGCATCCTTAGAATCTACAGGATTCTAGAGGAGGGGAAAATCAGCCCCAGCAACAACAACAGCAGCCTTTGACAATGCTAGGTATGGTGTTGTTTTCTATGATGTATTAGTTTAGGCAGAACCTAGCCCAATTTGGACAACCTCTGCAGTTTTTTCTGTCTTTCTTTCAAATGCTATATTTTCCAGGACCGGCTGGCCCTGGACAGCAGATAGAGGGACAGAGAATATGGAGTATGCCAATATCAATGCAGCAGGCACAGATCCAGAATGCAAGTACACTCCTTTCAGATGAGAAAGCACTAACTGCATCACAGGTAGCACCTATAGAAGTTGATGATAATGCAGTGCATCAGCCACAAGGAAAGAGTGAGGTAGTACAATCTTGACAACAATGGAATAGGACACTGCCCCTGCAAGAATTATATAGGAGAGACTGGAGGTAATCACTTCTAAGGAGTGCTCTGTGAAGTAGTAAGGGTGCAGGCAAGATTGCAGGGTCGAGGTCAAGTCTGATCTCAAACACCACCTTGCCAAGCATCTCCATCTCTGTATTGCATGCCTTCTACATAGCACTTTTCATATGCAGAGAAGAGGAAAGAAAAGGAGACTGAGATGCTGTCTGAAGTGTTAGATCCTCAGGCAGAGACTGTCTGAAGATGACTTATCTCTGCTAGACAGTGAGTGCTGCCAGAATTGACATTTCTGTCAGATTCTGTGGCTCAAATGATGATCACAGGGCTCCTGGATAAGATTGTTATGCCCCAGCAGCATAATTACAATACCATCAAAATATTTACAAACACTTTAAAGTGGCCATTGTTGTCCAAGAAGCAGTCTGAGGTGAAACACCTTAGAGCATGGGACATAGTACAGGAGGCAGGGCTGCAGGAAGCAGTTGGATCAGAGGTGTGAGGGGCACCTCTGAGGCAGAAGAAAGCTGGAGAACTCACACTGAAACTGTCCAAGCTACACAATGAGCTTGTGAGGGTAAATGCCAGTTTATGAGGATTGTTCTTGTCAACACATGTACCCTCTCATTTGTAGAGTTTAGAGCTAATGTGCTGCTGCAAGGAGCAGATAGAGCAGTAATGAAGTTTGGGTCAGTAGTGCAATTTGAAGCACCCTGAATATACATATGTTGATGGTCCTGAGAGAGGATACACAAATGAACAATGAAGTGGAGAGACAGCTCCCTATATTAGTGGCACTCAGTCTAGAAAGAAGAAGCAATGAAAGTGATTATAGGGAGTCATCCAATGATACTCCTTTGGAAGAAGAGACTCCTGCTAAACACTAAGTGCGTTTAGAGAGAAAACACAAATAGGAAGCTCAGAGAAAGCATGAGGCAGCCTGGCAAGCAAAAGTAGACAAGGACTGGGAAGAGCAAGTGACAGGTCATATTTCAGATGGTCTAAGCATATTTATCAATAAGACAACTATCAAATAGTCCAATTGGTTTTATAGTGGAGCACTAAACCACCACTTTTATTACTCTCAGCTTACAAACACTGTTTTCATGAGCAACAAGACAATACCAGCAAAGATGTTTGAGAATGAGAAAGGGGAGAGGTATTTTCATACCTCAAAAGAGACTGACTATGTGGTGCTGAGGGGATTCTCTATGAATCCCCAACAGTTGCAAAAGCTATATGAGCTCACACAGAACAAGTTCAAGTTAGTGTCATTGCACACTGAAGCATACTATCTGCTGTGCAAGTTTTAGTGCATCAGTATCAATTATTACACCTCTCTATAGAATAAGATGATGGCTCTGGTATGTACACCAGAGTATGAGCACATTTTGCCTCCTCTGGACCTTTTATTCTGTCACATGAATATAGTGGTCATCCTGACCTCTGAATGATATTTGCAATGGAAGGACTATGCAGGGAGACTGTTTTTTACTTTGACTAGGTTTGACTCCAAAGGTGTGCATTTCACCTTCAACTTAAACAAGCTGGTGCAGAATGTACTTTACTTCTGTCAACCAGGCATGATGAACTTGGTGCTTGAGATCATAGTAGACTGAACCTACTAAATTTACTGGCACACACTGCTAGGACATGCTATCACTCAGAGATTGTCTCTCTTAAATAGAGCACGTGGACAGTTTGCAAGGCTGCTAGCCTTGATCTTTGTCCATCCTGGGCTGTATTGGGAGGCTGTTGCTGATTACAATGTGGCAAACTCTCACATACCCTTCATGCTGATGAGCTGAATTAATGTTCAGCTCTGTGCTCCACACTTTGATGCTACCATGGCCATTAACATCACCAATGCAGATGTTTTGCATATAATGTTAGCCAACAGCATCCCCCTTGAATGGGTACATCATGCTTATACCTTTGGTGTGGTCTACCTAAAAAATCATTTCTTTGTAGCAAATGCCTCAATCAATCAGTTCTGCAAAATTGACAATGAATGACATTGTTGACTAGACCAATATGGAGAGCCACCTGCCATCCAGCATTGAATTGACTAGTGAGTGCCAACTAAGGACAACATGATTCACCTTCACATGCTCCTAGATCATGAATATGCTCAGAGCCATGAGTATTTTGAGTGCAGCATGTACTATCACGTGTTATGGCTTTCAAAAGGGTTGGGAGTTTCAAAATCCAGAATACTAAGAGATCGTGGACATGGAGCCACTGATCTTTCAAGCGATATATTAGTTCAATAGGAGTACAACATAGTTGACCACAAAAATGAAGGGATACACATCTATCTATGTTGCGATATAGTCAACAAGAATAGAAAATGGAGAAAATTGTATTCAAAGGGTTCCGGAATTAAGTGTCAGTGAGCAAATCAGTACCAAAGTCTCCAAGAGTCTTATAGACCTCTCAGAGAAGTAATCTTCACGATTTTAGAACATCCTGACGTGTGAGGCATGAGATACAAGAAACAAGGTATTTGAGCGTGACTTACTATTGATTTGATTCAAAGTCCGCTCAACGCGTCGCGTCGCGTTTCGTTTAATCAAGTATTCATGCCTCCTCGTCACAAAGCTTCTGTCAAGACCTCTTCTCAGCAAAGTAGCATCAGTCCTGAAGTTGAAAAGCTTATTCAGGAGGCATGCATCCTGCTCCATGCTGAGGCAAAGCCTAATTACTCTAAAGTTATCAAAGAAATTCTGGATCGCACTCATATTGCCCTTCCTTATCACACTCTGCGTAATCGCTTTCTTGGCAAACACATTCCTCCACACCAGGCTCATGCCAGTCAACAACTCCTTTCTTCCGAGGCTGAAAAGGTCCTTATTGATTGGATCAAGTTTCTGTCTGACACGGGTCATCCACTTAGCAAACGAACAATCCGAAGAAAGGCTGAAGCTCTTTGTGGAAAGAAGCCAAGTAAATCCTGGATTCGATATTTCCTTGGACGTCACCCTGAGATGTACCACATTTGTTTCAATGTACCGCGTTTGTTTCGATGTACCGCATTTGTTTCGCTCACCATCTCGTATCTTGCAAATCTTGACCTGTATAATTTTGTAAGACAATATTTAGTTATGCATACTTGATAATTTCTCTACTTACTCTTTGAATATGGGAGTGCGACGGAAAAGCAATTCGACCGTGTGCTCAATTGCCGTAGCGGAGTTGAAATTTCCCCTATGAGTCAGCGTTATGATGTGTGACAAAAGTTTTGAAACTCCCAACTTTTGGGACACGCCCTACCGGCATCGTCCCGACACAACAACACGTCCACCATTCTCAAATCTGGTCTGGGAGTGTCTTGTTCGAAATTTATCGCACCGACTACAGAAGTCCGATTGAAATAGAGTATTGTCGATGTCTCTTAATTTACAAATTGGTAAAATTTTTGAAACTCCCAACCAACGATAGTATTACCTGATGGGAATGAATCCTAATCATTGTGATCTCTGGCATTGCTGATCTTGACACAGGCTATATCTGCCCTTTCTGTCAGGAGACTCCTCATTCTTTTCTTCTTTTACTCTTTATTTCTTCATTCTCCTTTCATTCACTTCCTTATTTCTTCTATCATTCTCTCATTTTGCTGTTACTACTTTTTCAACACTATCTGTTAGTACTATTCTCAACCTTTGAGGTGCTCTGGTTCTTTACCTATCACTCAGACAAGTGTGGGCCCTTCAGCACTGCTCCAGACTGCTTAAATAAGCTGGAGTTTGCCTTTCTGACTTCTAAAGTCCGGAGTTTTTCTCCCTTGTGTGCACAGTTGTTTGGTTAGTCAATTTTCGAGTTTTTAAGGTTTTGTTGTACTGTACAATTGTTTCCCATGCTTTAGAAGCCCCAGAAGCGTCCAACCTGGCATAGGGAATCCCTAGACTTGTTCTCTTTGGATCTCCCCCTGCCAAGTGAGTAGTTATTATGATATTGTCAGTACATATTTTAATACACTTTGGATCTCTCTCTGCCAGCTGTGTGACTGAGCCACAGCCTCTAGAGGTTGCTCTTACACTTTCTAATCTACCCAGCTACTCCAGTTCAGGCTCCTACAGCCTCAGCTTCATTAGTATCCATTGCCTCAACATCATTGGCTAACATCAACACCAACATGAGAATTGATTTGGCCAGTGAGTTGGCATGTCCACCATTTGTGTAATAAGTTGTAGACAGCTTATCTTTTCTTTAATTCATACTGTCAGTTAATGTTGGTGTGGTATCTTTTGACAGATGATTATAGACAACTTTGAGCTATGGAGGACATTAGTGCCTCCACATTTCAATTTATAATACCTACAATTCTCTTGCCACCTCTTCTAATGTGTAGACTGTTTATCAGTCTCAAAGAGAGGCATGTAATATAATATATTAGTTGCCATAGCTTTAATATTATAGCTCTGCTTAGCAGTAATAATAATTAATATTTATTATTGTAATCCACTAAACTGTCTGGCTGCCTTACATAAGGCAGCCAATTTTACTGTTACACATTGTAGTACTGGAATCGAGTATTGATCTGATTCTGTTGCATAAAAGTAAGGCTAAACTTTCATCTTGATAACATTTCAGATTCCTCTTTTCTAGCAGTATGTCTCCCCACAGTTTGTTTTTGAATTTGGTGCCCCTGTTAGCCTGTATAAACTTGACCCACTTCCCCTATTGCATCTTGGCCTAGATGTCAAAGATTTTTAGACATGTCATAGTTGTCTTTGATGTCTTATTTGCAAGGTACTATGCTGCACATTTTGAACTGCCTTGGTCTATTGCCACCAGCATTATGCTTTTTCCACCTGTTGTTTAGACTTAGGCAGGACCTCATCAAATGTGATTTATTTATAGAGTGTGCATTCTGGCTTAACATTTGTGTCAAAAGGACATTTGCTAAGCTTGCTGAGGATATAGTCCTCACATTTGCTATTGACTGTGGCTTTTTCACTATGAGTCCACTCACCATCTCCCTGCATATCACTTTGTATATTGTGCCTCTATTTATGTGCACAAATCAGTGGTGCTATGTTTCAAGATTGGTTAGATTGCTGATAGATCTAATTGCCATTGCAATTGATGCCTTGGTAAAGTCAACAACAAATATTGCACTATCCATTTGGCACTTCAAAAAAGGCATGCCATCTGGTGCCCTCATTACCATGCTTCTGTTCTTCAGGTCAACTTTCATGCTCTGGGGTAAGGGCAGGTTGTAACAGATATGTTGAATATACAAGTCTGCAGAGATAGTAAAGCAACAATAGTGTTATACATTAGAATAGTATGAGCATATATTACCAATAATGGGCTGTTTAATTTGAATCAAGTATATTTTTATAAGTTTAAAGACATTGGTCATATTATTCAGATGACTCCTTGCAAAATCAGGATAACTGTGAATAATTCACATGAATTTAGATGATGCAGGATTATACACTGGCTCAAAAAACTGCCTCAATGTGTGGCCTTTTTAGAAAGATTCACATGGTGTGCAACAATTATGTAAGCAGAAAATCATAGAAAACCACATGACATACAACTACATCTTGGCTTTATAATAACATATGAATCATGTGCTTTGGACAGGAACTCGCTGATTAATAAATCAAACAAAATATTCAATCATTGGGGCAGTTTTTTGACCCACTCTAATTTACTCTAATTTTCATATCTAGTACTTGGTATGACCTCCATTTGCCTTTATAACTGCCTTGATCCTTCTAGGCATGCTCTCTATGAGGCTTTGACATACCTCTGATTGTATTTCATTCCACTCTTTAACCACTCTCTCCCACACATCATGCACTTCTTTAGGGGGTACCTCATACTCCAAAAGTTTGTGCTTGATATAAAACAGAGATGTTCAATGGGATTGAGATCAGGGGATTGGGCAGGCCAGGATATCACAATGATGTTGTTATCAGAAAACCAGGTTGTTGCCCATTTGGAGGTGTGTTTTGGGTTATTGTCCTGCTGAAAATATTGTCCTTCCTCCTTCATTTCCAATTTCTCAAAGCTTTCCACCACTCCCTCATCCAAAATCTCACAAGACTGTGCAGCATCCATCTTCCCCTGAACTTCTATGAGCTTCTCTACTCTATTCCAACCCATGCAGCCCCATACCATTAAATTGTTTTCTCCTCCATGCTTGACAGTTGGTGTAATAGTGCAGTCAGATAGTGGTTCTCCTGGAATTTTCCACACATATACCTTCCCATCTGATCCAATCCAATTAATCTTTGTCTCATCACTCCACAAAACTCTTTTCCAATCCTCCACTGTCCAGTTTTTATGATACTGAGCAAATTTGAGCCAGTTTGCATGATAAGCAGCCTTGAGCATAAGAACTTTTTTCTTTGTTGCTGAGCAAAAGCCTGCCTCCTTCAATGCATTTCTGACTGTCTGAAAATTGCCAGGACTAGAGATGACAGAATTAATGAACTGTGTAGCTTGAACAGCATTATTCAGCTTTCTAGTAGTAATTTGATGAATAATAGACTGTTTGTTACATGCTGTAAGCTTGAAAGGACAACCTCCAGGATGATTCTCTTTGTTGCTCTCCAGCTCTTTGCTGATCCTCCCCACAGTGCCCTTTTCCAGGCCAGTTTTTGCTTGGATTTGACACTGAGAATACTCCTCATTGAGGAGAGAAGCAACAGAAGAGCGATTGGCAGCAGAAACAGGTCGCATAATGGTGGTAGAGTGTGAAGAAAGTGATTTATTGAAGTTGAACATGTCAAATTGGTTAAAACAAGGTCACACGACATTGTTTACACTTCTCACAAGGTGTTTCCATCTTCTACTGCTGAAAAGTATTGAGAAAATATGAAAATTAAAGTGAGTCAAAAAACTGCCCCAATGATTGAATATTTTGTTTGATTTATTAATCAGCGAGTTCTTGTCCAAATTACATGATTTATATGTCATTATAAAGCCAAGATATAGTTGTATGCCATGTGAAATCCTACAATTTTTTTCTTACATAATTGTTGCACACCATGTGAATCTTTCCAAAAAGGCCAAACATTGAGGCAGTTTTTTGAGCCAGTGTATGTTCAAACAATGATTAGTTAATGTTATTATATATTATATAAGTATTTGGTTGGATTATGGGACGACCTGTGTGAACTTCACCCTTTTTTAGCACTGCTAACCTAAGATTTGTTAGAATATCAAAATCTTAGCTTATCTTTGTCAGCAGCTTATCAAATAAGCTGACTTTGAATTTGTGGCTGTGCACATCAGATTTTCAGCTCTTTCTATTGTTTAACACAATTTGCATGATACATATATTCTGCAATCATTTTTGTTTTTTTGTTGGTTCCTTTCTTTATCATTGGGTGCAGGAATAATATTTTTTGCCAAAACAATGTAAAAATACAGTGAAAATAATGCAATTAAGTTCAGATTTTTATTTAAATCTTTCTGTCAAAATCATTAAAAAAATATTGTAATTAGATTTTGGATGGCACTTGGTCTAATGCTCTCAAATGTATTGGAGGGACTATATTGGTGTAAGCCTAAGAACCAGAACAAGCTTCCTGTGGCAATTTTTTTTTATTTTTCTAAGTTCAGTTAAAATGTTTTTTAACAAAACTATTTAAATCAAATTCTGAAATTAATTGGATTACAAAATAATGTCATTCTCTGCACCCAATGTATGTATGTCCTGAGCATATTTTATTGAAGATTCATATAGTGCAGAGTTAATAAATTAATGTTTTATATATTAAACAATGTAATGTTAATATTTGAATGAGTTGAAGTCAAATTTGAGCTCAATTTCTTGCACCGAAAAAAGTAAGGTTGAGATTGTATTTGAGCTTTTAACTACTCAGAACATAAAATATCAACAAATTAATAATAGTATTGAAGTTAAATTTAAGACTTGAGTTGAAAAACAAAAAGATTGAACAAGAAATTGCCTTTTTAGTGTGTTTTCCAATAGATCTTGATAGAAAATACTCAGAACTTCCAGAAAAATCACTGAAAAATCAGAAAAAACTTAGAGACTACTGATACACTAATTTTTTTGAGAGTGATAAATGTTCAAAGAATCTGAAAAATTCAATTCAGCTTACAATAATACTTTAACAAGTTTGTACTGAGTGGGAATGTAACCTTGGGTTACGAGCTAGAACTATCTGTGTATTTCACACAGTGCTAAATCAGACCGCAATATCGGATTTGACTAGTACTTAGTGCGAAAACAAGATGTTGTCTTACGTAATACTAGAGTAAACGATTATAGCGTCGTTGACGCTAGTAATACGGAGTAATACCGGTTAACTCCGTTATATACCCCCCAATGAGACCAAATACTCGGTCTTAGGAAGGAAGGTAGAATAGAATAACGGATGCACGATAGTGCAAGAGACAGAAGATTACATGCGTATCGCGTTGCTTCACAGCGTTAGCATTGAGTCGCAGTGTAGATGTGTATCCTGGACACAATAAGGGACAGTCCTTATCAGACAAGGGCGCATATTGCGCTAGCAGTGGGTTGAAAAATGTTTATATATATATAAACACTAAAAAAAACAAGAAACAAAAAGAAGTGACCCCTCCTCTGGGTCCGCTGTATCTACACGCGACTCTAGAGTGCGTATCAGCTGGAACAATTCAAGTGAACTACTCAGAATTATCTACACACAAAATATATGGGTCTATGATCCGTCCGACAATGTCCCCGCACCCACGCCCGTCTCAGTCACCATTGACTCCTCCTCCAGTGCAACGTTAATCGTGGGAGGGGGAGGCGCCAATTCCGTCCTTGGTGGGGTTATAGGCCCCTCGACTACAGGCATGTCTACCACCATAGAATCAGTTAGTGCGACGTTAATCGCTGAAACATTGGTGGGTAGCGTACCATGCGCCGCTGTGCGTGGAATGAGGTTGACCCAGCTTGGGTCTGTGTCGTCGGCAGGCTTGGCATGCACTGCCGGACGTTTTAGAAGGTGGACCTGGTTCGGGTCCATGCCAATGAGGTAGTAGAGGCCATTGGCCTTGGGGTTCTCGGGAAGACAACTTTCTTCGTCGTGTTTGAACATGAGACAATAATGATCGTCTTTGGTCATCTCCCGCCATCCATCCCACTCTGGGATTGTGGGGGGGGTACTATAGCCGTTCAAGCGCTCCATGCGCTTGTCGTCGATCTGTTGGAAGATGTCCATAGACATCGTGGGTGCGTGGAACTGCTGTTCCAGGAAGACCACGCCGTAAGTATACGTGTGGTCCACCCAGTCGGCAGGTATCCAATTGTGCAGTAAGATGCGTAGCGCATCGTCGTCAGAGAAGTTACGTGCAAAATCATCAGGGATATGCACGGGGTGGAGTTCCAGCTGGGGCCCTCGTTGGGGCTCAAACGGCTGGTCGGGAAACATGTCATTGTATGAGACAATAGCCTCACGATACAAACCCGGGTGGGCCATGACGAGAGTCATGCGCCGCACAATCACGGGCTTGGCTGCGCTGTTAGCGCAAAGAGCTCGGCATAAGGCGAACCCGAAGAGGGTTCGCCAGTGCATGCGGTAGGCATTATCCACCGCAATGCCTTGATACGTGTTTTCCATACCAGGACAACCAAAGATCAGTGCGTACTGCGCAAGCTGATCCAGGTCAAACGGTGTGGAGGGGTCTTGAGCGCGCATTATGTGCAGCGTGGTCGAACCGTTGATAGGCTTCTACTCGGACTGAGTGCATCAAGGGACATTATAGGCCAACCGACACTTGACGTATTCAGGACTCTAGCGACCAGTTGGGAATATAGAGCAGCTCTAGCTCTGGCAAATTACTACAGAATGTGGAAACTTATCCTAACCCCTAGCTACCAGGCCTACAGCACACTCCTTTCACCTAGCCCAAGGACGAAGGAGGCTCATAACGTATAGCGCTAACACGACGGCGGGAGAGGACTATAACTAAACCCCGATCACTTCCAGAAGAAGCCAGCAGCAGGTGCTGCCATTAGACGAGGCACTTCAATCAGAAGTCTAAAGGGATCAACAACGGCGGCACTGGATATACTTAAATCCGACATCTGGACCTGACAGGAACTAATACAATGAGTAGCGCTGACATTAGCGCTCACGGCGTCTGTCGAGGATTTTCCGACCATACCCCGGAACGGCCTGGCCAATCGGAGTTATAGAAAAGTGAGCAGACTCGTACAACTCTAAGTCAATATAGAGTCACCGCAGGTCGCCGTGGGTCATAACGCCGTTGGTCGCCGTCAGCCATGTGCACAAGGTCGCCGTTGACAGGTCGCCGTTAGAGTAAACCACGAGGAGAGGCGCTAGGAGGTAGCGCCGCAGATGGACTTGTATCTTGGCAAACACGGTAGCGCACTGTATATAAAATAGCTACTTTTCATGTATATAACAACGAATTGTAACCCCTCAAACACACAGTTACACTTAGCGTTCAACTCGCGCTAGCTTCCTTCGACTTTGTCACTAAGTCGGGCGCTAGCTTCGTCTATTTCGTCTTCATTGTTTACGGTGCCACCTACGGGCACAATACGTTGCGCTATTCGACTTTTCTCCAATATTCTTACCTAAACTACGACGCTTACCGTCTGCCAGGTAGCCCCCGAAGCGCTATAATCTAGCGCATCGTTTTACTACTTCCACTTGAGCACACCGGGACCCTGTCAGGACTCCTCACAACTACGTACGCCAAGCGCTGGAGACGGCGTTGTACTGCGTATACGTCCAGCGCACCCAACCACAGTTGGCGTCATCATTTTGGAGCCCACCGCGAGGGGTTCTTCTGAGACAGAATTCCGCCGGAAACTCGAGCCCAGCGACAGCGCCGCCTCCTGTTGGAGAGCGCGTTTGAACCAAGTACCACCGACTCACCACACTTACCAGGCGCGCTACCGAGACAGACTTTGGATCAGGAGCTTGAGGCCGCCCCAGACAGCTTAGCCGAAAGCTTTTTCCCTTTTTCCCGACCATTTGAGTACTTAGCAGGCGAAAACCATACGCCGCTTACGCCTCTAGAAGAGTTATCTAGGCTATTATCGCCAGAACCTAGCACCCTTCCTACCTCGACAAATACACCTATCGGTATGGATCAGCCGAACAATCAGCGCATGCCACCCCGAAACCACTTCTCGTCGCCAAAATGGGACGAAACGAAACCTCGCGAACTAACGCAGTACTTCAAAGAGTTGGAGTATCTGCTACGCGACTGTCGGGTGACCGACAATACACAGATGAAAGAATACGCCGCCAGATACGTCTCATACGACACAGCCAAATCATGGACAGGGCTGAAGGAGTTCCAAGGACTTACTAGTGATGCACCACCTAGGCCTTTTACCTATGATGAATGGAAAAAGGCCATCATTCATTTATATCCTGGCGCTGAAGAAGCTACGCGTTATACGGTAATGGAAATCCAGAAGCTAGTACAGGACACTTTCGCGGCTGGTATCTATACATTAGGAGCGCTATCAACTTATTATCGTGATTTCCAGCGGATAGCGAGATGGCTGGTCCAAAATGGGAAGTTATATGGGAACGAGGAGCGCCGTTTGTTTCAACAAGGATTCCCGACTTCGTTATGGACTAAGATTGCGCGACGCTTGGAGATCATTATGCATGACCATCACCCCGAGGAACCATACGACATAGAAAAGGTCTTTGAGGCAGGAAAGTGGGTATTAAAAGGCACGGATACGGGTATACCATTACAGCGACCTGGGGCGGACCACGGAGGAATGGCACCCAAGACAGAGTCGCCAGCGCCTAGCGCCGCCAATGACCGTAATGGGTACGTCAAGAAGGAGGATTTGGAGAATGCCGTTAACAATGCAGTCGCTAACGTCATGAATAAACTGGAAACCTTGATCTCGACTAGTCTCTCGGCGCCTAGAAACAACGTACCGACGGGACTTTGCCATTTTTGCGGCGAGGCAGGACATACCATGACCAGGGGTAGGTGCGCTATCCTTGAACAATATCTGCGACAAGGGAAGGCGCGCCGGGGAATGGACGGGAAACTAGTCTTACCTTCGGGCGCTATCATTCCCCTATATCCCGAGCATAAGACGTTCCAGGGACGCATTGACGAGTGGCACCGTCGGAACCCCGGGAACTTAGCGACAGGCAACCTGAATAGCACGACGACAACAGAAGCGGAGGCGACTCCTCAACAAGCACTAATTCACGAAGTACTCCAGCTAAACGCTATCAGTGACCGACCCACACAGAAGCAGAGGCGACTCCTCAACAAGCACTAATTCACGAAGTACTCCAGCTAAACGCTATCAGTGACCGACCCACGCTATCCCGCGAGGAAAGGATTGAGACGCTAGAAAAGGAACTGAGGTCGCTAAAGAATCAGGTCTTCGATGGAGTGGAGATCAAAAAGGGCAAGCAGCCTTTAAAGGATTACAGACCGTCGGGTGCGACGACAGGCCCCACCCCAACACCAGCCTCAACCTCTAGCGCTAACGACGAAGTACCAGAAGCCACCAAAGCACCGGCCGTTCCGGAACCACCGCTACATCCTTACGCTGGACTAGGAGGCAACTACGCCCCGCCCCTCAATCGTAACTTTGGAGCGCCAGATAAGCCTACGGGGGGATATCGACCCACGGCGCCTATATATGATCTGGAGAAGTCGAAGTTAGTTTTTGATCGTATCATGCAAAGTCAGGTTACGCTATCGGTAGGAGAGTTATGCAGCGTGGCGCCAGATGTCAGGAACCAGATGCGTACCGCGGTTACCCCTCGACGAAACGTAGCTAACAATGTAGCGACGGTGGACGAATGCGACGACGCGCTGCCTGGTTTCGCATATATAACCGAGACGGTAGCTCCTGAAACCAAGGAAGAGGTCGCACCACCTAAAGAAGCCACGTCCGTTGACCCGGTCGAAACCTACCTCAAATCGCTAAGATCTAGCGACGATCCCGCCATCTTGACTGTAGCCCAAGACTCTCACGCGATTCGCTCAATTATGCTGACAGTTGATGGGAAAAGCGAAATAGAGTCGATCGTGGATAGCGGATCCCAAATTATTTCAATGGCTGCCGACGTCGCTAACGAGCTGGGTATCATTTACGATCCAACGATCATTCTTAACATGCAGAGCGCTAATGGCACGATCGATCAATCCTTGGGGATGGCTCGGAACGTGCCATGTGCTATAGGCGATCTAACGTTCTACCTACAAATTCACATACTTAGATCGCCTGCCTACGATTTATTATTGGGCAGGCCCTTTGATGTGCTAGCGCGATCAGTAGTCAAAACAATGTCCGAGGAGGAAACGACGCTAACTATTAGCGACCCCAATTCTGGAGTCAGGAGGACGGTACCAACATTTCCCCGAGGAAGGTTCCAGAAGCCTGGACCAAGGAAGCAACCTTACGTTAGCGACGAACCTTGCGAGTGTTTTCCGGCGCCATCGAGGAGATGAGTGATGAGGATCATGGAGATGAAGCGCTTGTTAGCGACGAACCTTGCGAGTGTTTTCCGGCGCCATCGAGGAGATGAGTGATGAGGATCATGGAGATGAAGCGCTTGTTTTGGACTATAATCATCGGACTGGGCAAGTAACCCTTATATCATATACCCCTTTAGCCCCTGAGATCTTGAACACTTCTACGTCGCTTACTAGCGAAGCTTTATCCTACTTATACCTCACTGCATCCGATATTACTGAAAATCTTTCGACAGACACTTATTTCGTTTCTTCCCCTGATTCTAAAGAACCTTTGATATCCGGTTTCGCTAGAAACCAGAGTTCCATTTATAATACGTTTGCTAACAACAGTACCCCTAAGCGCAAAGGGGTTCAGGTTAAAAAGAAATACAAGCCCGTAGCGCTTAAAACGAAACCGGTAGCGAGCGGTGTACCCGAAGAATTTCGCATCGAAAGAAAGATCATTGGAGACCCGTTAGCGACCCTTCCCGAACTTAATCCGAACCCGCCACCCTTTGAACCTACTGGACGATTTACGGAGGAACGACGGGCGCTATTCCTTAGCACCCACGATACAGGCTTTCTATCGACGGCGGAACTAGATGTATTGACCGACATTATGCGAAAACAGAACAAAGCATTTGCTTGGGAGGATTCTGAACGCGGTAAACTGAGAACTGACTTCTTTCCGACATTATGCGAAAACAGAACAAAGCATTTGCTTGGGAGGATTCCGAACGCGGTAAACTGAGAACTGACTTCTTTCCACCAGTGGTTATACCCACAATACCTCATGTACCTTGGACCGAGCATAACCGCCCTATACCGCCGGGTATTGAAGCTGAAGTTTGCCAAATTATTCGTTCCAAAATAGCGGCAGGAGTTTACGAGCCTTCCAATTCGGCATACCGGTCACGATGGTTTTGTGTACTGAAGAAAAATGGAAAGCTACGTATAGTTCATAGTTTGGAGCCGCTAAACAAAGTCACGATTCGTCATTCAGGGGTACTGCCCTTCCCTGATCACGTCGCTGAATCGTTTGCAGGAAGAATATGTGGCGCTACCCTGGATCTGTACGTTGGCTATGACGAGCGCTTGATTCACCCTTCCTCTCGCGACTTAACGACATTTCAAACGCCATTCGGAGCGCTACGACTGGTTACACTTCCCATGGGGTGGACGAATTCGGTACCCATATTCCACGACGACATTACGTTTATTCTACAACCCGAAATACCCCACCATGTGCTTAGTTTTATCGACGATGTTGGCGTTAAAGGCCCAAAAGATTGGCGCCTTGTAGATGGCAAGCCCGAAGTGCACCCGGAAAATCCTAATATCCGCATGGCGCTATGGGACTTCTTCCAATTGGTCAACCGGGTGCTCCAGCGCATGAAATATTGTGGTGGAACGTTCTCGGGACACAAGTTGGTTCTTTGCACGCCACAATTTAAAATTCTAGGGCACGTTTGCATGCCAGAAGGCAGGATCCCTGAGGAGAGCCGATTAGCGCTTTTAGAGAAGTGGGGAGTCTGCCATAACCTCTCGGAAGTTCGCGCGTTTCTAGGCATGGTAGGCGTGCTGCGCATGTTCATACACCATTTTTCACATCGAGCGCACGCGCTAAATCGCTTAACTCGTTCAGGGGTCCCCTTCGAATTCGGACCCGACCAAATTAACGCCCAAAAAGACTTAGTGAAGGCACTGCAGGAAGCGAAGCCATTGGTACCCATCGATTATACTACATCCGATCCAGTTATACTTGCCGTCGACACTTCTTACATCGCGGTTGGCTTCTTTTTGTGTCAATGTGATAGCGCGAATCGAAAAATCAGACGCTACAATCGCTTCGGATCGATTACCCTTAACAACAGAGAATCGCGCTACAGTCAGCCCAAACTAGAATTATATGGACTGTTTTGAGCGTTCCAGGCGCTGCGCATGTATCTTATTGGGGTTCGAAACCTGATTGTCGAAGTGGACGCACGCTACATCAAAGGAATGCTTCAGAATCCAGACATTCAACCTTCGGCTAGCATGAATCGCTGGGTGGTAGCGATACTAATGTTCCACTTCGAGCTCGTGCATGTCAAAAGTGCGTTTCATGGACCTGATGGACTATCTAGGCGACCTAGGCAACCGGAGGACGAAGCGCTAGACGAAAGCGATAATGACGTATTTGACGACTGGATTGACCGGTTGCACGGTTTCATACATATTATTCAATTGCCTATTACGGCCCTTCGCGAAGACCGACCTGTCTCGACCTGGCTACACCCTATCATTCCGTACCAACCTAATCCGTATCAGGCTCCATCGACTTTTTACACGGCCAGTATCTATAACGTCGCTAAGCCGCATAATGATCTAAAGATAGTTGAGGAACCAAGACCCTTACGGGAAGATAGTCGCAACCTTCCATATTCAGCGGTACCTCGTAGCGCCAAGGCTAAGTCAGAAGACCAACGAGTTGATCAGGTTAGGAAATGGTTACAGGATTTGCGACGACCATCAGACCTTACAGACACGGAATACGCCACCTTCATTCGATATGCAACGACTTTCTTTATGGTTGAAAATCGGCTTTGGCGACGAAGTAGGTCTGGCGCGCACAAATTAGTAATCAAGCCAGAAGGCCGCATCAGGATTTTGCGCGCTATGCATGATGACTTGGGACACCGAGGACTCTACGCGACGCGGGCAAATTTATTGGAACGCTTTTGGTGGCCTCAAGTTAGCGCTGATATAGCATGGTATATTTGTACTTGTCATCTCTGCCAAATCCAACAGACGCGCCAAGTCCTTATTCCCCCAACCGTAGCGACTCCAGCACCCTTGTTCGGAAAAATATATATCGATACTATGCACATGCCCAAGTCGGGACGCTACAAGTACATTATCCAGGGAAGGTGTTCTTTGGTACATTATCCAGGGAAGGTGTTCTTTGGTACATTAGCCGGAGTTCCGTATGCTCCAGTGGGAAAATACCGACGCTATAGCTAAGTGGCTCTTCGAAGATGTTATTTGCAGATGGGGAGCCCTTCACGAGATTGTTACAGACAACGGAGCGCCAATAGTTAAGGCGCTTACCTACCTCGCGAAGAAATACAACATACAGCATATTCGGATCTCAGGATACAATAAACGCGCTAACGGTATAGTGGAAAGGCCACATTTTGACGTACGACAGGCGCTATTTAAGGCGGTAGACGGCGACGAAAGTCGCTGGAGCGAAGCGACTTATTCGGTCTTTTGGTCTGAACGAGTTACCGTACGGAAGAGGATGGGCTGCTCTCCCTACTACGCGGCGACTGGCACCCATCCCCTGCTTCCAGCAGACGTTGTGGAGGCAACATACCTACAACCACCACCTAACTCAATCCTGTCCTCTACCGACCTTATCGCTAGGCGTGCCATCGACTTACAACGGCGCATGGAGGATCTAGCGCGCCTACACGAGGTAGTATTTCAAGCTAGACGACAAGCCGCACTACGATTTGAAAGCGAGCATAGCGCTACTATCCGGGACTACAATTTTACAGCTGGCGCCTTAGTGCTAATGCGCAACTCGAAAATCGAAGTTACCCATAACAAAAAGATGCGACCTCGATACCTAGGGCCCCTCATAGTCGTTTCCCGCAATAGGGGAGGAGCCTACGTACTCTGCGAGCTGGACAGCTCGGTTTTGCATCGACCGGTAGCAGCGTTTCGACTCATTCCCTACTTAGCGCGTGAACACATTCCACTACCTTTGCCGGCACTAGACATTGACACGGCCAAACTGCGAGAGCTTGAAGAGACTGAATTGGTGGACGATGACGAGATCATTCCTGATGACGAAGAGGAACAATAAAAGACCACGGGAAACGAGGCGCCAGCGGTTAGTGCCCCCTCCAATGGACTTAAAACATGCGCGAGTAATCATGAAAAGGGTGCATAACTTGACGATACTAATACATGCGGCATTACCAAACTATATTTGACTACAAAAAGCTTAAGACAACGACGACGACCGCCGACGAGGACCCTTGACTCGCTCCTTGTGTCGCCTATAGGCGGGAGGAGCACCGGAAGGGGGACAAATGGCAGCGTTAGGCGGCACGGGAGGAGCGACTGGAGGAGGAGGTGCGGGAGCGACTGGAGAAGGAAGTACGGGAGCGCGAGGAGGAGGCACAGGAAGGGCGATTGTAGGTGGAGCGCGGGAAGGACCCGGGGGAACGGTGGGACAAGTAGGGGACAAGTACCACCCGGCCTCGTCCGAGCAACGCTCTAAAGCTGTGAAAGGAACGATCACGCGGTCAAGCACGGCTCTGCTGGCGTTAAGGTTGACAAGAACCGGAAGGGGGAGCCAGGAAAGGCTCTAGATAAGGGGCAGGGAGTTAGCTAACCAAAGGCGCTAAGGTTGACAAGAACCGGAAGGGGGAGCCAGGAAAGGCTCTAGATAAGGGGCAGGGAGTTAGCTAACCAAAGCTGGGCGAAAGAAGGATATAGGTACTAACCAAACCCCCGGTCTCGCGGAGAAGACTATGAAGGCTCAACGCGGTACCAGTAATGGTCTGCTCCTACGACACGCATAAGTATTCCCTAAAGCATGCGCTAATAAAGGGGTTTACGGTGACTAGGGACGGGTCTGTATCTATCTCCCATTCGGCGGAGGCCGCTAGCAGGATCCGGTATCGGCGCACAAGGGTCAATATGTTGCTGTTCTCTTGCAGAAAGCCGCCGTCAGGCATTAACGCGAGGAAGCGCTCGAGGCGATCTAGGATGAGAGGCCGGTGAACGAGTACGGGGTCATCAAGAAGGAGGGAAGGTTCTGGCATGATATGATACTAACCGGGTTAACAGCGCCAGAACCCATAAAATACCTCAAGCTACGTGCAGGGTCGCGGATACTTGGGAACTCTTACATGCGCAAAACAATCATGAGGGGGGGGGAAGGCAGTGATGCATTTCATATAACTACGACAAAAAGAAATCAACTAGCCAAAATCTGTCAGCCCGGTGGCGCCACGGAAAAGAAGGAGCCGACTTACATAAACAACATGGAAGACGGACGAGCATCAAGGCCCGGGCAGAAGGAGAGGCCTGGGAGGCCTCCAGCCTTCAGTTGGACCGCGAAAAAGCCGGCCACCAGTAGACGAGCGGGGCGCCTAGCGGGGCAATGCGTTAGAAGGAAGAAAACAAGGTAATAAGGTAACGGACCAGGTAGTGACTCTCCTCCAGCAGCAACTCAAGACGCTCCTTCGTTTCCTTGGTCGCGATTTGCTTTATTGGGCGACTATCAGAAGAGAAGGAGGGCGAAAAAGGCAATAGCGCACCTGAAAAATCCGACTCCAGTTTTTCTCCATACCGAAACGGGTCAACGGCAGGTCATCGTTCCAGATCTCACAGGCCACACGAAGTAGCTGGCAGCGACGACCTAATTCCACGACTCCGTCGGTCAGTCCGGGGACGCCAACCGCTGGGTAGTGGTGGAAGAACGAGGTAGCGCGTTCCAGGAAAGTGGGGGGATCAATTACGACGTGAGCACGATCACAACGGGCGGTCCACACGATGCCGGTTGGGCTTTCCATCGCGAAGACTGATGAGATGCTGTCGAGGCATGGGCAATTTATAGGACTAGGACGGTGTTTCAACTAGCGACAGCGTGGGAGGGCACTTCTCAAGGGGCTTGGACCCTGACACAGACACGAACCAATAGGATGCGCTGGAAACCATTTTAGGTCGCACAAAGAGGGAATTAACCTTCAAGATCTAGCGCTTAACACGAACCAATAGGATGCGCTGGAAACCATTTTAGGTCGCACAAAGAGGGAATTAACCTTCAAGATCTAGCGCTTATAGCCACCATCACCGAATAACCACAAGCGATCAGTGGCACTCTATTTCTTATACATTAAAACTTCTTGCATGAATCCGATTTTTTTCTTCTGCAGACGATACCTATTTTCTACTAGCTGATATATTTGGCTTATTGGCCTTTTTCGCGCTCTAATAGGGGTTTTGTATTGATGATTTACTGACTTTTTTTTTTTCTTACTTTTTTGAATACAAACTGACGATTTCAAGGGGAGGGGAGGATTTTGGTATGGCTATCACAGACGTATCAAAATTTTCAAAGTCCACAAAAATTGCCCTCCGGCATCATCAGCTACTCCCATCAAAACTCACATGGCGCTAGCTGACTCAAGCGCAATGTCATCATGGAGATAGCAGGAGGAGCTCACGGCGCGCTAAGGTGGAGACACGAGGACAGAGGAGGGCGAGTTCGCTACCGACGGCGTTGGTCGCGTATCTGGCGAAAAGAACGGATGAAGAAAACTCATCCCCAAGCCAAGGATAGGCGTCGCCGGAAACGCCGCATGGCAGCTAAAAAGGATCGAACTTAGCAGGTCAGCGGAGAGACGAACCAACTAGGAAATGCAGACTTACTCGAACGGTTACGGGAGCACGGGGGGTCCATTCATGGCGCTCATCGCCTGGGGACAAACTAGGAAATGCAGACTTACTCGAACGGTTACGGGAGCACGGGGGGTCCATTCATGGCGCTCATCGCCTGGGGACATGGCCCTAGCGGAAGAAAGGCGGATGCCGTAGGAAGGCAAGTACCTCCAGCGGCGGCGGCGCTCGCCCTGAGCTACTAGGGTCCCTTCGGACTCAGGCGCAGTAGAGGACTCGCGAGTACTGGGGAAAGAAGAGAGGCTACGAGGAGGGGTAAGAGATGGTGTAATAGGAAGGGCGATGGGGGAGGCGCTAGCCGCGACAGGCTCGGGAGCAGGGGTAGCGCCGGCAACAGCCATGACGACATCTTCGGCAGGAGGGATATTCACGACAACTGGAAGCGAGGGAGTAGGGGAACTAGCGACGAAGAGGTTAGCATCACCTGGCGAAGAAAACCCGAAGACTACGCACCGGTTACCACTGGGGCCACTCTGATAAGGGTTAGCGGCGAAAGGGGGAGTAATGCGAAGCAGAAGAGCGCGTACCGCCAACAGCGCATCGGTGTCGACTACAGGCCCAGCCTCATCATCATCCTCGCCCTCGGCGTCCCTCTCGGTATCCTCGCCTTCATCAGTAGACGACTCGGTAGAAGACAAGACGACAGGAGTAGCAGGCGCTAGCTCCCGGCGCTTACCGGGACTCTTGCTAGGAGAGGCGACAATAGGCTTACGCTTTGAAGGGACGGGACAACGGGGAGAAGCAAAGGGGGCAGGGACTCTTGCTAGGAGAGGCGACAATAGGCTTACGCTTTGAAGGGACGGGACGACGGGGAGAACGGGCAAAGGGGGCAGTCACGGTAGTACCATCTTGGGTGATGGGAAGCGCTAGGCTTGCAGCGCTAATCACAGTGGGCTGATGAGTAGCAGCCAAATCGCGTTGCTGCAACACAAAGGTCCGGGCGTTACGAACTAAGACTGCACGCTCGTAATTGCGCTGCATGATAGCATCCCTACCACGTTCGCGAGTACGAATCCCATTGAAGGCACAGCCCCGTTTCAACGCATCGCAACGGTAGCAGGGAAGAGAGGCGGTAGGAAACCAGCAACCCTCAGGATCGTTTTCAGACCAGCATTTATCGCACTGGGAAAGAAGTTAGCGACGTCATCAAACTTTCAGGGACAAACATGCACTTACCGCACCAATCTTCGCCCTAAAGGCGCGGCGCTCCACGGGTGCCACCGTAACCTTCTTCTTAGCGCCAAGCACCTGGACACCAGCCGGGAGGCCGGTATCAATGACGGTAGTATCGCGACGAAGGCGCAGCAAATCACGAAGCTCCGCATCGGTAAACATAGTTTGGTTGGGCGCCTAAGGAGGGCTCGATCAGGCGCTAGAAACAAGCGATCTTAAAAGGAAATGCTTACGACATACAAAGGGGCAACACGAGCAGGGAGATTGACCTAAGAAGAAGAGTGAGTAGAAGAACTAGAGGCAAGAAGACAAGGACGCACGGTACGTTTGGGAGGACTAGCGAGAGTAGGGGGCGCGCGATTAATAACGACGGCGAAGTTACGGGGGGGAAGGCGAGAAATAGTATGGGTAGGTCCGGGCCGGGGCTCACTGGCGGTAACGGCAATCCGTTTGATGGCCGAGTGAGGAGGCGCAGTACGAGTGGGAGAAGCGACGATGGGTGCAGGGCGAGCGGGAGAAGCATCGCCACGAAAAGGACTACCAAGAACGGGAGGAGGCAGAACGGAAACAGGAGCAGCAGGAGCGGCCGGAACGGAAGGAACGGTAGAGGCCGACGGGGCACTAGGAAGACTTGCAACGGTGGGCGACGTAGCAACCGACTACTCAGGGTTAACACGGAAAATGTGAGGAAGAAAAGGAGGGAACTCACCTCGCCAACCTCGGTACTAGCCAGCAGGGCGTCGATCTCGTCGGATAGGGAAGGAGCCTAGTATGGGCGCTGAACCTTAGCGCCACGAACCTAAAATCAAACCTAAAAACTTACGAACAAGTCCGCGAACGGTAGCAACCAATCGGCACCCTCATATTCACGGTACCGAGCCATGCACCATTCACGAACCTCGACGCCCCGCGCCCAGGAACTGTCAGAGCCGCGGACCACGAGCCAGCGCCGATAGAGTTGCATAATGCCAGGGACGGTTTGTGGCGCATCGGCGGGACCGACAGACTTAGCGCGATCGAATAAATAAGAGGCTTTAGCCAGGAAATTGCGAAGAGCAGAGGCATCGAAAGGAGTGGACATGTCGGAAAGATGGGAAGGAAAACACGAGAAGGTGAAGGGCTAAAAACGATTTTTATAAGGCACCGGCGGCAGCATACGGACCGTAGCGCAGTCAAATTAATGACGGCATTTGACTGAGGACAGTCAATTTTTCAGTTGGGGGGAGATGATAGGCTTCTACTCGGACTGAGCGCATCAAGGGACATTATAGGCCAACCAACACTTGACGTATTCAGGACTCTAGCGACCAGTTGGGAATATAGAGCAGCTCTAGCTCTGGCAAATTACTACAGGATGTGGAAACTTATCCTAACCCCTAGCTACCAGGCCTACAGCACACTCCTTTCACCTAGCCCAAGGACGAAGGAGGCTCATAACGTATAGCGCTAACACGACGGCGGGAGAGGACTATAACTAAACCCCGATCACTTCCAGAAGAAGCCAGCAGCAGGCGCTGCCATTAGACGAGGCACTTCAATCAGAAGTCTAAAGGGATCAACAACGGCAGCACTGGATATACTTAAATCCGACATCTGGACCTGACAGGAACTAATACAATGAGTAGCGCTGACATTAGCGCTCACGGCGTCTGTCGAGGATTTTCCGACCATACCCCGGAACGGCCTGGCCAATCGGAGTTATAGAAAAGTGAGCAGACTCGTACAACTCTAAGTCAATATAGAGTCACCGCAGGTCGCCGTGGGTCATAACGCCGTTGGTCGCCGTCAGCCATGTGCACAAGGTCGCCGTTGACAGGTCGCCGTTAGAGTAAACCACGAGGAGAGGCGCTAGGAGGTAGCGCCGCAGATGGACTTGTATCTTGGCAAACACGGTAGCGCACTGTATATAAAATAGCTACTTTTCATGTATATAACAACGAATTGTAACCCCTCAAACACACAGTTACACTTAGCGTTCAACTCGCGCTAGCTTCCTTCGACTTTGTCACTAAGTCGGGCGCTAGCTTTGTCTATTTCGTCTTCATTGTTTACGGTGCCACCTACGGGCACAATACGTTGCGCTATTTGACTTTTCTCCAATATTCTTACCTAAACTACGACGCTTACCGTCTGCCAGGTAGCCCCCGAAGCGCTATAATCTAGCGCATCGTTTTACTACTTCCACTCGAGCACACCGGGACCCTGTCAGGACTCCTCACAACTACGTACGCCAAGCGCTGGAGACGGCGTTGTACTGCGTATACGTCCAGCGCACCCAACCACAGTTGGCGTCATCACCGTCTTCTTCGTGCGCAGAAAGTGCCCCGGAATGTGTCGGCGCTCAACGAGTGCAAGGTTGTCAGAGCCCTGGATTGGGTTGACAAGGTTCTGGTAACGGGGGTCCTTCATCAGGAGCGTCATTGTTTGGTCATGTAGCAACTCATCGGTTTGTTGAGCGAACATCTGAAGCTCCGTGATGAGGAGATAGGCGGTGATCCGTTCACGACAGGGAGCGTGCTTGTTCGAAAAGTACTTGTAGAGCCGATCCAGCTCTAATGGACTGCGGGGGAGGCCGCGAGGAGAATACTTGTAGATAACGCTGGCAGGAATGCCAGCACAGTGCCCAGAAGCGAACTCATATGCTGCAGCCCGGTTGGCCTCGGCGCCCAACAGCATGGTATTTGAATGATACAAATAATAGGTGCAGTGGCTAAGTGCTCCTCTGAAGCATGAGTTTATTCGCTCAATATCGAGCGGTCCCCACACCTTCACCCCCAATCCATTGGGAATTCTCCCTGAGAACTCATCCTCAGCCCTCAGTTTAAGGGCCTGCATCTCCTTGGCGCGGATCGCCTTCTTTTTTGCAATGCGCTTATTGCGCGATACTTTCTGGAATCGGTCTGCCGCCGATTCCCCTTCTTCTGCCTCCTCCTCCTGCTCCGAGCTCAACTCTCCATAGTCACTCTTGTCAGACAAGGAGGCCACTGGTGCTTTGCCTTTGCCTTTTCCAGGCATGGGACAATTCCTCGAGGTCGCCACCAGACCATCATATTGCTCTGGCAAGCGAGGGTCGGTGGTCAAGACGACCACAGGAAAGTGTGCCTGCGGAGCGGGCATGGTAACAGGTAACAGGAACAACATTGAGACCTTCCCGGCTTGTGTGGGAATGCCTGCCGGGAACTCGATCACCTCCAGCTTGGAGGCATCGAGAGGAGGCTTACAGCCTCAACGTTGGCGTGCAGACCCCGACTTGGCCAGGGCGGAAAGTTCAAGTGGTGGCTGAGCCACCGGAGGGGCAGGCGCATTTCGCGCCAGAGTTCTCCCTCCAGGCTCAGCGCAAGGGACTACAGTAATGGGCGCTCTCGGCGCCACAGCGACAGTTTTGGGCACCCTAGTTGGGGCCCGAGACAATGCGGTTTCCCGCTGACCCAAGGACAGACCTGCCAAGGGTTCACTGACCGCAGCCAGCGACTCTGACAAGGCCTGAGGACCCGGATCAGGTAACCGAGATGACAAAGCAACGGGCTGAACAGGCTGCTCACGGCGTGCGACTTGCGCTTCCACTGGCATCCTTGCCTGTGGAGGCTTGACCGGTCAACTGGGCTGATACTTAGCCCTCTTGACCTCTGCGGTCGGTTCCTCGAATGACGAGACTTTGCGCTTAGACACACGTTCAATCTGTTCCAGCGCTGCAACGCGCTGCCTCTTCATCAGCTCGATCTGGTCGAGCAGTCCCTCCATTACCATCACGGCCAGACTGTCCTGCAGGAAGGACGCAGTTGAAGGTACTGGCTGTCCCGCTGCTTCCAATCTGCCTAGCAGCACGTCTGGCACTGCTACTCGGCAGGCTTTTTGGTGGGACCTGTTTGTCCTCCACCTCCTGTACAGTCACTCTGCGACCATCTAGCCAGTTGCATTCATCACGCCGCTTTTCAGTCGCGTGATAGTGCGCCTCAACCGACCATCTGTGTCGTTTAGCACAACTTTTTCCGCCTTCACAGGCGTACCATTTACAACGACCATGTCGGCCTCAACCGACCATCTGTGTCGTTTAGCACAACTTTTTCCGCCTTCACAGGCGTACCATTTACAACGACCATGTCGTTCACGAAATCCAGCGACACCTTATTCTTACGCATGAACGGTGTACCGATGATCATATCATAGCGATCAAAATTTGCTATGTCCACATATTCTTTTGTTGACGTCCCTGACGTCTTTATTTTCACTTCCACGCCAAACTGCACCATGGCGTGACTCCCTACAGTCCCCAGCTGGAGCATCAACGGCTCCTCCAGTTCATGAACATGAATTGCATTGACGTGAGCAAACTGGGGTGTAATGCCCGTCGTGGTACTCCCGGAGTCCCACAATGTCCACGCCGGATGTCCATTGACATCAACATACGTGACCAGGCACTCCTTCTCCTCGGGAGTATAACGTGGCCTCTGCAACTTATTAGTTGCCTTCTGCAGGGTTACGCGTCTCATTCGGACGCGCTGATCTCCACGGTACTCAGTCAGTGCAAACAGGTGTTCTTCCTTGTCATCATGAGCGTAATAGTCGCTGTCGTAGACGTCCACTGCAATGTACTCGTCGCCATCAATCTGGACGCTCTCGGCATCATCCACTTCTGACCCGTCAGCCTCTACTTGCAGCTCCTCCTCGATTTTGTCGACAATTTCATCATCCTCATCGTCACTGACGACATCGCTTGGTGCCGCAGCCGTATGGGCTGCTCAGATGTGTGCCTTAGGAGGGGCAGGGCACTCCTTAGCAAAATGCCTGCTCCTGCCACAATTGTAGCACGCTGAGGGGTCCCCAGCAGGCCTTCTCTGGCCGGGCACTCCTTAGCAAAATGCCTGCTCCTGCCACAATTGTAGCACGCTGAGGGGTCCCCAGCAGGCCTTCTCTGGCCCACTCCTGGAACTCCAGCAGTTTTACCCGCCATACGCGCTGCAGGCGCCACTACTCCTCTTGGTGCTACTTGATTCTGACCCAAAACGGGTCGACTGTCCTTCGCTGGCAATTGTCCAGCAGGTTTCGATCGAGGCCGTTGGCCTCCAGGAATTGTCTTGCGAACCACGAATCGCGGATTGCAATTGTTCTCCATCTCCGTCCGCTTGGCTAGGAAGGTTCCCACCTTCACTGCCTGACGGTTCACTGGTCCTCAGCGTGAACTACGCTGCTCATAATGGTTTGCAGTCCGTGTCGACTGCTCATAACGGATGGCATACGCCAAGAACTCGGTCACAGTATTGACCTCTGGAGACAGATTGTCGTCGCGTATCAACGCTCGTCTCATGTCTGCTGGTATTCCGTCCAGGAATGTCTCACAAATAGTGTATTCGTCTGGATAGACGGCCATATTCTGTGCATGACCCACCAGGTCATCATAAAAGGTCTGGACGCCAGTCTTAGCGTTATACACTGCCTTTCTAAAGGCATCACGGGCTTCCTGCATTGTAGCAGCGTTGACAAAACGATTGTACAGTCCTATCAGGACTTCTTTAAATGTCCAATGCGGTTTGTCGTGATTGATGTGGAGAACATGGCGACAGAACCAATTCCGAGCCTCTCCCTCCATAAATTTGTGTAGCACAAATATCCTTTCCTGGTCCATGTTGTCTCCACCATAGCAGCATGCTGCGAGGTGGTAACACACGTCCATGGCCCAGTCCTCCAGTTGAGAGAACCTATGTCCTCTGGCATACGCACGTATGTGCTTACCATCAGATTTACGGGGACTTACCCCAGCCGGAAACTTAAATCTGACTCCAAGGGAGTCATCCACCAGACGAGTGAGGCGGTCGTGCATATGATCCATATGGATCCTGACCGCTTCGTTCATTCCCGGCATAGTTTCACGCAAATCATGAGGTGCGGGCATCGAAAATGCCCGAGGACTGCAAAATAGGTGCTTATTGGCCGCTCTTTCCGGCTGAGGAGTGGGCGCTTGCCTCACTTGTTGCTCTGCTGGTATTCCACCAGCCTGCCTGCCATTATCACGACAATTATCATTGTCTCAATCATTATTTCTGCGATCACGCTCTCCACCGTTGTTATTGCAACAACTTGGCTCCCTCCGTTTGTAGTAACTACTATCGTCACTACCACCCGAACCTCTGTCTGGTTCAGCTGTTCGAGCTGCAAATTGTCGCCGCATATCATCAACAGGCGTTACACCTTCACACCCTTCAAAGGCTACCCCCTGGTCGTCAATTAACGACTCACCATGATCACGCAAGTCCTGGTTGCATATTCTCTGGTAATTGATGTGTTCATTCCAGTTGTCCACTAGGTGGACGCGTCGTACTACACGTCGTGGTCACGTCCGCTCTTCAAGAATGTGGACTTTGTCCACCTCTTCCTTGATTGTGACTTGCTTATGAGGTGTTTTAACCTCCTGCACTGCAAGCAGTGCCTCTGGCTCTGCCGGAGTCATTGTCACAGTCTCTACCTCAGACAATGCCTGCTGAGGCACTCCGCTAACAATGCATTGACGGTTTGCGGCGTTCTGACGCCAAACGTAGTCTTGCTGAGACTCATTAGCCTGACAAGGTGCATTGAGCAATTCCATCGTATCCGTGATTAATGGCGCTCGTTGGCACACACTCATCTCACATTCTACTGAATCGGCTAGAGTAGCCGTTGAGACTGCTGACCCTCATGCCGCTTTGCGCTTAAGGTATTCTACCACTTCGAGTTCGAAGATATGCACAAACAATTCGATATATTCATTGGAATCTGCACGAGGTACATCGTGGCTCCTAGCAGCCAGCAATTATAAGTGCTTTACTACATAAAGCTGCAGACGCTTTTGCGTTGATTCCTTTGTGACCGCCGGATATCGGTTCAACACCAGCTGTAGCTGGATAGACAGGGTCGAATGCGACCATTTGCTTTCCTCATCATCTGAGGATTCCAGCTCGGACTCTAAGTCCATAACCCTTCTGAGGCCATCATGCCTCACCTGCGGCTGTTTGCTGGCTCTTCTGTGCAACTCTGGAATTCCAGGCACTGTTGACGCCTTTTCCAACCTTACGACCTCGTCGTCTTCCCTACTGACCACTATTGCTGGTCCTTGTGCCTGTCCTTGTGTCGTCATCGACAATGGTCCCGGTTCAGTGGCAGCATTGGCTATATATTCCAAATGCTGCTCAGTAGGCGCAGTCTGGAAGGGAGTACTATGTGCAAACGCGCTTCCTTGTACCAATTCTGAGTACTGGGTAATATCTGGTTGACCCTCAGAATGAGCTGACGAGCTCTCGGGCAATACCGGGTACATCAATGAAGGCATTTGGCTCACTGGCAGCGACACTCCTGAAACCCCAGATCTCTCTCCTGTTTACCACCAGGTCGTACAATGGACATCATCCGTAATATGAATAGCCCACCAGGCATCCCAAAGCTCATGCTGACATCGCGAGGTATCTTCTCGTCCCGCTTTGGCAGGGGTTGATATGCAGACGCGGATTGCGTCTTCCCCACTTGAGATACAGGTTGTTCACCTGTGCCTACAGCTGGGGCAGGGGGGTCCGGATCAAGAGAACCAGTCATGGAAACACGTTTTCGACGTGATGCCAACAGAGAATCGAGAGGTTTTGATGATAGTTGCCTAGTTGGTAACAAGCCTAGAGTCTGAAGCCGATAGCAGAAGATTTAAAAAAATGTAACCTTGGGTTACGAGCTAGAACTATCTGTGTATTTCACACAGTGCTAAATCAGACCGCAATATCGGATTTGACTAGTACTTAGTGCGAAAACAAGATGTTGTCTTACGTAATACTAGAGTAAACGATTATAGCGTCGTTGATGCTAGTAATACGGGTTAACTCCGTTACAGGAAAATACTGAGGCCTTAACCAAACAAAGTGAGGTTGAGGTGGAGGCTGAATTACTTATACATACTTGGAGCCCTAACCGAACAAAGTGAGGTTAGGATGGAGGCTTAGTTGGGGGGGGGGGTTTGGAGGCAAAGCCCCCAATGAGATGCTAGCTGCATGCTGAAGGCACGCGGCACAGCTCATAAGTATTTGGTTGGATGACCAGGTTTATTTATATTTATTTTGTTAATTTTTTAATCTTTTATTATTTAATGTGAACTGTGCTGCACCAGCTAGCCTAGCATAAGATAAGGTAGTTGACCAACTGAGACTTTTTTATTCTTTTCTTTTATGATTATAAGTATGTTAAATAACAGCTGTGTTAAGAATGATATATTTTATTTGTTTTTACTCAGACTATAATTATTTAAGCTAATTTATAGTTCAAATTCTATCTGCGTTAACTCATTTACACACTCATTTGAGTATTATTGTCTCATATAACACATGGAATAGAAATACGATCTCAATTGTCATATGATAATATTTACTACTATAAATCTTAAAATACTAAGCAAAACTGTATACAGCCTATTCACTTTCTGCTGCTTTTACTGTTGCTGTTCCTGTGCATAGACTTTATGTTCCTTCTTATAACTTATTTTTCTTTCTCTTTCTGTCCAACAATAACTGTCTTATCCAGTATAAGTGTGGTCATTGGTGGTTGTATTTATAAATGCTAATATATATGTTAATATATAATAACAATAAAAGCTACAATTCGTGCTTTTGACACAAATTTTGTAGTTCATTGAGGGCTTTTTCCCTCAATTCTCCCCAACTAAGCATTAATATAAGCTAAATTAAATTTTTCTTGAATGTTTCAGATTTTTTAAGCATTTATAAATCTTAGAAAAAAATCAAAAAGTAGTATATTAGTAGCTTTTGAATTATTCCTAATTTTTGAGTGATTTTCCTGAAATTATTTGAGTATTTTCCACTAACATCTCCTGAAAAATAGGCTAATTGAATTTTTCCTGAAAATTTCAGATTTATTTCAGCATTTATAAATCTCAAAAGAAAAAATAAATTAGTATATTATTAGCTGCTGAAATTTTTGTGATTTTTTTTATGTAATTTGTTGAGGAGATCATAGTATGCATGCACATGAAGAGACCATGAGATCAGTGTGCTGCAAACAGGAGAAAGAGGGAAGATAGAAACAGAGAAAACTATACAGTACCAAAAAAATATGGATTGGAACAGAGTAGTCACATCCTTAGTTGTTTTATCTATTGACTGAGGTGTGTAGACCTGCTTTGTCAGTTATATCATTAGACTAATATAAAAACATTACAGTTATTCTACCAACAGATTATAGGCCACTCAGATAAATAAACAACTCACTAAAACCAGCAGAATATGAGTAAACCAACCTTATTTCTGCTATCTATGGAGGAAAATTTTGATGAGTCAAACTGGACCATATTTAAAATGATGATAACTGAGGCAATCTGAGGATGTGGCCTTCTTGAGTACTTAAATAGAAACATAAAAAAACCAACCACAAAGACTGAGAACATCAAGACCACCAAAGCACCAGCCACAACATGGTGGAAAGCAACAAATTCAACATCTGATGAGTGGCAATAGTGATATGCCTATGCTCAGAGCATGATAGTGCTAAATATAATTAATTTAATTGGAGCTAGCATCAAACTCAATGGGACTGTAGCTAGAGCTTGGGAGTCTTTAATGAGGCTACATGATGCCAAGTCAGATTTAGGATTACTTCAGGTAGAGGAAAAATTCAACTCAATAAAGTACTAAGATGAGTCCAATATCAAGAGCCACTTCAGAGCCCTCTATACTGTGTGGACTAAGGCCAACAATTAGAAAGTGGACATAAGCAACATGAGATAGAGTGTATATTATCAATTCAATGCCTAGCTCTTGGGCCCTAGTCACAGAGGCACTATTTGACCAAAAAACCTTAGCTGACATCATTGTGAGACTTACAACCCATGCACTATTACTTCATAGACATGTTGTAATTGCACCAACCAACTCTGTGCAAGCACTGTCATCTCAAACCAATCAGAACTGTGTGGACTGAAGTAATGTGAAATGTAAGAACTCAAACTGCAGATGTACAGGCCACATAAAGAAGAAATGTTGTTGAAAAGGAGGCAGTATAGAAAGGCAGTACCCAGAGTGGTAGAGGAGAGGCAAGACAAATGCAGCCACCACAACATCATTGTCTCCTAACTACTGCCATCATGCTTCAGACAAACTCTGCAAATATTACATTAGCAGATAGGAATATGAACCCCTGATGCCTGGCCCTCTTGACATTAATCCACAATGCAAACTCCAAGAATGCAATCACATATGCAGACTCAAAAGCTAGCTGACACTTTTTCATGGACTGAGTAGATTTTATAACATATGGGCTGCCAGACAGTGCAGATGCAGTGGGTATCACAGCTGAGGGCAGTAAGTTCCAAGTTGCTGGGTGCAGATGCATAAGGAAATATATGAAGTTCAGTAATAAAATGATTAAGATTATCTTCAATAATGCCTTCTATGCTCCCATAATTTCATCTCACTCAGATGCCTAGTTTGCAAGATACTGGAACCTCAGAAGTCACCTTGCAACCCTGCCTCAAGCCTTACCATTCTCCAGAACAACAGACTAGCACATCCAAAACTGACTCCAATTGGCTTCAATGGCTACTATTAGCTATCAGCATCACCTATTATCCCAGTACTAGCATTTATCAATTCTACTGGATGTTGGCCAACACACAACCTCTTGGCCCCAATCTCTGCCACTCACCACTTAGCACTGGCTCCAACTCCCAGGCCTTGGCTAATACCAACCACATGTTTTGGACCCACACTTGTATATCCTGTCAACATTTAAACTCTTTTGGACAACTCCTCAACATTCAACATCCCCTCAGATAATATTCCCTGATCCTCCTTCAGATAGCACTTTGGTGCCCCAAGATACTGGCACTCCTCAGATACTGGAACTACCAGCTAACCGAGCTCCCCACTCCAACGAGTACTTAAACTGTAGCTAGCATCTCATTACAGTAGTCTTGATATTGCCTAAACTTTTGCCTTTTATTTTTGTCTACTTCAATCAATGTATTTTTCTACTCTCAAAGTCTCCTGGTCTTAGTCTTCTAGCCTTTGTCTCAGTCTCTTGATTTCTTCTTAGTATCACTTTGCCCTCTACCTAGCTCTATTTCTCTGCATTAATCCTTGGGCCTCATCTGCACCCCTTTCCTTCACTCTTATGAAAACCTGGTGCTCTGTGTGAGCTCTGAAAGACTCCTGCACCTCTCCAGAATCTCTGGAGCCTGCTTATCCTCCTTGTCATAGGTTCAGGACTGCCCATAGATGTCAAGTTTACCTAGTAAGAACTCATTCATCTGTGGAAGCCCCTGTAGTCAGCAGAACCTGATATAATATTAAGACTCTCCCTTACTTTGTTCTTGATGTCTGCACACAACCCAACCTACTACCCTGCTAGCTATTCAACTGATGCTTATAGTTGTCTGATATCAGAAAACTACAGCCACAGCACCTCAATCTTTGTACCTCTCTTCTATCCAGCACCCTGCTTCTGAGTTCCAGATCCAAATAGAGCCCCCTACAGACCCTCCACTAGCCAGCTACTCCTCCCAGATTGGCAAATATATATTAACAACTTCATCATGACTGGCTCCTACAGAATGATCTCTAGAAGACTCCTGGAGACTCCCTAGAGGGCTACTCTACCACTCACCAGTAGAGAATCCTTCGCACCATAGCCTTAACCCCCCCAGACCACCAAAACTCCAAAACCCTCTTATCCAAATTGACCTTGCTCTATGGCCACTTCACTGGCCCAACCTCCCTCCTCCCCTCTGGAATGTCAAATGGAAGACTACCTCTAGCAATGAGAAGAGGTACTGTGTGTGCTCTGCATATTCTCTGCAGAATTTACCCAATATATGTGCACCCTTCTGGTCACTCTCACCTGCCATGACCTCTGAGGCACCCTGGAAGACTGGGCCAACTGACTCCTTACTTTTCATGACCAGCTCCAGAAGGGGACCCTATCCAACAACACCAAAAAGACCCTGCAGATGAAGCTAATGCTCTGGAATAAGCTTCAAGCCCTTCTTAACAAGATCCATACCAGCCCCAACTCCTGCCACTTCAAGGACCCCTTGGACCTAGCTTGCTCCTTCTACATTCAGAGAAACAAACCCCAATCTGGCATCTAAGGGAACTCCCACCCCAAACTAACAACAACAAGAGGAGCTCAATGCTGCCTCTGCCACTCTGCAATCCTTGAACCCAATTAGAAACCTCTTTGAGCAACCTGCCACCCACTCTCAGCCCATCCCTGAGCCTACTTAGTATTCAGCATCTTTAACATCTGGGCACAAGCAGCAGAGGGCAACCCTCCACCCCCAGAGATCAATTTCACCTCCAATGGTGATAACACTTTGGAAGACATCCTCTCCTACATCAACAAACTCCAGGATCCCAGACTTCTCCTTTCAACAAACCAGGAAACCCTCCACCTGAGTTTGCCTGCAATTGCCCCCCCAGGCCTAAGAAGGATCCCTGGCTCTCTATAGTGCTGCCCAGCCCCAGGCAAAATAGGACTCAAGCCATCTTGCCTTCAAACTTGTGCCACTTCAAGCTCTCTCCAACCAAGGACCTCCACATCCTCTTATGGCCAATGTCCCATCCAACCTGCCAAACAAGGTCTATCCCAACCCCTGCTACCTCCAGAATGGCCCCCACATGACATTCTGAGCCCTGTTGGCCTCCCACCATCCCTGCATGGAAAAAGCCCCAACCCTCAGTAGGCCCCCAGACCACTATTCAGAGATTACAGACAGCCTCTGGAAGGGACTCCCAGGAAAGTGGGGTGCCACTGCAGACACCTTCCTGCCCTATTCAGGAGAAGAGAATCATTACTACTACTATTACAAACACTGCCTCTTCCTCCCACAACTAAAATGCCCAGAACAATATCTGGGATGCCCTCACCTATGAAGAGAAGCTAGATATTCAGAAACCTGAGCCCTTCTATGGTTGCAACTCCCAGAAGTGGCAAACTTTCCTTATGCAATGCCTCAACATGTTCCAAGCCAAACTGGTCACCTTCCAGCTCAAAGACTCCTGTATCGCATTCACTGCCTCATATTTACAAGGCCTAGCCTTTGACCACTACATGCCCCTCCTCCAATTTGACCCCAACAACCTCATGCTATCCCAGTAGGTGGCTTTTGTGCAGGAGTTTTTCAGCAGATTTGATATCTTTGACATTGTCGCAAAGGCTGAAAAAAACTCCAAATAAGGTCTGAGGAACAATTTGCCATCTTCATCATCCAATTCAAAAAGGAGGTCTATAAGATGGGTTGGAACTACAATGTCCTCCAATTTGCCCTTTAACATACTTTGCCCCAATGAATCAAGGACATCCTCTATCTTGCCTCCAAGCAGGCCACATATAATGGCTACAAGGCCCTCATAACTCCAATTGACTAGAGATACTAGAAGGATTGCAAGAAGTACTCTAGCTCCTAGCCCCAGTAGAACCTTTTTGGTGGCCCTCCCTGAAAGACCAATGCTCCTGAAAGTCTGATTCAAGGAATTCCTCCACCCCTAGATGTGCCCCTCTAGGACTACTCCAGGCCCCAGTGTCCTGACCCTCTGCAGCCTTTAACGCTGCTGATGTCAACAAGGCCTCTAACTCTCTCCCCAGAAACTCTGACAGCTCCAATTCCTCTACCAATGAGGACCTCAAAAATGATGATAAAGTTCTTCACACAAACCAAATTCAGAACTCCAACAGATCCTGAATTGATATCTCTGAAGAAGTCCAAGAACAGTAATGTGAGAAGAGCACCTGCCTCCTCTGCAAGGAGCTTGGACACTTTATTGGCAGCTGCCTGAAATGCCAGACTATGGAATGGGCAGTCTGGACCCTTGACAGAGAAGAGTGCAACTTCCAGTTCACAGAAAATGATTTAGTGATTTAGATGCAAAACACACTTTGAATCACAGGCCAAACTCCAATGTCTTTCCCACCTCAGTATCACACATTTGCACCACAGCTAAACCCTTCTCAGACATCCTCTTGACATACCCTACTCACCTCTGCCTCAATTCCTCCTCCTCCAAATCACCCTTGCCTCCTCCCTGGAACTCATCAACACCCTTGTAGACAGTGGCACTACCAACAACTTCATTGACAAAGCATGGATACTTCTTGCTAATAGGCTTCTACTTGGGCTGAATGCATCAAGGAATATTATGGGATTACTGATATTTGACATACTGAAGACTCTAGCAATCTTCTGAGACTCAGGATATCTCTGGCTTTGATGCCCTATTGCAAACTCTACTTATCAGCCTCATTCAACATTTACCAGTCCTTCAGCACACACTATCTGTTGACTTCAAGAATTTAGGAGGTTTAGGATCTATAGTGCTAGCACGGCAGTGGAGAGGTAACTCTGACCAAACCCCAATCATTTCTGAAAGGGATTAGCATTAGATGCTGCCATTTGATGAGGCACTTCAATCAGAAGTCTAAAGAATCAATGACAACAGCACAGGATATACTCAAACCTGACATTTTGGCTTATCAGAAATTGATACAATATTTAGTGTCAACATTAGCACTCACAGCATCTGTTGAGGATTTTTTGACCATATATACTTCAGAGAAGCCTAGCCAATTGGAATTATACTAAAAAGTGAGCAGACTCATACAATTCTAAGTCAGGTCAGAGTCACTGTAGCCAATAGGCTATAACACCATTGATTGCTATCATCCATGTGCTGCTGGTTGCTGTTGACAGGTTGCTGTTAGCTAGGACTACAAGGAGAGGTGCTAATTGATAGCGCCACAAATAGACTTATCTTGGAAATGCAGTAGTGTATAGTATAAAAGATAGCTACTACACATGTATATAACAATGAATTGTAACCCTTTGAGCACAAAAGTTATACTCAGCATTCAAATTGCACTAGCTTATTCTAACTTTGTCACCAAGATAGGCACTAGCTTTGTCTTAATTGTCTTTGTTATTTATAGTGCCACCTACAGGCACATTACATTGTACTATTCTTTCTCTTTTCAATATCTTTGCTTAGACTATGGTGCTTACAGTTAGCTAAGTAGCATCCAAGGTGTTATCATTTAGCATGTCAACTTATTACATTTGCTCAAGCATACCAGGACTCTGTCAGGACTTCTCACAACTATGCATGCCAAGCACTGGAGATGGCATTGTACTGTGTAATGTCCAGTGTACCCAACCACAGTTGGCATCATTATTTTAAAGCCTACTATGAGAGGTTTTGTTAAGACAGAATTCTGCCAAAAACTTGAGCCCAGCAACAGCACCACCTCCTGTTGGAGAGCATGTTTAAACAAATCACCACTGACTGACCACATTTACCAGGCATGCTATCCAGACAGACCTTAGACCAGGAGCTTGAAGCTGCCCCAAATAGTCTACCTGAAAGCTTTTTTCCATTTTCCTAACTTTTTGAATATTTAGCAAGTAAAAACTACATGCCACTTACACTATTGAAAGATCTGTCTAACTCAGAATTGACTAAGCCCATACCTACTATATCAACACCAAGTGACCCTTTCATCCATTCTCTTATTTCCTCTGATATTATCTCATTTTACTGTTTCTATTCTTTTAACACTATTTGTTAGTACTACTCTCAGCCCTTGAGATGCTCTGGTTCTTTAGCCACCATTCAGACAAGTGTGGGCCACTCAGCACTGCTTCCAGACTGCTTAATATAAGCCAGAATTTGCCAGAGTTTGCCCCTTATTTGTGCAATTGTTTGTGTAGGCAATTTTTGAGTTTTTAAGGTTTTGTTGTACTGTACAGTTGTTTCCCATGCTTCAGAGGCCTCAGAAGCATCCAACCTGGCATAGGGAATCCCTAGACTTGTTCTCTTTGGATCTCCCTCTGCCAGATGAGTAGCTACCATGATATTGTCAGTATATATTCTAATACACTTTGGATCTTCCTCTGCCAGCTGTGTGACTGAGCCACAGCCTCTAGAGGTTGCCCTTACAGAGTACTTACTACACAACTATTGTATCACAGACAATACACAGATAAAGAAGTAGGCTGCCAGATATGTCTCATATAATACTGCCAAATCATGGACAGGCTTGACTGAGTTCCAAGGATTAACAGACAAAGAAGTGCCAAGGCCATTTACCTATGAAGAATGGAAAAAAACCATCATTTGTTTATATCTTAACATCAAAGAAGCTACACATTATATGGTAATAGAAATCCAGAAGCTAGTTCAGGACATCTTCACAATGGGAATCTATACTTTGGACACGTTATCAACTTATTATTGTGACTTTCAACAGGTAGCAAAATGGCTAGTACAGAACAGGAAGTTATATAGAAATAAAGAGTGACAATTATTCCAACAGGAGATCCCAACTTTATTGTGGACTAGGATAGCACATCGCCTGAAGGTTTTTATGCCCAAGCATTATCTCAAGGAGCCCTATGATATAGATAAAGTCTTTGAGACAGGCAAGTGAATATTAAAAGGCACAGACCCTGGCATACCTTTGCAGCAACTCAGCACAGATAATGGAGGGATGGCATTTAAGGTGGGGTTGCCAGCTTCTAGCACCACTAACAATTGCAATGGATTTGTCAAAAAAGAGGATTTGAAAAATACTGTTAACATCACAGTAGCCAACATTGTGAATAAGCTTGAAACCCTAATTTTGACCAGTTTTATGGTGCCTAGAAGCAATATTCAGACAGGGCTTTGTCATTTCTGTGGAAAGGCAGGATATACCATGACCAGAGGTCATTGTGCTATCCTTAAACAGTATTTGTGACAAGAGAGAGCATGCCAAGGCACAAATGGTATAATAGTCTTATCTTCAGACATTAACTTCAGACATTAACATTTTCATCTATCCTGAGCATAAAACTCCAAGAACACATCAACAAATGGCACTGTTGCAACCCCAGGAATTTGGTGTCAGGCAATTTAAATAGCATCATATCAACTGAGGCAGAAATGACTTTGCAACAAGTGCTAATTTATAAAGTGCTCCAGCTTAATGCCATTAACAAGTGATCTATGTTATTATATGAAGAAAGAATTGAGATGTAAGAAAGGGAGTTAAATTCATTAAAGAATCAGATCTTCAATAGCATAGAGATCAAGAAGGACAAACAGCCATTAAAGGATTACAAGCCCTCTGGCACTATGACAGACTCTGCACCAGCAAAACCCTCAACCTCTAGTGCAAAAAACAACACACCTGCTCCAACTCAGGCACCAACTTCAGCCAAACCTCCACTACACCCATATTCAGATCTTGCTAGTAACTACACTGGCTCAAAAAACTGCTCCAATGTTTGGCCTTTTTGGAAAGATTCACATGGTGTGCAACAATTACATAGGCAGAAAATCATAGAACTTCACATGACATACAACTGCATCTTGGCTTTATAATGATGTATAAATCATGTGATTTGGATAAGAACTCACTGATAAATTAATTGAACAACATATTCAATCATTGGGGCAGTTTTTTGACTCACTTTAATTTTCATATTTTCTCAATACTTTTCAGCAGTAGAAGATGGAAACAACCTGGTTTTCTGATAACAACATCATTGTGATATCCTGGCCTGCCCAATCCCCTGATCTCAATCCCATTGAACATCTCTGTTTTATATCAAGCACAAACTTTTGGAGTATGAGGTACCCCCTAAAGAAGTGCATGATGTGTGGGAGAGAGTGGTTAAAGAGTGGAATGAAATACAATCAGAGGTATGCCAAAGCCTCATAGAGAGCATTCCTAGAAGGATCAAGGCAGTTATAAAGGCAAATGGAGGCCATACCAAGTACTAGATATAAAAATTAGAGTAAATTAGAGTGGCTCAAAAAACTGCCCCAATGATTGAATATTTTGTTTAATTTATTAATCAGCAAGTTCTTGTCCAAATCACATGATTTCTATGTCATTATGATGCCAAGATGTTGTTGTATGTCATGTGATTTCCTACAATTTTTCACTTATGTAATTGTTGCACATCATGTGAATCTTTCCAAAAGGGCCAAATATTGGAGCAGTTTTTTGAGCCAGTGTACCTCAAGTTGCTAAGATCTAGCAATGACCCTGCCATCCTCACTGTAGCTCAAAACTCTCATGCTATCTGTTTGATCATATTAACTATGGATAGAAAAAGCAAGATAAAGTCTATTGTGGATAGTGGATCTCAGATCATTTTGATGACTGCTGACATCATTAACAAGCTTGGCATCATTTACAATCCTACAATCATTTTTAATATGCAGAGCGCTAACAGCACTATTGATTGATTCTTAGGAATAGCTCAGAATGTTCTCTGTGATATTGGCAACCTTATGTTCTATCTGCAAATTCACATTCTTAAGTCACTGGTGTACAATTTATTACTAGAAAGGCCCTTTAATGTGTTAGCTTGATCAATAGTTAAGACAATGTCTAAAGACAAAACAATGCTAACCATTAGCGACTCTAATTCCAGTGTTAGAAGAATAGTACTGACATTTTTCCAAAGTAAATTCCAGAAGCCTGGGCCAAAGTGATGACCTTTGCAAGTGTTTTTTAGCACCATCAAGGAGATGAAGCACTTATCTTGGACTATAATTATTGGACTGGGCAAGTAACTCTTATATCACATATCTCTTTAGCTCACAAAATCTTGAACTCTTCTTCATCACTTACTAGTGAAGCTTTATCATACCTATACCTCACAGCTTCAGATATTACTGAAAGCCTTTCAACAGACACTTATTTTATTTCTACTCCTAATTCTAAAGAATCTTTGATATCTAGTTTTGCTAGAAACCAACATTCTACTTATAATTTGTTTGCTAACAATAGTACTCCTAAGTGCAAAGAGATTCAGATCAAAAAGAAATATAAGCTTGTAATGCTGAAAACAAAACTGGTAGCAAATACTATACTCAAGGAATTTTGCATCAAAAGAAAGATAATTGGCAATCTGTTAGCAACACTTCTCAAACTCAATCTAAATCCACCACTCTTCAAATCCATGGGATGATTTACAGCCAAGTGAAAGGAGCTATTCCTTAGTGCCCACGATATAGAATTTCTATCAACAGTGGAATTGGATATATTAGTTGACATTATGCAGATAAAAAACAAGATGTTTTCTTGGGAGAACTTAGAACAAGGTAAACTCACAACTGATTTCTTTCTACCAGTGATTATACTGACTATACCTCACATACCATGGACCAAGCATAATTGACCTATACTACCAGAAATAAAAGCTGAAGTATGTAAGATTATTTGCTTCAAGATAGTGGCAGGTGTATAAAAGCCTTCCAATTCAGCTTATCAATTGAGATAGTTTTGTGTACTTAAGAAAAATAGGAAGCTACATATAGTTCACAGTCTAGAACTATTAAACAAAGTCATAATTTGCTATTCAGAGGGTATTGCCCTTCCCCAATCATGTCACTGAATCTTTTGTGGAATGTATTTGTGGCACTATCCTGGATTTATATGTTGGCTATGACAAGCATTTAATTCATCCCTCATCTTGAGACTTAATGACATTTCAAATGCCATTTGGGGCACTCCAACTAGTTACACTTCCTATGGGATGGACAAACTTGGTACCTATATTCCATGATAACATTACATTTATTTTGCAGCCCAAGATACCTCACTATGTGCTCAGCTTTATTAACAACGTAGACATTAAGAGTCCAAAAGATTGGCGCTTAGTAAATGGCAAGCCAGAAGTCCATCTGAAGAATCTAATATGGCATTATAGGACTTCTTTCATCTGGTCAACTAAGTACTCCAGCATATGAAATATTGTAGTGGGACATTTTTAGGGTACAAGTTGGTTTTTTGCATGCTACAATTTAAAATTTTGGAACATGTCTGCATGCCAGAAGATAGGATTCCTGAGGAGAGCCAATTAGCACTGCTGGAGAAATAAAGAGTCTGTTATAACCTTTCAGAAGTTTATGTGTTTCTAGGCATAGTAGGCATCCTCTGCATATTCATTCATCATTTTGTGTATAAAGCACATACTCTTAATCACTTAACCTATTTAGAGGTATCTTTCAAGTTTATACCTGATCAAATTAACATCCAAAAAGATTCAGTGAAAGCACTACAGAAAGCAAAGCCTTTGGTACCCATCAGCTATATTACTGCCAATCATATTATACTCACCATTGACATGTCATACATTGCAGTTGGCTTCTTTTTATGTCAGTGTGATAGCACAAATTGTAAAATTAGCTGCTATAATTGCTTTAGATCAATTACCCTTAACAACAATAGAGAATTGCGCTACAGTCAGCCCAAGCTAGAGTTACAGTAGCTCAAAAAACTGTCCCAATGTTTCATACTTTTTGAACGATGACATTGGCATGAAGGATGGGAAGTATTTAAAATCCTGATTAAATCATGTAAAATACTATGGCATTGTAGCTACAAAATGAATCTAGGTTTATATAATCTAAATCAAAACTGATAGAGCAATAGCCATTTTAAAATATTCATTCATTGGAACAGTTTTTTGAGCATCTCTAATTTTAGTATCTAGTACTTTGTATGTCCTCCATTTGCCTTGACCTATCATTTGCATGTCATGCCTATATAACATGCATAGCAATGATAGCATTGTGTGCACTGGTGAGATTCTCCAATGCTTTCTGTGCAAAGTCCTTCACTCCTTTGTGAACAACTCCGTCTTTCCTGAGTTCTTGCAGCATGGAGGACATATATCCTCTATTGAGCTTGAATGGTGCATATTTTGTGGTCTCTGACACACTCGCATTGATCACAAACTTCATCAGCGGTATTCTATGTACCCAGTCATGTTGGTCCAGTCAGACCACCATATAAAAAATTTGGGCAATACTCCTATTCACTTGCTTTGTCTGTCCATTCATCTGCGGATGAAATGAGGTGGACATGAGCAGTTTAGCCCCTAAGAGCTTCTGAAGTTCCTGCCATCAGTGAGACGTAAATTTTGTGTCTTAATCGCTCACAATCAAACTTGGAAGGCTGTGTAGCCTTACAATCTTTTTCAAGTATATCCAGGATAATGCTGACGCAGTAATGGTTGTGTGCACCAGTATCAAGTGCACCATATTAGTCATGTGGCAAATCACCATCCAAAGGTAGTTATAACCTTTGGATTCGGGAAATAGGCCAACAAAGTCCATTCCAATAGAGTCCCAAGGTTTTGTCAGAATAGGCAGGGAATGCAACTTCTCTGCTGGCTTTCTATTGCTGGTCTTTGACCGCTGGCAGGCCTTGCAGGTCTGGCAGAAGTGCATCACTTCTTTCTGCATTTAAGGCCACCAGTACTACTGCCTCAGGTATTCTATTGTTTTGTTGGTTTCAAAATGACCAACAATCTTATGTGCTTGAGTAACAATCTGGGTGATCATTGTTCAGTTGCGTGGCAAACACACCACATTGCATCACTGTGTTGCAGTTTGTTTGCTTGCATAGCTCAAAGCTCTATCATATGTTCTTTCACTTCTTTATAGCAATGATACAGAAGATCATCACCTTGAGGGTCAATATAAATATCTGTATTGACATAATCATGCATATTGTGATGTTCACTGACTCTATCACTCTCAAAATATCTCAAAAGACCGTCAGCTACCTTGTTCAGTTTGCCTTTGATATAAGTGATGTCAAAGTTGTATTGAGACATATAATCAATCCACTGACATTGCCAGGGGGACAGTGTTGCTTGAGTCTTGAAAAACTCAAGTGCTTTATAGTCCGTAATGATGTGGATCTTGTATCCCATCAGTTTGTCTTCCCACTTAAGGAGTGCCTCAAGTATTGCCAGCATTTCTAGCTCATGGACCGTATAATTCTGTTGGGCTGAGGTGAACTTCCTCAACATGAACCCCGCTGTCCAGCAATTTTGCCAGGAACTTCCCTGGCCATACTCTGGTCTTTGAGGCATCACAAATGAGCCAAATTGGCTTATCATGTCTGGGATCTATGGGCCGAATGACTGGTGTCTTTGAGCAGATCCTTTTGATCATCTCAAAGCAACACTGGTGTATAGGTCTCTATATAAATGGAGCTCCATTCTGAGTAATGGACATTAAAGGTCCAGTATATGCTGTAATATTGGGCAGACAGTTGCCAATATAGTTCACCAGTTCTACAAATTGTTGGACATTATTATAACTGCAGGGCACATGCTATTTGCATATGCAATCAATTTTATCCTCATCAGAGTGAATACCCTGACTATCAATCTTGTGTCCAAAGCAGTCTACTGTCTTGGCATATAATTCACACTTTTTTCACTTGAGGTACAGTAGATTAGACTTGAAAATGACACAAAGATGCTCTTTGTGTTCTTCAATTGAATCGGAGTATATGAATATATCATCCAGATATATATAGACAAACCTCCCAATGACATTCCAGAAGATGGAGGTCATCAACCTCTGAAACATTGCAGGAGCATTATAGTCTCCTATTTGCATGATGTTGCTAACATATGTTCCCGTGATTGACAAAAATACTGTCTTTGGAATATCAGACAAGCAAATTCTCACTTGCTTATATGCATCTATCAGGTCGATTTTTGACCTGAACTTTGCTCTGGCTACATCTTCTCAAATCACTTCCTGATCCAGGAGTGACATCACATCCTTTATGGTGTTGTCATTGCATTGGTGAGCATTAAACGCCGTCCTCAGAGTACCATCTTTCTTTGGAATGCACAATAGCAGGGCAGCTTGGAATGCTAGTTGGGCTTCCCACTAGTGGGCTCTCAGGTACCAATTGGTCTTGTCTGTGAGCTGTTGCTGCAATGCCATTGGACATCATGGCAAATGATATTTATACACCTTATTCTCATCAATAAGGTTGATTTTATGGTTGACCTCACACCAAGGAGGTAATTTCTCCTTGGTTCCATTCAGAATATCTCCAAATTCCCACTGCCACTGCAACCATAGGTCTGGAATGTCCTCTCTGTAAAACTACTGGTTTTATCTTTGCCTTTCCAGTCCACATCCTTGTGTGGACACCCAGGCAACTTTGCTTGTACTCTGTAAAACTACTGGTTTTATCTTTGCCTTTCCAGTCCACATCCTTGTGTGGACACCCAGGCAACTTTGCTTGTATGGCTAGGCAGCCATACTTCTCTCTGAGGGCAGTAATCCTCAGCTCACTATCATCTGGCATGTGCAGTCATATAGGCACCTCTTTTTTGCTTCTCTGTAACGTCACAGACAGTCTGTCAAAAACACCTCACTCGGTGGTGATATCTCATCATTGCTAGCCTGATAATATGACTCCTCCTTTGGCGTTCAGCGTGGTCCATTCTACACATACATTGATGCCACTAACTCATTGCACTCAGCAGGCATCCCTGGATCAAACACCCATTTAAACATGGAATGAGGTACCGGTCAATCTCAGATTGACCGATTTGTATGTGTGGAGGACATTTTGTCCTCCATCATTTCCTGTTCATCATCTGTTACCAGGTCCTCAACTTTTACTCATGATGACGTTGGTTGAAAATTTGTGCTTGTTGTGTGCTGAGGCTGCTTGTCCTCAGGCTTACTCTGCCTTTCACACTTTATTTTAGGCTTTCCCTCCTCTTCAGAGTATATTTGTACTCTACAGCCTTGCTTTCCAGCACCAACAACACTGGACTATCCATTGGCAAGCTTACACAAGCTTGCTCTTCATCTTCTCCATTCTCTACAATAAGTGATTTACTGCCACAGTCTAGTCAGTGTCACCAGACTAGCACCTTCTTTTCCATGGCACAGTGTTGATGGAGATGTCCATTGCCATTATCTATGGTCACTCACATAGCAGGGATGGTGGTGCCATCCACCACTATCTCATTCTTCTGGAAATCAAGCAGAACATTGTGCTTCTTCATATACAGCATGCTTATAATCATGTCATAGCAATCAAAATTTGCTATGTCGAGGTACTCTTTCATTCTCAATCTCACACAGGCAATGCTTGCCTGCATACCAAACTGTACTGCAGCTTGACTGCCTACAGTGCCTAACTGAAGGAGTAGTGGCTCCTTCAACTCACTGACAGAAATATTGTGCACTTGACAAAACTGAGGTGTTACCCCAGTAGTCATACTACCTGAATCCCACAACGTCCATGCCTTGTGGCCATTCACCTCCATGTACAATACAAGGCACTCCTTGTCCTTGCATTTCAATACTGGTCTCACCAGTTTCTCCAGAGCCTTGCAAAGGTGTACCTTATACACTTTTACATTGGCTGCTCCAACTGGTTGGTCTAATGCGCTGGCCAGATAGTCCATCAGAGCTCTCCATGAATTCTGAGTCTGACTTCCAGGTGTAATAGTCATTGTCGTATACGTCAACCTCAATGTACTCATCATCCGACAACTCTTCTAATACAGAGGTGTTCTTATCCTCTAGTGCTTTGGGACTGAGGTTCTCCACCTGTACTCATCATCCGACAACTCTTCTAATACAGAGGTGTTCTTATCCTCTAGTGCTTTGGGACTGAGGTTCTCCACCTCATCGTCTTCCACGTCAGGTTCATTACCTGAGTCTATCCCTTCAACATTAGGGATAGCAGTGTGAGCTGCCCATATATATGCGCATGGCTTAGCCACTAGCTGTCCTCCACTCTCTGGACATGTGTTCACAAAATGCCCAGGTTGGCCATATTTGAAGCACTTATTTGCTGCAAAAGAATGGGCTGCTTCAACTGTCAGGTTCCGCTGAGTCGGGGGCTTTCCAGGAAAGCAATGCCCTTACAATGCGGACTTGACTTACAAATACTCGGGTGTCTGGAACTCCGGGGCTAGGACTCCGGGGTTCAAGACGGGGACAGGGGATAATCCCGGAGAGGGGACTAAGTCTGGGGGTTTTGGATAAGAGTAGCTGAGGGTTGGAAGGGGGTCAAGTTGCGAACCAGAGGTTCTAAGACGAGACCAAGTTAGTAACTTAAGAGTCGTCGCGAAGTGCGTACCAAACTTATAGCACGCAAATACTCAGGCGTGCCAGTCAAAGCGTACCAATCAAGGCATACCAGTCAAGCAAGAGAGCATGCAATAACCAAAGTAATATCAAGACTAGTGATTACAATGTGGAACTATGCTATAAGTACTACGGGGCTGGGTCTTGGGGTTCCTGGGTGTCTGGGATGGGTTCTGGAGGTCATTGAGTAGCGGGCAGGGACTGTATACCGGAATTGCGCGTGTGGAGGTGCACAATCAATTGGTGTGGAGGGAGTTGTGATGCGAGATGCATGATGCATGATGGCCGGAGGCGAATCACATGATCCAATCGTTGATGGCGGTTGATCCCGGGGTCTGTGATGCAGGGGTCCTGGGGGGGTTGGCTGATGGCGGTGTTGGCGGCTGTGGGGGCGGGGTGCGTTGTGGGGTTGACGAGAGAGGGTCCTGGATGGGGCTCCGGGGATGTCCCGGGGAGGTTCTGGGGGGGAGGGGTCGTGACATCACCCCCCCCCTCAGCGCCGAGACCCTCCGAGGCACGCGTAGCCGGAGGTTCGGACCGGGGTATGAGCATGGGAACCGGCACCTGTCCTGCTACGTAACGAAAAAAATTTTTACCATCAAACTCAACTATGTCACGAACACCGACGCATTTGCCGACGCCCCCCAAACTAACGAGGTTGCGCCTCTCATGGCATGGGGAGCCCGGGACGCGCGATACCGAGCCCATCTTGACCAGGACCCCAAACTAACGAGGTTGCGCCTCTCATGGCATGGGGAGCCCGGGACGCGCGATACCGAGCCCATCTTGACCAGGAGCGCGTGGCAGCGCTCGTCCAGCAACGTGAGTGCTCCTGCGCCGTCCTCTTACCTCACTAACATTTCCTTTTCAGAGCAACGCAACATTCCGGCTCCGGAGATGAGTCCCAGCCGACTCCTGGAGTCTGCTCCCGAGGCGGGGCCCAGTGTCCCCCCGGAGCCCCGCCCAACTTGTCCCACGCCAACCTTTGCACGGATGACTGTTTGTCCCCCCCATCCGCAACCTCCTCCCCACCTAAGATTGCCTGCTCCCCGATTCCATCGCTCTGGGATGGCGGTAGGGGCAATCACAGCGGTTCTGGACGACCAACACGTTGCGTGGGCTGACACATCGCAGGAGGCATTCAAGAAGGCACTTGAGAGGCCCCAGGGGTTGCCGCGCACAACTGGTGTGTGAGCAATGGGCCGGTGAGTAGTCCTTTTACCTCGGGATTCCTGGCTGACTCCGGCATTGTGCGCACAACTGGTGTGTGAGCAATGGGCCGGTGAGTAGTCCTTTTACCTCGGGATTCCTGGCTGACTCCGGCATTGTAGTGCATGCACTGTGCGCACTGAATGGTATCGTGCGAGTTCGAGGTCCCAGTCCCCTTGTCCTGCTGGAACACATCTGTATGCAAGGCGTGCCGCCTCAACCACAAGCGGTGCTCTGTGTCGGCGTTGTGGAGGGCGTGCTGCATCACGCAGGAGCAGGGGTGGCCCCTGGGGGGAATCACCTGGAGGATGGGGGTTGAGGAATGAGACTGGGTGGTGGAACCGGTGGGGGAGGTGCCGTAGAGGTGTCCAGCGGGGGGTCGGGAGGCCAGGGGGCCGGGGCCAGCCCGTGGTCCTGATCACCCGTCGGGTGACCCGGGCCAGGACCACTGGGCGCGAGGGTCGTGGGGGGCGCCCTGACAAGGAAAAGAGGCAGGCGTCGCCCAGTCCATCCCCGGGGCCCTCCAAGAGGGTGCGCGTGGAGACCCCATCCCCGACAAGGAAAAGAGGCAGGCGTCGCCCAGTCCATCCCCGGGGCCCTCCAAGAGGGTGCGCGTGGAGACCCCATCCCCATCCCCGGCCCCTCCAGTGCGCCTTTTCCCAGCAACATTTTCTCCGCTGTCCGGACGGCCCCTGAGTGACAAGGTGAGGGCTTTGCAGGGGCAATTGGAGCAGGCCAACCGGGAGAGGGAGGAGCACGAGGAGGCAGCGAAGGAGGAGGCGGCGCTCCGGCGGGGACTGGAGGAGGATCGGGAGGTGGCCCGCCGGGAGCTGGAAGAGGCGAGAGTGGCCCGGGGGGGAGTCGAGGGCCAGGCTGGAGCAGGGGGTGGGGCTTCCGGGGCGAGACCCCTCGGGCCTCGGAGTGGTCGAGGCCTTGCATTGGGACGTGGTGATCAGACACATGGCCTCCCTAAGTGAGTGGTTCCCCTGTGTCCACGGGTGGGCTGTGACTAACATTCCTAGGCTGGGCTCGGGAGCACCGCTTGCTCCTGGATGGGGCCGCCGCGGCGTTCATGTCCTTGCAGGAGGGGATATGGTTGGAAGCAGGGGGCCCTGCGGTGGAGCAAGGCCTGGATCTGCTAGGGAGATTGGTGGCCGCGCACTGCCGGCGGAATGTCCCGGCCCCGGGGTCATGGTTCGAGCGGGTCCTGGACGAGGGCGAGCAGCTCCCGTCTTGGGATCAATTGGCTGAGGAGGTGTGGCAGGAGCATGGGCTGGAGGGGGTAGGGGAGGATTTCGGGGCTGGCCAAGGAGAGGGGGTGGCGAGGGCAGTCCAGGGCCCCCATTTTCTTGTTGTTTGCCTGTTTCATGACCCGGGGCTGGCCAAGGAGAGGGGGTGGCGAGGGCAGTCCAGGGCCCCCATTTTCTTGTTGTTTGCCTGTTTCATGACCCGTAGCTGTAGCTATAATGTATTTTTAGAAAATGTATATACTCAGTCGTCGTACTCAAAATGGTGTAAGTAAAGTGGCAGGGAAGTGAGAAAGAGTACCTTGCCCGGATTCTGGGATGCTACTTAAGAAAGATACTAAAAGAGAGTAAGATCTAAAAAGGAAAAGCAGGAAGTATACATGGGAGTTGAATCCCTACTGAGTCCAGAGGTGGGGGTTACGCCCACTACTGCCGTCTGTGAGTCCTGTGCCCAGGAGGGTCGTTTCCCGGGTGCCGTTGCTGGAAGTCCCAAAGTTTGTCGAGGGCGCCTTCGAGGTTTTGTTGCGGTTCCCAAGTGTCGTCCTCTGGGCCGTATCCCTTCCATTGTACAAGGAAGTGGGGTTGTCCACGAATGTTCCGGGAGTCGAGGATGTCTTCGACCTCGTAGTGGTACTCGTCCTCGACCTCGACCGGGGGAGGGGGTTTGGGTCGTTGTTCAGGGAGCTCGATCTTGTAGGTGTGGGATGAGACCTTCTTCAAGATCTTGAATGGGCTGAGGCGCTTGTGATCGAGTTTTGGGGAGGGCCGGCAGGTGCAGAGGTGGTGTTGATCTAACCATACCTTTGTCCTGGGGGCCCAGTCAGGGGTGTCCTCCCGTTTCGGTTGGCGTGTTTTGCATAGGCCTGGTTTGCGGTGTCGATTTCTTCCTGGAGAAATTTGTGAAGAGACTGGAGATCCGGTTGGCGTGTTTTGCATAGGCCTGGTTTGCGGTGTCGATTTCTTCCTGGAGAAATTTGTGAAGAGACTGGAGATCCCGGGCGACCTTGTGGGCGGCGTGCAACAGGATGTCCTGGAGTGAGAGCATCAGTCGGGGGTGGTACCCCTTGTTGGCAAAGAAAGGCGATACCCCAGTGGCAGAGTGCGGCGTGTTGTTGTAGGTGAACTCGGCCAGGGGGAGCTCGGCGTGCCAGTCGTCCTGCAAGTAGTTGATGTACAGCCAGAGGTATTGCTCAAGGGACTGGTTGACCCTTTCGGTTTGACCGTCAGTTTTGGGGTGGTAGGTGGTAGAGAGGTTAGTTTTTACTTCAAGGGCCTTACACAGGGAAGTCCAAAACTTGGACACAAAGAGGGGGCCACGGTCGGAGACAATGTCGTCCGGGAGACCGTGTTTGGCAAAGACGTGCTCGAGGAACAGCCGGGCAAAGTCCGGGGCAGTATCCGTGGTGTGGCAGGGTAGGAAGATGCCCTGTTTGGTTAGCCTGCACACAACGACGAGAATGGCATCAAACCCTTCAGATTCTGGGAGCTTGACAATGTGGTCCAGAGATATGGAGGACCAGGGACGTTGTCCGACTGGCAGGAGTTTCAGGAGTCTGTACGGTCAGTGTTGGGGGACCTTGGCCTGGAGGCAGGGCTTGCATGATCAAATGTAACGGGTCACGTCCTTCTTCAACCCTGGCCAAAAGTAAGTCTGGGAGATAAGCTGGAGGGTCTTACGCATTCCAGGATGTCCCCGGAGCTTGTGGTCGTGGTGTTGACGGAGGACGTCATAACAAAGTCGGGCATGATCCGGGACGTAGATGCGGCCGTCCCAGAAGAGGAGTTTTTTGTCGGGGATAGGGAGAAGGCGGGGTCCCAATCGGTTCCATCAGGGGGGTTGCAGGGGTCATGGTCGGTGAAGTACTTGTCTCGGATAGGGAGAAGGCGGGGTCCCAATCGGTTCCATCAGGGGGGTTGCAGGGGTCATGGTCGGTGAAGTACTTGTCTCGGGGGGCGCAGCGGATCTGGCTCAGGGTCCCTTCCTCGTTTAAGATCAGTAAGGCATTCAAATGTTTGGGAGGGATCACCACGCAATGATTGAACGCATTGCGTTCCGCCTCAAATGACTTTTTGGGGTAGACGTCTGGTCAATGGGTGAGGGCATCAGGCTTAGCGCCAAGTCATCCCGGGCGGTACTGGATCGTGAAGTTGTACTCTGAGAGGATCTCGGACCATCGGGCCTGTTGTCGACTGAGTTGCTTGGTAGTGGTGAAGTACTGCAGGTTATTGTGATCCGAATAGACCTGGATCCGGTGCTGGGCTGCCTCAAGGTAGGCCCGCCATTGTTTGAAGGCTTCAATGATGGTGAGGAGTTCCTTGTCATAAATATTGTAGTTGAGCTTGGCATCGATCATGGACCGGGTGTAGAAGGTGACCGGCCAGGGTTCCCCACCGCCAGATTCCATCTGTGAGAGGATCCCAGCGATGGCGTAGTCGGAGGCATCACATTCTAGGATGATCGGGAGGGATGGGTCGTAGTGCCGAAGTACGGGGGCGACTGTGAAAGCCTCCTTGAGCAGGTTAAAGACGCTCTGGCACTTACTGTCCCAGTTCCAGGCGATGTCCTTGCGTGTGAGCTGGTTGAGGAGTTTTGTGATCCCAGAGTAGTTGTCTATAAACCTCCGGTAGAAGTTAGCGAAACCCAGGAAGGACTGTACTTCCTTCACGTTCTGGGGCTGCGGCCAATTGACGATGGCCTTGACCTTGTGGGGATCCATGCAAACGCTGTTCAGGGATACGATGACGCCAAGATACTCAACCTCTTCCGTGTGGAACGAGCACTTCTCGGGTTTGGCGTGGAGGTTGTGCTCCCGGAGGCATTTGAGAACTTGCCGGACATGCTTCTGGTGGTCCTCCTTTGAGTCGGAATAGATGAGGATGTTGTCCAGGTAGACTATCACAAAGACGTCGCTCATGTCGTGGAAGATGTCGTTCATGAAGTATTGGAACGTAGCGAGGGAGTTAGTCATTCCGAAAGGCATTACAAGGTACTCAAACAGACCATACCGTGTGCGGAACATGGTTTTCCAGCGAGGGAGTTAGTCATTCCGAAAGGCATTACAAGGTACTCAAACAGACCATACCGTGTGCGGAACATGGTTTTCCACTCGTGTCCCAGGGCGATGCAGACGTTGTTGTAGCCGGAGCAGAGGTCAATTTTCGTGTAGACCTTGGCACTGCAGAGTCAATCGACCAGATTGCCAATGAGCGGGAGCGGGTAGTGGTTCTTCTTGGTGATCTTGTTGAGTCCCCAGTAGTTGATGCAGAGTCGGAGCAAGCCGTCCTTCTTCTTGGTGAATAGAACCGGGGCTCCGGCGGCGGAGGCAGAGGGTCAGATGAATCCTTTACTGAGCATTTCATCGAGGTAGTCCTTGAGGGCCCGGAGCTCAACTTCCGACATGTTGTATACCTTGCCGAAAGGGGGGGCAACTCCTTCCTCGAGGTCAATTGTGTGGTCATAAGGTCGGTGGGGGGAATCTCCTTGGCATCTCCTTCGGAGAATACGTCAGCAAACTCGTGATACTCCAGGAGAACTACTTCTCGGAGGATCTGCTCCTCGGTTTTCTTCTCCGGGGGGATAGCGTCCCCTCGTAAGTGTTCTTCTGGGAGAGAGGGCGAGGTGTGTAGCTGAAACGTGGGAGTTCCGTCCTTCATGAGGCAGGTGAAGGGGGCGGCTCCGATGATCCTGATGTCAAGCGCGTTTGGGTCGATCAGGGTCATGGGTGTGTTGGCTGGGGTGGGTTTGACGTGTGTCTGAGACCGGCCCAGGTAATTCGGCCCTTTGTACTTGTTCTGAGGAATGTTTGGGGGTTGATTAGGGGCTTTTCGGGCTTGGACAGGTGTGGGCGAGGGCGTGGGCGGCGTATGTGTGGGGGGCGCAGCTATTGTCCCGGGGGTGTCGGGCATTGGGTCGCTCCCTAGGGCCTGGAGGTGCACGGCGGTGAGGGGTGGTCTTCGGGTCCCGGGAAGGTCATGGTAAGCGTCCTCCAGTCGATGTCGGGGTTTGTGTCGCGCAGCCAGGGTAGTCCCAGCACCATCGGGTCGATTTGTGGAGTCGCGTGACCAGAAGTTGGATATGAACTCGTAGTCGTTGTCCAGGGTCACGCGTCCTGAATGAGATCTCTGGATGTGGCCGGAGGCAGAAAGTTGGATATGAACTCGTAGTCGTTGTCCAGGGTCACGCGTCCTGAATGAGATCTCTGGATGTGGCCGGAGGCAGAGGGAGTGCCGTCAAGGCGTTGCAGGTGAAGGGGCTGGTCGAGGGGGTCGTGCAGGAGGTCGAGGGCATCGCTGATAAAAACTCCGGTGGCTCCGCTGTCGATGAGGGCCGATATCGGTCCAGGGGTGCCGTCCAGCCTGGCGTTGATGACGAAGGATCAGGACGAGCGAGACTGGAGCCCGGGGGGTGGTGGAGGCCCGTCCAGGGGGTCCTTTGGGGTAGGATTAGGGGAGTTGTTGGTCGTTGGGCGTCGGGTCCCAGGTCAGGCAAAGGGTGAGGTGTCGCCAATCGATGCGGGGGTTGGTGTCTCAGAGCCATGGGAGTCCTAAGACCAGGGGTATGGAAGGGTGGAGTTTTGTTATCAACATCCGGAGGGTGTGAGTCTGTCCGTTGGCAAAAGTAATGGGCATATGCACGCAGTGGGTAATGTCCCCCGCCGTAGAGGTGTCTCCGTCAAACAGGCAAAGTCGTACCGGGACCGGGAGTTGTTGAGCGGGTTCTGGGGCTAGGGTAGACAGTGCCTCGTCGATGAAGTTGTCTGTGGTGCCACTGTCAACGAGGGTGTTGAGGGGGGTTCCGGAGGGGGTGAGGCGGGTATTGAGGAGGAGGGAGTGCGAGGAGTGGGAGGGTAAGTAAGCTGTGAGGGTGTCCTCTACGAGTGTTGTGGAGCGAAGATGGGAAACCGGGGCGGAGAAGATGTCAGGGTCGATTCCGCGATTTAGGGCATCTTCGGGTCTAAATCGCTGGGTCGTTTTCCGAGTACTTGTAGGTGGCGTCCTCTCCTTTGAAGGTCCAGGTGGCGCATCCCGGGTCTAAATCGCTGGGTCGTTTTCCGAGTACTTGTAGGTGGCGTCCTCTCCTTTGAAGGTCCAGGTGGCGCATCCCATAACCTGTTGTTGGGGGCACTCGGAGATGAAATGGTCTTTCTCACCGCAGAGTATGCACACGCCTTCTCTCCATCGCTGTTCCTGCACATCCTTCGGAACTTCGATCCAGGGCCGTCCCTTCTTTTGAAGCCGGTTGGCCCGGAGGGCCTCCTCGTCCCGTTCGTCGGCAAAGTCGAAGTCTTCAGGGTCTTCCGGAGGTTCCTCAGGGCTTGGCACGTTGCCTGGGTCGTGGGCGGCCACGGCGGCGTTGAGTTGGGCCTGGGGGCGGGCGCTGCTGCCGGGGTTAGCATTGGGCGGGCCGCGACTTACTGGGGGTCAGCCATCAGGAAATGCGGGGGGACCGGGGTTTCGACCTTGGGGGTTGGGGGCTTCGCCTGAGGGCCAAGGGGGTCCTCCCCTAGGGTTTCAGGGGGGTCAGGAGTTCGAATACTCGCTGCGGTCTTCCCAGTAGCGTTGATCAATCTGCATGACGAGGGCCTTGTATCCGTCGTAGGAGGGTTGTTTTACTCGCTGCGGTCTTCCCAGTAGCGTTGGTCAATCTGCATGACGAGGGCCTTGTATCCGTCGTAGGAGGGTTGTTTCGGGGCAAGTCGGAGGACGTCCTTGATGCGTTGTGGCAGGGCGCAGCGGAGGGCGTACCAGAGGGCGCTGTAGTTCCAACCTGTTTCGTAAGCTTCCTTCTCAAAACGTACGATGAAGGTGGGCGGAGGGCGTACCAGAGGGCGCTGTAGTTCCAACCTGTTTCGTAAGCTTCCTTCTCAAAACGTACGATGAAGGTGGTGAAACGTTCTTTGGAGCGCATCTGGAGGTTGAAGAGGTTGTCCTCGGCCTCGGCCACGGTGTCGTAGATCCCGAACTTCCCGGAAAACTCGTCAACAAAGGCTTGCCAGCGAGCAAGTGCCGGGTTGTTGGGTCAAACTGGATAAGGGCCGTGTAGTGATCGAAGGCGATCCCCTGGAGGTACAATGCGGCAAAGGCCACCCGGGAGCTGTCAACCTGAAACGTGAGCGGCTTGGCCTGAAATGTATTGAGACACTGAGTGAGGAAGGTACGCCATTTTTGGGGGTCCCGGCCTGTGAAAGCGTCGGGCTTTTGAATGTCCAGTCATCCTTTGTGGGCGAGGGCGTCGCGAGCATCGTCTGGCCTGGCAGCGTTGCGGGGAGGGGGGCCAGCATTGTAATAGTAGTAGTAATGATTACCCCCCCCTCCTTGAGGAGGAAAAGCACCAAGGGCGGGACCCCACCCGCCAGGGGGTCCATGCCCGGGGGGCCCGTTGTCCCAGGGGGGTTTGTTCCTGCCAGAAGGGGGCCCAGGTCTCCACACAGGGGGTGGTGGAGGTGGAGGGCCTGGGGGTCATTCTCGAGGTTTGGCTGGGGGTGGTGGGGGTGGTCGGGGAGGGTTTGGTGGTGTTGGATTGATCGGAGGAGGGCCGGGTGCTGGGTCGGGTGCTGGGTTGCGTGGGGGTCATTCAGCCTGGGAGGGTCGTGCTTGCATTGGGGGTCGCAGGGGGTTTTGTAGGTCAAAGTGGGGTGGCGGGTCGCGACGGAAGTTGGGTTCCGGAGGGGCCGGGGCAGACGTGGGGGGCAGTGCCGGTGCCGGGGCGGGCGTGGGCACAGGACGTTGTTTATTGTTGTTGCGCATGAGCTCATCGATGTAGCATAGCGTGTCGTCCGTACTAGGGGTGTCCACCCGGGCTCTACTGGGGTTCGCCAGGGGTGGAGGTTGGGCATTGTCCATTTGCGGGAGGGGTTCCAGGGGTCTCTGGGGTTGCCTCCAGGTCTCGAAGGTACTAGGAATGGAATTAGCCCTGTGACGAGTTGACAAGCCTACCATGGGGGCAGCGGGTTGGTCGAAAAGGCCTCCAGTCAGGTTAAGGGACCGCAATATGGCTGAGGCGTTTTGTCGTTCTTCCCGTTGTTGTTGTTCCAGAGTGGGGGCCGCGGGGGTTGCCGGGGGTTGCCGGGGCTGCCGGGGCCAGTTCCGGGGGTTCCCGACAAATGTGAATTGAGCGACCTGGGTCCGCGGGGTTGTTGAGGGGTCAAGGGGAGGGGGACGTGTGGACTTCATTGAGCAGCTGCTGCAATTCTTCTCGGAGGATTGTATTGCGCCTATACTTTACCATGGTTTGCTCTGGGAGTTCTCCTCGCGTGAGGCGGTCCCCAAATTCAACCAAGCAGTTAGCCTATTCCTCCGGAGTGCCTTCGAAGTCATCGTGTCCGAATTCCGTGAGCAGCGCCCTTGTCCATTGTGCGAAGTCCTCTGGCAAGATCCTGAGTGAGCGGAGTACTTCGTCCCGTTGCCGTTCATACTCCTCGAGGCGTTGTCGTCCCATTGGCGAGGGAGGGGTTCAAGCGGGTGGAGCGGTGGCTGGATAGTGGCGAGGGAAGTAGTCGGGGTGGGGGAGTCCTTGGGGTTCTCGGGGCTGGGGAACGGGGCGCTGGTAACCGTAGTAGAGGGTGGGTGCAAAGGGGCCCTCGCTGGGGGGAATCGGGCGAGGTCCACTGGGTACTGGGGGGGTCTCCAGCAGGCCCCCGGGGATGCTCCAGTACGAGGGGATCTCCACGGGTCGTGCCATGGCTAAGTTGGGCAGAGGGGCCCAGCTGGCTGAGGGCCCCATATCATAGAGGGAGGGGTCGGGGGCCCAGTGGCGGTGGAGATACTGAGGTTCGTACGGGAGAGGTGGATAGACAGGGCGGGGGGTCTGCACGGAGTAGTGATCAGGTACCGGGCGTCCGTAGGGGTCGGTCTGGTAGCCTGCGGGGTAGTAGGTGTGAGTATACGTAGCCATCAAGAATGGTGTAAGGAGGGAGTCTTGATATTATGTCAGGTTCCGCTGAGTTGGGGACTTTCTAGGAAAGCAACGCCCTTACAATGCGGACTTGACCTATGAATACTCGGGTGTCTGGAACTCCGGGGCTAGGACTCCGGGGTTCAAGACAGGGACAGGGGATAATCCCGAAGAGAGGACTAAGTCCGGGGGTTTTGGATGAGAGTAGCTGAGGGTTGGAAGGGGGTCGAGTCGCGAACCAGAGGTTCTAAGACGAGACCAAGTTAGTAACTTAAGAGTTGCGAAGTGCATACCAAACTTATAGCACGCGAATACTCAGGCGTTCTAAGACGAGACCAAGTTAGTAACTTAAGAGTTGCGAAGTGCATACCAAACTTATAGCACGCGAATACTCAGGCATGCCAGTCAAAGCGTACCAATCAAGGCGTACCAGTCAAGCAAGAGGGCACGCAATAACCAAAGTAATATCAAGACTAGCGATTACAATGTGGAACTACGCTATAAGTACTACGGGGCCGGGTCTCAGGGTTCCTGGGTGTCTGGGATGGGTTTCGGAGGTCATTGAGTAGCGGGCAGGGACTGTATACCAGAATGCGCGTGTGGGGGCGTGCGATCAATTGGCATGGAGGAAGTTGTGATGTGAGATGCGTGATGTGTAATGGCCGGAGGCGAATCACATGATCCAATCATTGATGGCGGTTGATCCTGGGGTCCGTGATGCAGGGGTCCTGGGGGGGTTGGCTGATGGCGGTTGTTGATGCACGTGATGGCAGTGTCGGTGGCTGTGGGGGTGGAGTGCGTTGTGGGGTTGACGAGAGAGGGTCCCGGATGGGGCTCCAGAGATGTCCCGGGGAGGTTCCGGGGGGGAGGGGTCATGACATCAACCTTCAGTGGCCCAGTTGGCGACTTGGCCATACCAGCAACCTGATGTGGCCAAGCACCCTCTCAGCATGGGCCCCTCTGAGGATCCTGTGCTGGTGCATCCCTATGATCCACTGGTCAATTGCTCTGGAAGCATCACACCTGCCAAGGTGCTGTCCTCACTATGAACCCTGGGTTCACATTGCCCACCATTTTCTTTTGATGGGCCCAGAGGGTGTCTACCTTCCAAGGCTCAGTCTTTTTTGTTGATTGAATCTTTGAGCTATGTAGCTCAAAGTATCTTGCTATTTTATGAGCTTGTTCATAGCACAGCGCATGTGCTACAAATTCCTCAACTATATTCACTTTAGGTGATAGCCCATCATCACAAATGAGAGACTCTCTCATCACATTGGGTATCCCATGCAGGAATGTATCGATCATTACCCAATTGTCTGGATAAATAAACATATTCTGCATGTGGTCAATCAAGGTGTCATAGAAACCTTGAACACCCAATCTCTCAGTATAGGAGGTTGCAATGAATGCCTCCCAAGCATCTTGCATAGTGGATGCGCTCACAAACCTGTTATATAATTCAAGGATTACATTCTTGAACATCCATTGCTGTCTTGCACAGTTGTAGTGCAAGACGTGATGTCAAAACCAGGCCTTGGCAGGTCCATCCAAGAACTCTGGGAGAACAATATATGTTCTCTGTCCAGACAATCACCCTCATACTGGCATGTGGCCAGATGGTTGCACACATCCATTGTCTAGTTTTCCAAGTTGCTAAACTTGGACTCTTCTCTGTATGGATGGATGTGTTTTGACTCCATCTTTCACAGTTTGATACCTTTGGGTAGGCCCAGTGCTATGCCTACCACATCATCCATTATACTACTGAGGTGCTGGTGCATATTCTCAGTATACACCTTTGTCGCCTCAGTTATTCCAGGCATTTTATTCCTATTATACTACTGAGGTGCTGGTGCATATTCTCAGTATACACCTTTGTCGCCTCAGTTATTCCAGGCATTTTATTCCTGTCTTCAGCAGGAAGTACCACAGAGAATGCATGTACAGGTCGGTGGCCTGTATAGTGCAATTTCCCTGCATCATTCCATTGTGGTGGGCTCTCTTGTCCCCCTAGCTCCTCTGCCATCTGTCTTCCAGAAAATTGACTTGAATCTGTAGAGGGTGGGTCCCCTCTCCTAGTATCAGGCTGTTGTGTCTGTTGGACATATTGCCTTCTCATCTTGTTGATAGGCATTATCTCATCAAATACAATCCCCTGGTTTTTTATCCAGGAGTGTCCCTGGCGCATCAGGTCTTAGTTTTGCATGTACTGATAAGCCACCCTCTCTACAAACTTATGTGCCAACAGCACTTGATTTGTCAGTGGAGTATTCTCCTATTCTCCACTAATTCCTGTTTTGTGTGAGGGTGCAGTGACTCCCCCACCTTGGGTAGGTTACTGTCTACCATGGAAATGGTAGACACCAATTCAGCCATTGACAGAGGTCTCCTTTGTTGATCTCGGAATATGTTTTGCCTTTGTGCTGCAGCAAACCTTGCTGCAAACTGCTCATCAGACTCTCCTGCTTGCTGGGGCACATATATATTGCTCATTGCCTCCTCCAGATGGGGAAACAACTCTGGCTTTGCTGAAGGGGGTATATTTGGGATCAAATTTGCTCTCTCTGGAGTCAAGGCAGCTAATCCTCAATTAGCCTTGCAGTACATATACACTTGGGCTTCCAGCACAAGAATCTGAACATACAATGTAATATATTCAACAGTATTCAACTGAGGTACATTGTCACCTCTAGCTTGTATCAACCGTATATGTTTCAGTACATACAGTCCTAGTCGAGCACACTTGGTATCTTTAGTAATGCTAGGGTATCTTTTCTATAGCATGGCACACTGAACCTGAAGGGTGGACTCGCTCTGTCCACTCTCTTTGTCATTGGAAGTTTTGTCCTTCCAGTATACTGCCGGTGTTCTCTGCTTGGAAATTGTTATCTCCTGTGGCACTTCAACTCCCTGCTGATATTATGTCAGTGGAGTGGATTCAGTTGGCACTCTCCAACTGCCCACTTCTGGCCTTGGCATCTTCCCCAGGAAGTATGACAAAGGTCTGTGACCTTCAGTAGGACCCTGAGCACTACTCCTGCTCTGGAACTGTCGTCCTGAACTCCCAGCCTGCATGGGGAATTTGTGATCCCTGCTATTTTGCTGGTCCAGGTCTTCCACAACTACTCCTGATCTTGCTGCACCACTTGGCGCAGCTGTTGGCCACACTTCACTTCATTGTGTCCTTCCTGGCATTTCCTGAGGCTGCCAGGAAAGCTCAGCCTTAGTATATTTTGATCTGGGATGACCCAGGTCCATCACAGCAGATTGAGAATATGCCAACAACTGTCAGGGGACTCCTCATTTCTTCCTTTTCTCACTCCTTATCTCTTCATTCTCCTTCCATTCATTCTCTTATTTCTTCTGACATTATTTCATTTTACTGTTTCTATTCTTTCAGCACTATCTGTTAGTACTACTCTCAGCCCTTGAGATGCTCTGGTTCTTTAGCCACCATTCAGACAAGTGTGGGCCCACTCAGCACCGCTTCCAGACCACTTATATAAGCCAGAGTTTGCCAGAGTTTGCCCCTTATTTGTACAAGTGTTTGTGTAGGCAATTTTTGAGTTTTTAAGGTTTTGTTGTACTGTACAGTTGTTTCCCATGCTTCAGAGGCCCCAGAAGCGTCCAACCTGGCATAGGGAATCCCTAGACTTGTTCTCTTTGGATCTCCCTCTGCCAGGTGAGTAGCTACCTTGATATTGTCAGTATATATTCTAATACACTTTGGATCTCTCTCTGCCAGCTGTGTGACTGAGCCACAGCCTCTAGAGGTCGCCCTTACAGCAGAACAAGTCTCTACATTTCGATCTGGGAGCCCCCTTCAGCCTGCTTGAGCCCTCTCTTGCCCCTTTAGGTCCCTCCCCTACTGGATTACTCCTTGCTCCTCTGTTGCTTCTATGATCCAACCAGCCCCCTCAGACACTCCCCTGGACACTTCTGCCCCTCAAGATGATGCCTGGGGTCACTTGCTTGCTCTGGAGACTCAGGTGCAGACTACTCAAGCTTCCCTCACCCTCCACACCACCAAACTTGCTGGATTACATCAGGCCACAGACACCATCTCCCATTCCCTTCAGGCCCTCTTAGAGCGCCTCCCTCTCACTCCTACCCCTCTCCAGGCACCTCCAGTTAGGGCTGGCACACCCCCAGTCCCTCGCTTTGGGGCCTCCCCCCCAGTTCATGCCAATATTCCTTGCCCAGCTCTCTCAGATGCATTCAATGGTGACTGAGCGATAGGTGAGCATTTCCTGCAGTCCTGCATCACCTATATTCAGCTTAGTGGTGAGGCCTTTCCCTCTGATGCTCTCAAGATTGCTTGGGTTCTTTCTTACATGAAGGCTGGGCAAGCTTCAACATACGCGCTACGAGTCTTCCAACGCCCTGGAGGAGTGAAGAGTTTTGGAAGTTGGGATCAGTTTGAGAAGGAGTTTTGGACAGAGTTCTTTCCCCTGGACCCTGCTAAGGTGGCAGCCCTCACTCTCTGAGAGCCTCATTGATATGGGCAGGGGAAGCGGACCCTAGATAAGTACATCGACTCCTTCAGAGCTCTTGCTGAACAGGCCTGTTATCCGGATAGTCTTCAGCTCTGTCTTACCTTCCAAGATGGCCTCCTTCCCTCTCTCATGGACCAGATCAACAGCATGGCTGAGGGATGACCTGATGACACAAGTATTGAGACCTGGTATCAGGTAGCACATGATCAGTGGCAGCTCATAGAGTTACAATGTGAGCTCTACCGTGAAACTGCCTCTCGCTCCACCTCACAGGCATCCTTTTCTGCTTGTCATCCCATCCAGCCCTCTCTTCCATTTTGCGCTCCACTCTCAGCTCAGGTGCCTGCAGCACGTCCTCTTCCTTTTGGAGTACCTATAGATGTTGATGCCTCTCGTCAATGTTCCTCCCTTCCTCTCCTCTGCTGCCACTGTGAAAAGCCTGGTCACTTCACTTGGTATTGTCCCCAGGGGTTAGAGGTGCACTATCTCTCAGCTTTAGAGCAGGAGGAGCTCCTTCTCCAGCTTCTTGCTGCCCGAGATGTTTGAAAAAACCCCTCCCTAGATGTACAGACTGAAGCAGAACCTTTGGAGGAGTCCTTGGGTCCTGTGGAAGCTGTAGCAGAACCATTGGATGTGTCCTTTGGTTCTGCAGGGGAGGGTTTTTAATAGAGCAACAGATGAGTTGTACGCCTCCACCGCCTGGTGCTAATCAGTTTACATGTCAATCGGTAGAGTCTTCTAATATATCGCTCCCTGTTCCTGATTCTCTGACTGAAACTGTAAGCCCCCCCTCTGACGTACAAAATACCCCCTTGGTCTAAGCCTCAGCTAAGACCTCCTCTCCTCCTTCTCCTGTCCAACAACCACGTGTCCCAGCTTGGAAACGATGCCTTCCTTGTTGCTATGTTGTTGCCTCTACTCCCTCTCCCAACTCTCTGCATCTGAATGTGGAGATTGAGACAACTGATACCCAGCAGACTCAAAGCGTCATAGCTCTCTTGGACAGTGGCACTACTGGACTCTTCTTAGACACCCATTATATGGAACAACACCGGCTCACTACCTGTCCCCTCTCTCACCCTATTCCAGTTTATAACATTGACAGTACGCTCAATGAAGCTGGATCCATCCGCTCAGTGGTGGATTTAGTCCTTTGTTATCAGACCCATTCTGAGCATGCAGTCTTTGCGGTTACCAGCCTAGGAAAGCAGGACATGATACTTGGGCTCTCCTGGCTGCATGATCACAATCCTGAGATTGACTGGGCCAAGGGTAAGGTGAGCATGAGCCACTGCCCTCAACAGTGTTCTACATGTGCCAAGGAAGTTAGAAAGGAGCACAGAGAGTCAGTCCGCGAGTATGCTACTATCTGGGCTCGCCGAGTTGGACACCTCCCCTTTGCCAACCTCAACCTACTGGATCCTCCTTCCTTGGTGTTCCCTTATAGAGAGGCCCTCTATAAGGACGTTTGAGGTGTAGTGAGTGAAGCCCAGATGGAAGATGGATGTGAGGGTGAATTTGGATGTGCTCCTGACCCAGAGTCTCCAGACAAGGCTATTGAGACAGGTGATAGGATTTATGCAACTACGTTATGACCTCCACCAACTGTAGCAGAGATTAGAGCTAGCCAAACTACCTCCCAGCGACTAGCTCAGGCATTTGCTGCCAACTCTGCTCCTAAGTCGTTCTGAGATGCGGTTTCTCATCACCTGCAAGACTTTGAGGATGTTTTCTCTAAGGCATCATTTGACTCCCTGCCAGAGCGTAAGCAGTGGGACCATGCAATTGAGCTTATGGCCAATGCTGAGCCCTCCAGCTGTAAGATCTATCCATTCTCTCCCAGAGAACAGGATGAGCTTGATGCCTTTTTGCAGGAGAATTTAGACTCTGGTTGCATCCGCCCCTCAAAGTCTTCAATGGCCTCTCTAGTCTTCTTTATTAAGAAGAAGGATGGATCTCTACATCTGATTCAGGACTACTGAGTCTTGAATGTGATGACTGTGAAGAATTGCTACCCCTTACCACTCATTTCAGAGCTTGTCAACAACCTCCAAGGTGTGCGCTACTTTACCAAGTTGGATGTCCGCTGAGGCTACAACAATGTGCACATCAAAGAAGGTGATGAGTGGAAGGGAGCATTCTGAACAAATCATGGACTCTTTGAACTCTGGTAATGTTCTTTGGCCTCACTAATAGCCCTGCCACCTTCCAGACCATGATGAACAACATTTTCTGAGACCTCATAGGGTAATGTTCTTTGGCCTCACTAATAGCCCTGCCACCTTCCAGACCATGATGAACAACATTTTCTGAGACCTCATAGTGGAAGGTGTTGTGTGTGTATATCTTGACAATATTCTCATCTATACCAAGACTCTAGAGGAGCATCGTCAGATTACACACATTGTACTAGAACGTCTTTGCCAGCACCAGCTCTATTTTAAGCCAGAGAAGTGCGAGTTTGAGCAGACTAAGGTTGAATATCTTGGACAGATCATCTCTCATGGAATGGCTGAGATGGACCCAGTCAAGGTGGCTGGTGTAGCAGAGTGGCCAGAGCCTAAGAACAAGAAGGAGGTTCAGGCCTTCCTGGGTTTTACCAACTTCTACCGGAGGTTTATTCAGGATTTCTCACACCATGCCCGGCCCCTCTTCGATCTCACCACTAAGGACACTCCTTGGCACTGGGATGCAGCACAGCAGACAGCCTTTGATGCCCTCAAACAGGCAGTCACTTCAAAGCCTGTCCTTATATTCCCAGATGACGACTCTCCCTTCCGTGTCAAAGCTGATAGCTCAGATTTTGCTACTGGGGCTGTTCTCTCTCAACAGTCAAGGGAGGATGGTAAGTGGCATCTTGTGGCTTTCTACTCCAAGAGTCTCAATGCTGTGGAGCAAAATTATGAGATCCATGACAAGGAGATGCTAGCTATCATTTGGTCATTTGAGGAGTGGCAACATTTCCTTGAGGGTGCCAGGCATAAATTTGAGGTGTGGACTGATCACAAGAACTTAGAGTACTTTTGGACAGCCAAGAAACTTAACCGCCAACAGGCTTGATGGTCCTTGTATCTGGCCAACTTTGACCTGTCTCTGCATCACAAACCTGGATGGAGCATGGGTAAGCCAGATGCGCTTTCTAGGCGAGCAGACCATGGTTCAGGAGCTAGTGACAATGACAATGTTGTACTCCTGAAGCCAGAACTATTTGCTATCCGTGCTCTAGAAGGTGTGGTTGGCCAGGGAGAAGAAGTGGGCATCCTTCAAGACATCCAACAAGGTAACCAGGAGGGCACTCAAGAAGATCTGGTAGCTAAGGCTGCCATGGCCTTGCATGCTTGAGAGAAAACTGGAGTGAAGTCCGTCTAGGACCCTTTCCTATAGAAAGGCAGGTAGGCCCACTTGCCTATCGACTCAAGCTGCCTAGTGGAATGAGTCGACTCCATCCAGTCTTCAATGTGGTAACGCTTTCTCCAGCCCCAGAGGATCCAATCCCAGGTCAATGTCCACAGCCACCTCCACCACCAGTTCTGGTAAACAACCAAGAAGAGTATGAAGTGGAACAGATCCTAGACAGCCAACTCTTTAGGAATAAGCTTCAGTTCAAGGTCAAGTGGAAGGGCTATGGAATTAAAGACATCTCCTGGGAGCCACAAGAGAATGTCCATGCCCCTGCCTTGGTCTGGGAATTCTATCAACAGCATCCCAATGCTCTCCAAGCAATCAGAGGCCTCTATTCTCTTTCCAAGATAGACCAGGCCATCCAGAACTACTTCTATCCAGCATGTCAAGATGCTGCGCTCTAGAGGAGGGGTGATGTCAGGGGACTCCTCATTTCTTCCTTTTCTCACTCCTTATCTCTTCACTCTCCTTCCTTTCATTCTCTGATTTCTTCTGACATTATTTCATTTTACTGTTTCTATTCTTTCAGCACTATCTGTTAGTACTACTCTCAGCCCTTGAGATGCTCTGGTTCTTTAGCCACCATTCAGACAAGTGTGGGCCCACTCAGCACCACTTCCAGACCGCTTATATAAGCCAGAGTTTGCCAGAGTTTGCCCCTTATTTGTACAAGTGTTTGTGTAGGCAATTTTCGAGTTTTTAAGGTTTTGTTGTACTGTACAGTTGTTTCCCACACTTCAGAGGCCCCAGAAGCGTCCAACCTGGCATAGAGAATCCCTAGACTTGTTCTCTTTGGATCTCCCTCTGCCAAGTGAGTAGCTACCTTGATATTGTCAGTATATATTCTAATACACTTTGGATCTCCCTCTGCCAGCTGTGTGACTGAGCCACAGCCTCTAGAGGTCACCCTTACAACAACTATTCAATGGTCTCACCATCGCGTGTTGGTTCAGAAGATTGATTGATATCCATCCAATCAGGTGTTGCTATGTCTCTTTAGTCTAGAAGTGTGCATCAAAGAAGTTGATGCACTGTTCAATGCAATCACAGTCTAGGCTATCAGTTTAGACATGTAGTCTTTGTTTGTAGTATCAGAATTGAACCTGAAAGGTTCAAAAAAGTGAAATAAAGTCAGATACAAGCTTAGCCTTATGGTCATATGACAGAACCAGATTGGTATGTGATTCTAGTACTACATATGATAGTAAAATTGGCTGCCTGGGGTAAGGCAGCCAGCTAGTATATAAAGATTAATATTAATAATTAATATAATTGTATACTAATTATTAGAGCAATAACACAATATGTTATACCACTGTCCTCTTTGCCTTTTTATCAGCCCTGTTATTGCCCGGTATGCCTGTGTGCCCTGGTGTCCAGTACAGTTCAAGTTCCATATATGCGTCAATATTCTTAATCCTCCTGATTCTACTTAAGACCTCATCTACTAGATATCTGGCTGTCCCCCATCCTGCATCCCCCACTGCTTTTATTTCCACCTGATTGTTCATTTCCAGAGTCGCATCTCTGATCCTCCTTCTTCCTTTTGCCTCTCTTCTTAAATCTATTTGGTTTTTTAGTTGGAGTGAGTCACCATACAGAAAAGGACAGGCTGCTCACCCTACTATGCTGTGACTAGCACCTATCTCCTGCTTCCAGCAGACATTGTAGAGGTGACTAGTGCCATAATACAAGACTACAACTTTATAGCTGGAGTGCTAGTACTAATGCACAACTCAAAAATCAAAGTTACTTATAACAAAAAGATGCAACCATGGTATCTGGGACCCCTCATAGTAGTTTTCCACAATAGGGGAGGCGTCTATGTACTTTGCAAGTTGGACAGCTCAGTTTTGCATCAACCAGTGGCAGCATTCTGACTTATTCTCTACTTAGCATGTGAACACATTTCCTTACCTTTGTCAGCACTGAACATTAACACTGCCAAACTTTGAGAACTTGAGAAGACTGAGTTAGTGGACAATGACAAGACTATTTCAGATACCAACAACAAGCAATAAATAAAAGCAAGGAATAGAGCACTAGCCATTAGCACTCTGGATTACACTTGCATCACACACAAAGGAATCAGCCAAAAATATATCCTATTGCTAAGACTGAGAGACTACAGGCATACTATGGGTATGACTGAACAAGTTGTTATGCTAGGACCTTTGACAAGGCCTGCCAAAGAGCTTACTCTGGTGTTTAAACTGGGGTGCCTGGTATGGCATCTTTGGGTAAAATGACATGGGCAGAGTGCCTGGAGGATGTCCAGAAGGAGGAAAGGTGGAGAAGCCAGGAGAGATGATGAAGAAACTGGAGTAGGCAAAGTTTTCTTGTTGGAACAAGGACCTAGCAATGTGAAAGGAATAACAACAGAGATGATGAAGAAACTGGAGTAGGCAAAGTTTTCTTGTTGGAACAAGGACCTAGCAATGTGAAAGGAATAACAACATGTTCAAGCACTGTGTTATGAATATCAGTGGTAACAAGGTCCAGTAGGAGAAGCCACAAAAGCCTCTTAGTGACAACACAGGATTAGCGACCCAAAGAGAGAAGAGAAGAAGCTGGGAACTAACTAAGCTTCCAGTCTCAAAGAGAAGGTGCTTCAGACCCAAGAAGGTACTAGAGATAGAAGGCTATGAGACTCATGAACAGCATTCATCAACATGCTAATAGTAGCTTACTGCATTTGGTGATTATCCATGTCTATCATCCACTCTTTGGATGCAGCCAGCAGGATGTGGCAGCAATGGATAAGTGTCATACTATTGCCATTTCTGTGAGAGAAACCACTGTCAGGCATCTAAGCAAAGAATAGTTTGATATAGTTGAGTATTGCCAGGCAATGGAGAGATTCAGGATTTTCAATAAGGACAAAAAGTACTGGCATGGCATGTTACTGATATCCCACAGTAGCCAAAACCCATAAATATACCTCCAGCTACTTGCAGAGTTGAAGGGACTTAGAAATTCTAACATGTGCTGTAGTACTTGATTGCAAGTAGTACTGATAGTTCTGGGGCTTATAGGTGGTCCTAGAAAGTCTCCTCTAATCCACACTGTTTCTTGACAATAAAGTTGATGTATTGAAGATTTTGAGTGCTTCCCAGAATATCAAAGATTCTAAGATGCAGAGAGTTCTCAATAAACTCCAGCCTAAGCAATTCACTCCCTTGGAATCACTGAGCCTTTGCCTATCAATTGCCTGTCTATTCTCTACTAAACTTGGAGAATTTATACTAATTTTCCAGTGCACAGACCACCAGATCACATGACTTTTTGCTCTTGACCTCCCAGCATTCCTGACCTAATTTGTTGTTTCATTTTCCATTTTAGTGATGCAGGTTTTAGTGCCACCATTCTATTCATCTTTTTCTTCCTCTATTCAATGCATGTGCCACCATTCCATTCATCTCATCTATTCATCAAAACATTCCAATCTGGTTATTTGTAGATCAGATCTTCCATTAATCCAGATCATTCCAGATTGATGTCAATCCACTTTATTTGCCAGCCCCATGCTTTTCCTCCTCATAACAGTGGCTGGACCATTGTTGAGGTGATAGCCTGAGTTGGTCCTTGCCCTAATCTGTCCTGTATTTTCTGTATTTTACTAGGGTATTTGTGGAGATACAATTTGTTGGAACTTGCTACCAGGAGGCTTACAATTTTTAGCCTTAATAAATGTTTATTTGTTTATTTTGACTTCTGATGCTTGTTATGTCTCTGACTACTGGCACAGCATTGTATCAGTGCACAACAATCTTGAGGAGGGCAGCAACAGCGATACATTTTATATTACTATGACATGGGAGGGCACAGAATGGCCAAGTCCTGACTAACAGTCTCAGTGACCTCATCAATGTGATGGAGTTGGCAACAAAGTTCTTCAGCCAGCCAGAGGAGGATCACAGGATAAGAGAACTCTTTTCCAAGCCAAAAAAAGGCTTTGCCAGTAACACACACGGTGGGAGTGGGAGTCCAGAAGAGATTACACTTAACAGAGTTGGCAAATAAGAGGTAAACAAGAAAAAGAAGAGACTTGTGCAAACAGTTATGAGGGCACAACATGTCCATTTGTAGCACTCATCACCAGGAGACAGTGCCCTAGCTGAAGAAATATGAATGCCATAAAGAGGGAGGTATCTCTAGCAATGACAGTGCTCACTTTGAGGCACAAGAGTTTCTTCAGACATTGGTGCTTTAGAGGTCTTGCGAGTACTAGAGAGAGTGGTAGGACTATGAGGAGGAGTTGCAGAAGGAGTAATAAGAATGGCAGGCAAGTTGCTAGCCACAGCAGGACCCAGGGAGGGGCTAGTGTCTTTGATGGACATAGAGACATTCTCAGCAATGGAAATCTTCATAACAATGGGGAAGACAGGAGGAGCAGGGGTCCTAGCACATGAATCAACAAGAATGTGAGCAACAGTAAAATTAGTAATTCATGGTTTTATGCTGAAATCATACTGACAAGGGTTAGTGGCAAGCAGGGGAGTGATTCAAAGAATAACAGTGCATACTGCCAAGAGCTCATCAATATTGGAGATAATGGGCTCAGAAGACACTTCATCATCATCCTCTCCCTCAGTGTCCCTCTTAGTATCCTCTCCTTCATCAGAGGATGGCTCAGCAGTAGACAAAATGACAGGGGTGGCAGGTGCTAACTTGTGGCACTTACCAGGACTCTTACTAAAGGATGCAACAGCAGGCTTACACTTCAGCAAAGCAGGACAGCAAGGAGAGCATGTGAAGAGAGCAGCAATGGTGGTACTATTCTGAGTAGTAGGAAGTGCTAGGCTGGCTTCACTAATAACAATAGGTTGGTGAGCAGCCACTAGTTCATATTGTTACCATATGAAGTCTTGGGCATTGCAGACTAACATGGCGTGCTTATAATTTTTTTGCATACTAGTGTCCTTACTCTGCTCACAAGTACAGATACCATCAAAGGTGCAACCATGTCTTAACATGTCACATTGGTAGCAGGCGAAAGAGGCAGTAGGAAACCAGCAGCCCACCAGATCATTCTCCAACCAACATTTATCATACTAAGACCAGAGTTAGTGACATCACAAAACGTGGAAAACAAGGACTTACCACACCAACTCGTTCCTGAGAAGCCACAGTAATCTTCTTCTTAGCACCAAAGACTTGAATGCTGACTTGAATGCTGGCAGGTATTCTGGTATCTACAACAGTTGTATCATAATAAAGACACAGCAGGTTCCAAAGCTCTGCATTAGTAAACATGGTCTGATCAGGTGCCTAAGGGATATCAAAGATTAGGTGCTAGGGATTGGTGACATGAGATAAATACTTACAACATATACAAAAACCCTGCAAGCAGGAAGATGGATCTAAAAGGGATTAGACAACATACTGTGCACTTAGGAGGACTAAAGCAAGTGATGGGAGGATGCTCAATAATGACAGCAAAGTTACATAGGGGAAGGTGAGAAATAGTATGAGTCAGTCCAGGCCAGGATTCACTGGAAGTAACAGCAATCTGTTTGATGGCTGAATGAGGAGGAGCAAGCAGTGTGAGCAGGAGAGCTGATACTACAAAAAGAACTATCTCATGTATGTGAAACAGTAGAAGACGCAGAGACAGTAGGGACCAATCAAGCACTGGGAAGACTAGCAATAGTAGGTGATATATAGGTCAACTATGCAGGATCAATATTGCTGGCATGTGAGAAGAAAAAAGACTTACTTTGCTAACCTTAGTGCTAGCCAGTAATGTGTTGATCTCATTTGATAATGAAGGAGCCTAGTATGGGTGCTGAACCTTAGTGCCATGAAACCAAAATCAAACTTAAAACTTATGAACAAATCCACAAACAGATACAATCAATCAGCACCTTCATATTTGCAGTACTAGGTCATGCACCACTCACAAACCTTGACTTCCTGTGCCCAGGAGCTGTCAGAGCTACATACCACCAACTATTTCCAATAGAGCTGCATTATAGCAGGGACAGTTTGTGGTGCATCTGTGGGATCAGCAGACTTAGCATGATCAAATAAATACAAGGCCTTAGCAAGGAAGTTGGGGAGGGCAGAAGCAGCAAAACCAGACATTAGGAAAAAGATGTGACAAAAACATGACTGGAAAGAGATGTTTAGAAACAATTTTTATAAGGCACTGGCAGCATCACATAGACTGTAGCACAGTCAAATTAATGACAGTGTTTGACTGAGAACAGTCAATTTTTCAGTTGGGAGAAGATGATAGGCTTCTACTCAGGCTGAGCACATCAAAGAACATTATGGAATTACCAACATACAACATACTGGAGACTCTAGTGATCTTCTGGGACTCAGAATATCTCTGGCTTTGGTGCCTCATTGCAAACTCTACTTATCAGCCTCATCCAACATTTACCAGTCCTTCAGCACACGCTATCTGTTGACTTCAAGAATTTAGGAGGTTTAGGACCCATAGCGCTAGCATGGCAGTGGAGAGGTAACTCTGACCAAACCCCAATCATTTCTGAAAGGGCTTAGCATTAGATGCTGCTATTTGATGAGGCACTTCAATCAGAAGTCTAAAGAATTAATGACAGCACGGGATATACTCAAACCTGACATTTTGACTTATTAGAAATTGATACAATGTTTAGCGCCAACATTAGCACTCACAGCATCTGTCAAGAATTTTTCAACTATACCCCAGAAAAGCCTGGCCAATTAGAATTATATTAAAAAGTGAGCAGACTCATACAATTCTAAGTCAGTTCAAAGTCACCATGGCCAATGGGCTATAATGCCATTGGTTGATGTCATCCATGTGCTGCTAGTTGCCATTGACAGGTTGCCATTAGCTGGGACCACAAGAAGAGGTGCTAATTGATAGCACCACAAATGGACTTATCTTGGAAATGCAGTAGTGTATAGTATAAAAGATAGCTACTACACATGTATATAACAATGAATTGTAACCCTTTGAGCACAAAAGTTACACTCAGCATTCAAATTGCACTAGCTTGTTCTAACTTTGTCACCAAAATAGGCACTAGCTTTGTCTTAATCATCTTCATCATTTATGGTGCCACCTACAGGCACATTACATTGCGCTATGCTTCCTCTTTTTGATAATTTTGCCTAGACTACAGTGCTTACAGTTAGCTAGGTAGCATCCAAAGCACTATCATTTAGCATGTCAACTCATTACATTTGCTTGAGCACACTAGGACTCTGTCAGGACTCCTCACAACTATGCATGCCAGGCACTGGAGATGGCATTGTACTGCATAATGTCCAGCACACCCAACCACAGTTGGCATCATCATTGCACCCCAATCTCTCCAAAAACTCTTTATCTCCATACACCTCTGACTTTTCAATAGCAATGCCTCCTCCACTGGCAATATCACCCACTTTGTACACATGTCAGTAACCTTTGTGTCCACACTTCAGAGCATGCCAGAGATTTCTGAAGAAACATTCATTAAAAACAGGTCATGTAATTTTTAATGACTGTTTTTTTAGAAACTTTCATAAAAATTTTCTAATAAGGCAATTTTTTCAAAATTTTCTCAAAAAATACTTGTTAGAATTTATTTGACCTGCTTCTAATTGATGTTTGCTGATGTCTTTTCTGAGGGTAGTGCTAAGGCTCTTTCTCTCCTTTGACTCTACAACCACAAGATTGACTTCGAGAACAGCACTGTCTCTCCACTTTGTAAGGTCTACAACATGTCTGAGGTCAAGCTTCAGCCACTCAAGGACTACCTTGATGACATGCTGGAGAAAGAGTTCATCCATGCCTTGATCTCTGTTGCTGGGGCCCCAGTCCTCTTTGCCAAGAAAAAAGATAGATCCCTCTGACTCTGCATCAATTACTGGGGGCTCAACAAGATCGCCAAGAAGAATTGATACCTCCTCTTCCTTATTAGAGACCTTGTCAATTGACTTCAAAAGACCAAGGTCTGCTCCAGGTACAACAATGTTTGCATTGCCCTGGGACATGAGTAGAAGATTGCCTTCCACACTTGTTACAGCCTCTTGAAATATTTGGTGATGCCCCTTGGCATGACGAACTCTTTGGCGACCTTCCAGTACTTCATGAATAATATTTTCTATGACATGAATGATGTCTTTGTCATCATCTACCTGGACGACATTATCATCTACTCTGACTTCCTTGATGACTACTGAGTCCATGTCCAGCAAGACCTTGAACAGCTCCAAAGCCACAACTTGCATGTGAAACTGGAGAAGTGCTCATTCTACACCACAGAGGTCAAATACCTTGGCATTATTGTCACCCCAGATGGAGTCCATATAGACTCCTCAAAGGTCAAGGCAGTTCTCAGCTGAACCTTCTGAAGAATGTCAAGGAGGTATAGTCCTTCCTCAGGTTCACAAACTTCTACTGCCAATTCATCAACAACTACTCTGGCATGACCAAACCCCTCAATTGACTAACCTGAAAGGACAGCTCCTGGGACTAGGACAGTAACTGCCAGAGTGTGTTTGCACTACTTGAGAAAGCCTTTATTTCAGCACTGGTCCTCTGACATTATGACCCCACACTCCTGGTCACTCTGGAGTGTGACACCTCTGACTACACCATTGCTGTTCTTTTGCAGATGTCACCAGACACTCAGAAACTCTGACCCATGGCCTTCTACACCCAATCAATGACCCCTGCTGAACTCAACTATGACATCTATGACAAGGAGCTCCTTGCCATTGGCAAAGCCTTCAAGCAGTGGCAGGCCTACCTTGAAGGGACTCCACACTGGATCCAAGTGTTTAGTGCAAGGGTTGCTGAGTCTAGGCATCCATGGCTACTTTACTGACACCTGGTAGAGTGGTTAATCTTTTCCCTCCTTCTCCTATTTGTCTCCTTGTTCTCTCTTTTTTTCTCCTTCCTGGAGCTTCCATCATTGTTTTGTAGGTAGATGGTTGGACACTGGAAGTAGAGTAATAGTGGTGCACAGGATATAGGGAGAACAACAATGTGTGTAGTGATTTTTGATCATGATCAACTCATAATCATCAGATGGATTTGGCTGAGATTGTGTTGCCATCAGACACTGCTGCTGCCTTGGCCATTGCCATTGGGTTGTGGCTTTGTCATTTTAGATACTCCTGGGGGGTCTGGTGATGCACTGGTTGGTATTCTGAGGTGCATCCTGGTCTACTGTTTTTGACCATATTTACAAGAGCTTACAGTTTTTAGCTCCTTGTGTAGACTTAGAACTTTTATAGAATAAAAAAAAATTTATATGTTTTATCCTCTTCTTAGTCCCTGTCTCTGATTTGAGACAGACATATCACTGTTTAAAGCTCTTTTGAGTACTCCTCCTTCTTTAAATCACAAGTTTTCTGAACAGGGTGTAACGGAGTCACCCGTGTTACTAGCGTCTACGACACTATAATCATTTCATAGAGTATTACATAAGATAACATCTTGTTTTCACACTAAGTACTAGTCAAATCTGATATTGCGGTCTGATTTAGCACTGTGTGATACACACAGATAGTTCTAACATGTAACCCAAGGTTACATTTTTTTAAATCTTCTGCTATCGGCTTCAGACTCTAGGCTTGTTACCGACTAGGCAACTCTCATCAAAACCTCTCGATTTTCTGTTGGCATCACATCGAAAGTGTGCTTCCATGACTGGTTCTCTTGATCCGGACCCCCCTTTCCCAGCTGTAGACACAGGTGAACAACCTGTGTCTCAAGTGGGGAAGACGCAATCTGTGTCTGCATATCAACCCCCGGCAAAGCGGGACAAGAAGATACCTTGCAATGTCAGCACGAGCTTTGGAATGCCTGGTGGGCTATCTATATCACGGATGATGTCCATTGTACAACCTGGTGGTAAACCAGGAGAGAGATCCACGGTTTCAGGAGTGTCGCTGCCAGCAAGCCAAATGCCTTCATTGATGTATCCGGTATTGCCCGAGAGCTCGTCAGCTCATTCTGAGGGTCAACCGGATATTACCCAGTACTCAGAAATGGTACAAGGCAGCACGTTTGCACATAGTACTCCATTCTGGACTGCACCTACCGAATGGCATTTGGGATATGTGGCCGATGCTGCCACTGAACTGGGACCGTCATTGATGATGACACAAGGACAGGTGCAAGAACCAGCAATAGTGGTCAGGAGGGAAGACGATGAGGTTGGAAAAGGTGTCAACAGCGCCTGGAATTCCAGAGTTGCACAGAAGAGCCGGCAAACAGCCGCAGGTGAGGCATGACGGCCTCAGGAGAGTTATGGACTTGGAGTCCAAGCTGGAATCCTCAGATAATAAGGAAAGCAAAAGGTCGCACTCGACTTGTCTATCCAGTTACAGCTGGTGTTGGACCAATATCCGTCAGTCATGAAGGAATCAACGCAAAAGCATCTGCAGCCTTGTCTATCCAGTTACAGCTGGTGTTGGACCAATATCCGTCAGTCATGAAGGAATCAACGCAAAAGCATCTGCAGCTTTATGTAGTAAAGCACTTACAGTTGCTGGCTGCTAGGAGCCACGATGTACCCCATGCAGATTTGAATGAATATATCGAATTGTTTGTGCGCATCTTCGAACTCAAACTAGTGGAATACCTTAAGCACAAAGCGGTGCGAGGGTCAGCAGTCTCAACAGCTACTCCAGCCGACTCAGTAGAATGTGAGATGAGCATGCGCCAACGAGCGCCATTAATCATGGATGCGATGGAACTGCTCAATGCGCCTTGTCAGGCTAATGAGTATCAGCAAGACTACGTTCGGCATCAGAACACTGCAAACCGTCAACGCATTGTTAGTGGAGTGCCTCAGCAGGCATTGTCTGAGGTAGAGACTGTGACAACGACTCTGGCAGAGCCAGAGGCACTGCTTGCAGTACAGGAGGTTAAAACACCTCGTAAGCAAGTTACAATCAAGGAAGAGGTGGACGAAGTCCACATTCTTAAAGAGCGAATGCAACCACAACGCATAGTACAACGCGTCCACCTAGTGGACAACTGGAATGAATGCGTCAATTACCAGAGGATACACAACCAGGACTTGCGTGATCATGGTGAGTCGTTAATTGACGACCAGGGGGTAGCTTTTGAAGGGCGTGAGGGTGTAATGCCTGTCAATGATATGCGGCACCCATTCGCGGCTTGGACGGCTGAACCGGACAGAGGTTTGGGTGGTAGTGATACTAGTAGTGGTCACTACAAACGGAGGGAGCCAAGTCGTCACAATAACAACGGTGGAGATCGTGATCGCAAAAATAACGATTGAGACAATAATAATCGTCGTGATAATGGCAGGCAGGCTGGTGGAGTACCAGCAGAGCAACAAGTGAGGCAACTGCCCACTCCACGGCCAGAAAGAGCGGCCAATGAGCACCTGTTTTGCAGCCCTTGAGCATTTTTGATGCCTGCACCTCATGAATTGCGTGAAATTACGCCGGGAATGAATGAAGCGGTCAGGATCCATATGGATCATATGCACAACCATCTCACTCATCTGGTGGATGACTCCCTTGGAGTCAGATTTAAGTTTCCTGTAAATCCGATGGTAAGCACATATGTGCGTATGCCGGAGGACATAGGTTCTCTCAACTGGAGGACTGGGCCATGGACGTGTGCTACCACCTCGCAGCATGCTGCTATGGTGGAGACGACATGGACCAGGAAAGGATATTTGTGCTACATGAATTTATGGAGGGAGAGGCTCGGAATTGGTTCCTGGTGGAGACGACATGGACCAGGAAAGGATATTTGTGCTACATGAATTTATGGAGGGAGAGGCTCGGAATTGGTTCCATCGCCACGTTCTCCATATTAATCGTGACAAATCGCATTGGACATTTAAAGAAGTCCTGATAGGACTGTACAATCGTTTTGTCAATGCTGCTACAATGCAGGAAGCCTGTGATGCCTTTAGAAAGGCAGTGTATGATGCTAAGACTGGCGTCCAGACCTGTTATGATGACCTGGTGGGTCATGCACAGAAAATGGCCGTCTATCCAGACAAATACACTATTTGCGAGACATTCCTGGACGGAATACCCGCAGACATGAGGAGAGCGCTGATACGTGACAACAATTTGTCTCTGGAGGTCATACTGTGACCAAATTCTTGGCGTATGCCATCTGTTATGAGCAGTTGACACGGACTGCGAACCATTATGAGCAGCGGAGTTCCTGCCAAGGAACCGTGAACCATCAGGCAGTGAAGGTGGGAACCTTTCTGGCCAAACGGACGGAGATGGAGAACAATTGCAATCCATGATTTGTTGTTCGTAAGACAATTCCTGGAGGCCAACAGCCTCGATCGAAGCTTGCTGGACAATTGCCAGCAAAGGATAGTCGACCCTTTTTGGGTCAGAATCAAGTAGCACCGAGAGGAGTGGTGGCGCCTGCAGCGCGTATGGCGGGCAAAACCACTGGGGTTACAGGAGCGGCCCAGAGAAGGCCTGCCAGGAATCCCTCAGCGTGCTACAATTGTGGCAGGAGCAGGCATTTCGCTAAGGAGTGTCTTGCCCCTCCTAAGGCACACATCCGAGCGGCCCATATGGCTGCAGCACTGAGCAATGTTGTCAGTGACAATGAGGACAATGAGATTGTTGACAAAATGGAGGAGGAGCCGCAAGTAGAGGCTGACGGGTCAGAAGTGGATGACGCCAAGAGCGTCCAGATTGATGGTGACAAATACATCGCAGTGGACGTCTACAACAGTGACTATTATGCTTGTGATGACAAGGAAGAATACCTGTTTGCACTGACTGAGTGCCGTGGAGATCAGCGCATCCGAATGAGATGCATAACCCTGCAGAAGACAACTAATAAGTTGCAGAGGCCACGCTATACTCCCAAGGAGAAGGAGTGCCTGGTCACATATGTTGATGTCAATGGACATCCGGCATGGACGTTGTGGGACTCTGGGAGTACCACTATGGGCATTACGCCCCAGTTTGCTCACATCAACGCAATTTGCATTCATGAACTGGAGGAGCTGCTGATGCTCCAGCTGAGGACTGTAGGGAGTCGTGCCATGGTGCAGTTTGGCGTGGAAGTGAGAATAAAGACGTCAGGGACATCGACAAAAGAATATGTGGATATTGCAAATTTTGATTCCTATGATATGATCATTGGTACACCGTTCATGTGTAAGAACAAGGTGTCGCTGGATTTTGTGAACGACATGGTCATTGTGAATGGTACGCCTGTGAAGGCAGAGAAAGTTGTGTTAAGCAACACAGATGGTCGTTTGAGGTGCTATCGCGCAACTGAAAAGCAGCGTGATGAATGCAACTGACTAGATGGTTGCAGGAGAGCGACTGTACAGGAGGTGGAGGACAAACAGGTCCCACCAAAAAGCCTGCTGGCAGACTCGCCGGCTATACAAGGAACTCTGAAGAAGGGGAAGCACCCGGATGAGCCTAAGCAGGCTGTACAGTGCAAGAATGAGCGTAGTAAACATGTGATGGAGTTGCTGCAATGCCAGCCGACTAGCTCTTGAGTGAAGGTTGAGGATCTCGTCAAGGATGAGGTATACAGTACAATGGGAACTGTGGGTAGCACTAGGTCGCTAATGGATCGACCAGTGCCTTGGCCAGGAGTGCAATGGGCGTATGACCCACGTATGCCACGGGAGTAGAACAAATTGGTGGCGTCAATGGTGACACAGACTATGGGAAGGGTGCAGGCGACCCAGATGGAGGAAGCATACCATCATGCACGAGAGGACGAGATATCCAAAACAGTGGATATTGTACTGGATGGGCTCTTGTTAAAAGCGAGAAGTGTGCAGTCATCGTCAAGTATGACGAGAGTGGTGGATAGACAACCCGTCATAAGGTTGAACCCAGGAGATCTCACAGAAGAGCACGTACGTGCCTTGCAGGAGCGATTTGAACCAAAGGTTCAGCTGCATGTAGCATGCGTAGTAAAAGGGAAAGGTAAGGCTGTGAGCCTTACAGAGGAAGATATTCCTCGACTGCACCAGCAATGGCAACAAGAGTTTGCAGATATTGTCAATGGAAGGAAGGAAGAGCTTCCTCTGTGGCAGGAGGTTAACCATGAGATTAACCTCATTGACAATACTAAGCAGTATAAGTATCATCTGCCTCGCTGTCCGCGAGCACTACAGGATCAACTTTGTGAAAAGACAAATAGATACATAAATGCAAAGTGGTGGGAACCATGACCAGCGGTGCAAGCTGCACCATTACTTTGTATTCCCAAAAAGGATGGGATGTTAAGAACTGCATCGCGACAGCGCAATGATAATACAGTCAAGGATGTGACGCCTCTTCCAGATCAGGAAGTAATACAAGAAGATGTTGCGACAGCAAAGTATAGGTCGAAAATTGACCTCACAGACGCATATGAACAGGTTTGCATATGCAAAGAGGATATACCAAAGACGCTGTTCTTGTCCCTGATGGGGACGTTTGTGAGTAACATCATGCAGATTGGTGATTGTAATGCACCAGCGACATTTCAGAGGTTAATGACCTCAATCTTCCAAGATGTAATCGGGAAGTTTATGCACGTCTATTTAGACGATATATTCATATTTTCTGACTCCATTGAGGAGCATGAGCAGCACCTACGAGTCGTATTTGAACAACTACGGAAGGCCAGCCTCTATCTCAAATGGAAGAAGTGCAAGTTGTACGCAAATAGTATTGACTGTCTCGGTCATGTCATTGACGAGAAGGGTATTCATCCGGACACGGATAAGCTCGATCGAATTCGAGAGTGGCGTACTCCATGCACATATAATGATATCCAATGGTTTGTTGGACTTGTAAACTATATTGGCAACTTCTTGCCAGACATCACGGCCTATACAGGACCACTAATGGCCATGACCCAAAATGGGTCCCCTTTTCACTGGAGACCGCTGCATCAGCGGTGCTTTGAGATGATTAAGTGCATATGTGCGAAGACGCCAGTCATCCGGCCAATTGATCCACGTATTGACGAGCCCATCTGGCTCATATGCGATGCATCAAAGACTGGGGTTGGGGCCATGTTTGGCAAAGGCAAGACATGGCAGACTTGCCGACCAGCGGGATTTATGTCCCGTAAATTCACTGCTGCCCAGCAGAATTATGCTGTACACGAGTTAGAAACACTCGCTATCCTGGAAGCCCTCCTAAAATGGGAGGATAAACTGATGGGATACAAGATCCATATCATTACGGATCACAAAGCACTAGAGTTTTTCAAGACTCAGGTGCACCTATCTCCACAACAACGTTGCTGGATCGACTACATGTCACGGTATCAGTTCAACATCACCTATGTAAAAGGTGAATTGAACAAAGTCACGGATTGCCTGTCTCAATATTTCGAGAGTGATACTCGAGATGACGTCCATGACATGCATGACTATGTCCAGGCAGACAAACGTATTGACCCCGAGGGCAAAGATTTGCCCCTGCATTGGTTCCACAAAATCAAGGAACATAGGGTTGAGCTACACGCCATGCAAGTGCAGGAAACATGTCGCAGTAAGCGACTGCACAAACAGTGAGAAACTCGCGATATCAAAGCCCAGGTGCTGTTGGAACATGAGGCCCCTCAGCCACATGAAGAGATGAGGCAAGAGGTGCCTACGAGAGGTACTGATATGACGCTCCAGCAAGCACTGGAGTTACAGGACCATATTCCTGCACCGGCCGACTTAGGCAATGCGCAATTCCACACACGTATCCAGCATGGATACAAAGATGATAATCTCTTTGTAGAAATTCTGAACAATATCCAGGCGCACCCGAGCTTCAAGGTGGAGCAGCAGCTTGTCTACGTTATCAGACCCACGGGGTCCAAAGTCATCTGCATTCCCAGGAGAGGTCGTTGATTATGACTATCCTGGACCAGGCCCATAGAGTGGTGGGCCACTTCAGAACTCAGAAAACGCCCAGGAGAGGTCGTTGATTATGACTATCCTGGACCAGGCCCATAGAGTGGTGGGCCACTTCAGAACTCAGAAAACGCTGGACTATGTGCAATGCTGGTATTGGTGGCTGCAAATGGCCAAGGAGACAAGCCAATTTTGCTCAACATGCGAGCTATGTCAGCAGTCAAAAGTATCGACTTTGAAGCCACCGGGAAAGCTTCATTCACTACCCATACCAGTTAAACCCTGGGATTCGATCAGGATGGACTTTATAGGTCCATTCCCTGAATCAAAGGGTTGTAACTACCTTTGGGTAGTGATCTGCAGAATGACCAGTATGGTCCATCTCATTCCGGTGAGAACCACCATGACAGCATCGGATTTGTCATGGATCTATCTCAAGGAGATAGTGCACCTCCATGGATTGCCAAGCTCGATCGTAAGCGATAGAGATGCTAAATTCACTTCCAAGTGGTGGAAGGAGCTGCACAAAACTGCTAAGAGCAAAGTTGCTCATGTCGACATTGTTTCATCCGCAAACGGATGGTCAAACTGAACGTGTGAATAGAAATATTGTGCAAAGATTGCAAGCATTTGTACATCCTGATCAGAAGGACTGGGTGGATAGATGTCCACTCGTGGAATTTGTGATAAATGTGAGCATATCAGAAACCACAGGGTACTCACCCTTTGAACTCAACAATGGCTACATGCCATCCATGATTTGTGAACTTCGTACGGACAAAGCTATTCATGTGGGAGTAAAGCAGTTTGCGTGCAACGTGCTAGCAAACTTGGCAGAGGCCCATGATGTGATTATAGAATTGTGTGTATGGCAGACCAAACATGCGAATAATCGCAGACGTGATGAGCCAGACATCGAGAAAGGGAACCTAGTGTACCTTTCTACAAAGAACTTGAACCTGCCAAAAGGCAGAGCAAGTAAGTTGTGTCCGAAGTGGATTGGACCATATAAGGTCCTTGAAGTGGAGCTGAGCACGTCTAACTACATGCTGGAACTACCCCATGCGCTGCATGCGTGCAGGATAGTTCCCAAGTTTCATGTGTTGCTATTGCGACTGTATATGGCCAGTAGTGATGCGCTCTTCCCTAATCGCACAACTCCAGAGCCATATGACTTTGGAACTGGCAATGACCAGGAGTGGTTTGTAGATGACCTCATAGGTCATCGGTGGACAAAAGGAAGCCTCGAATTCGAGGTAAGGTGGAGCTTAGGTGATACTACCTGGGAACTGCTAGTGAACTGCAAAGACCTTGCAGTGATGAACAGGTATCTAGAGTTGCAGGGCGTGAAACACCCTCAACAGCTAGCAAAACGCGCGTAACGTGCATGTGGTGGTGGAATGTGGACAAAGTCCACTTTGATAGCTGGTAACTAACCAGGTGGCTACTAATTGTGTCTGTGATTGTGACTGTTTACATGACTATGATCGCTGATGAGGGGCCAGGTGGCATGTGTTTGTGGTTATTTACACCACTGGCGGAGTTGGGAGATTGTTTTTTTTTCTTTCTTTCCTCAGTCCCAATACACGTAGTCTATGTGTCGCTTTAAAATGGCCTATTGGGGGCCGCAAAAGAGTGATCAGAGCTGGCAGGGCTCTAGTAGAGGGGGGAGACCCCCGAATATACAAATATCTTCCCAGTACCAGAGGCAGCTGCCATATCCAGCGGCAAGTCAGTTGCAGTCAGTGGGTGTGGCCTATCTGGGCCGCAAGGAGCCGCTACCATATCAAACACCCCTCCACTTGCAAGAGATGGAGGTCGATGACGAAGGGCGCTATGGGCATCGGGAGCGTTATTATCAGGAACCGTCCTCACACTCGTCTGTGTTGTATCCAACGTATGCAGGTGTGATGACGGGGCCGCCGTCAGTGCCATGGGCTCATCGGCCCATGGCAGAGTTGTATGAGGAGCCTGTGCCACAAGCACAGAGATTAGCAGTGCCAGACGTGCTGCTAGACAGATTGGAAGCAGCAGGACAGCCAGTCCCTGCAACTGCGTCCTTCCTGCAGGACAGTCTGGCCATGATGGTGATGAGGGATTGCTCAACCAGATTGAGCTGATGAAGAGGCAGCACGTTGCAGCGCTAGAACAGATTGAATGCACGTCTAAGTGCAAAGTTTCAACATTTGAGAAACCAACTGCCGAGGTCAAGAGAGCTAAGTATCAGCCCAGTCGACCGGTCGAACCTCCACGGGCAAGGATGCCGTCGGATGCGCAATTTGCATGCTGTGAGCAGCCTGCTCAGCCCATTGCTTCATCGTCGCAGTTACCTGATCTGGGTCCTCAGGCCTCGTCAGAGTCGCTGGCTGCGGTCAGTGAACCCTTGGCAGGTCTGTCCTTGGGTCAGCGGGAAACTGCATCGTCTCAGGCCCCATCTAGGGTGCCCAAAACTGTCGCTGTGGCGCCAAGAGCACCCGTTACTGTTGTCCCTTGCGCTGAGCCTGGAGGGAGAACTCTGGCACAAAATGCACCTGCCCCTCCAGTGGCTCAGCCACCACTCAAACCTTCCGCCCCGGCCAAGTTGGGGTCTGCACGCCAACGTCAAGGCCATAAGCCTCCTCTTGATGCCTCCAAGCTGGAGGTGATAGAGTTCCCGGCAGGCATTCCCGCACAGGCCAGGAAGGTATCTATGTTGTTTTTGTTGCCCGTCACCATGCCCGCTCTGCAGGCACACTTTCCCGTGGTCATCCTGACCACCGACCCTCGCTCCCCGGAGCAATATGACGGTCTGGTGGTGACCTCAAGAAATCGTCCCATGCCTGGAAAAGGCAAAGCACCCATGGCCTCCTTATCCGACGAGAGCGACTATGGAGAGTCGAGCTTGGAGCATGAGGAGGAGGCAGAGTAAGGGGAATCGGCAGCAGACCAATTCCAGAGAGTATCGTGCAATAAGCGCATTGCAAAAAAGAAGGTGATCTGTGCCAAGGAGCTGCATGCCCTCAAACAGAGGGCCGAAGATGAGTTCTCAGGGAGAATCCCCAATGGATTGGGGGTGAAGGTGTGGGGACCGCTCGATATCGAGCGCACAAACTTGTGCTTCAGAGGAGCACTCAGCCACTGCACATATTATTCGTATCATTCAAATACTGTGCTGTTGGGAGCCGAGGCCAATCGGGCAGCGGTGTATGAGTTTTCTTCTGGGCACCGTGCTGGCATTCCTGCCAGCATTATCTACAAGTATTCCCCTTCATTTACAAGTATTCTCCTCATGGCCTCCCCCGCACTCCATTAGAGCTGGACCAGCTTTACAAGTACTTTTCGAATGAGCACGCTCCCCGTCATAAACAAATTGCCACCTATCTCCTCATCATGGAGCTTCAGATGTTTGCTCAGCGAACCAATGAGTCGCTACATGACTGAACAATGATGCTCCTGATGAAGGACCCGCGATATCAGAACCTCATCAGCCCAATCCAGGGGGCTGATGACCTGGCGCTCGTTGAGCACTGACACATTCCGGGGCGCTATCTGCGCACGAAAGAAGACGGCTCGACCGTGCTGCGTGTAATGCATGCTCAAGACCCTGCCACACCGTTTGACCTGGATCAGCTTGCGCAGTACGTGCTGATCTTTGGTCGTCCTGGTTTGGAAAATACTTACCAAGGCATTGCGGTGGATCATGCCTACCACATGCACTGGCGAACCCTCTTCAGGTTCGCCTTGTGTCGAGCTCTTTGCGCTAACAGCGCAGCCAAGCCTGTGATTGTGTGGCGCATGACCCTTGTCATGGCCTGCCTGGGTTTGTACCGTGAGGCTATTGCCTTTTACAATGATATGTTCCCTGACCAGCTGTTCGAGCCCCAGAGAGGGCCCCAGCTGGAACTTCACCCCATGCACATCCCCAATGACTTTGCACGGAACTTCTCGGATGACAATGCACTACGCATCTTACTACACAATCGGATACCTGCTGACTGGGTGGACCATGCATATACCTACGGCGTGGTCTTCCTGGAACAGCAGTTCCACGCACCCACGATGTCTATGGACATCTTTCGACAAATTGACAACAAGCGCATGGAGTGCTTGGACAAATACGGCACCCCTCCCACAATCCCACAGTGGGATGGATGGCGGGAGATGACCGAAGACGATCATTATTGTCTTATGTTCAAGCACAACAAAAAAAGTTGTCTTTCCGAGAACCCCAAGGCCAATGGCCTCTACTACCTCATTGGCATGGACCCGAACCAGGTCCACCTTCTAAAGTGCCCGGCAGTGCAGGACATGCCTGCAGCTGACGTAGACCCAAGCTGGGTCAATCTCATACCACACACGGCGGCGCATGGTATGCTACCCACCAATGTTTCAGCAATTAACGTCGCACTAACTGATTCTATGGTGGTAGACACGCCTGTAGTCGAGGGGCCTATCACTCCACCGAGGATGGAATCGGTGCCTCCTCCTCCCGCGATTAACATCGCACTGGAGGAGGAGTCAAAGGTGACTGAGACGGGCGCGGGTGCGGGGGCATCGTCAGACGGGTCTTAGACCCATATTTTGTTGTGTAGGTACTTCTGAGTATTTCACTCGAACCATTCCAGCTGAAATGCACTTAGAGTTGTGTGTAGATACAGCGGACCCAGAGGAGGGGTCAATCTTTTTGTCTTTTTTTATAATTGTTTATATATATAAATACGTTCCATCTACTGCTGGTGCAACATGCGCCCTTGTCTGATAAGGACGGCTTCCTCTTGTGTCCAGAAGACACATCTACACTGCGGATAACTACTAACGCCTTGCAGCCACGCGATACGTGTGTTAGTCATCTGTTGTTTGCACTCTCGTGCATCCTTTATCTCACTCCACCTCCCTTCCTAAGACCAAGTATTCGGTCTCATTGGGGGGTATGTAATGGAGTCACCCATGTTACTAGTGTCTACAACGCTATAATCATTTCATAGAGTATTACATAAGATAACATCTTGTTTTCACACTAAGTACTAGTCAAATCTGATATTGCGGTCTGATTTAGCACTGTGTGATACACACAGATAGTTCTAACGCGTAACCCAAGGTTACACAAGACATTGTGACAAATATGTTTGAGTGGTGAGACAGTGAGGAGTCAATAGTCAGACTCAGAGTTGTGGGATGAGAAGGGACATTGTGACAAATATGTTTGAGTGGTGAGACAGTGAGGAGTCAATAGTCAGACTCAGAGTTGTGGGATGAGAAGGGTTTTGATGATGCAGGATTTAACTCTGCATCATCTGTTTCAGTTCTGCTATCATACTCTGATAGTTCCTCATTCAAATCATCTATTACCAGTTCTGCTAGTATACAGCCTTGCTATTCAGATTCATCAAGCACTGCTGCATCTTCCATATTGACATCACTATCTATTATGGTGACAGCATTTTCATCACCTGAAACCATTGTTGGATGGGTCTTGAAGAAATCTTGCATCAATGTGACCTGCAGGTTATTACTATTTGGGCAGTTGAACTCTTTCCAATGTCCTTGTGTTCAGAGTACACACAATATCTTTGCTTCCTCCCTCCTTTGCTGCTATTTATGTGCTTCAAGGACATGTCATTGTGTATGTTTTGATAGTCCATTGTAACCAAGTGATTAGTTAGTTGGCTTCAATTTTCTTCCATTCCTTTATATACTTCCCCATCTCCAGCTGGAAAATCAGCCCTTCTGCTGCTTGGTCCTCTCTTTCTTTCAATTTCCTCACATTCTTCTCATCAAATTCCAGGAATGATTCATGCCCAGTGCCATCTGAAAACTTATCTTCCTCCTCCATTGACCAAATGTCTTCATCTGAGCTCAAGATTGTTTATACCACCATAATACCCAGACTCCAATTCAAAAGTTACTATTATGATAACTAGTGAGTTCCCAATGCTGTTATCATTCATTGATTTTGGTCCTGATGCAGTTTCCATTTCAGAAATCAGAAGCAGGATTGTGGTCAATGCTCTGAGAGCTGTTTGGGCCTGACATGCATGCACAGTGGCTTCTTTTCAATATTGTTATGGTGCCATTGGATTGGGGAGCTATCAGTTGTCTGGTAGGCTCAAAAGTTTTCTTGTAAATTAATGGACCAACATTTTAAATGTTAAACTACTGAAAAACATGTTAGTACAGTATTCAGTCCTAAAAACACAGGAAATTCTACAAAAATCCATGAAAATTCCTAATTTTTTTTCCAGCCTCTGGCAGTTTTGACCACTGTCACTCCATTGTGTAGATGTAAATAAGAGATTTAGTCCTCAGTCACACCAGTAAAATGTAATACAACTGATTTATTACCTGTAGATGTAAATAGAGATTTAGTCTACAAGTTATGAGTGAGTATGATTATAGGTAAGATATATAAGTAAATGAGCTCATCCTTAAGTTGCACCAGTATAATGTAGTATGACTGAGGGGTGGTGCTCTGTGCACATATCTCTAGATATGACAAAAAAAAATAAGGTTCAATAGTAAAGAGTAGTAAAAACTAATTGCTATAGCCACCAGGGCTCAGAGGGCTTCGTAAAAATATGAGAGAGGGATCAAAAATAGTAAGGCAATCATGTAATGTTGGAAATGATGTAGGATTGACTTGTAAAGTGAGTCTTCTTCTCAACATATTGTGGTGACTAGGCAATTGGCACCGTAGCATTTCAAAGATAACATTTGGCTTGGGTGAGTTGTGCTGATAATGTCATGCAAGACAAGGAGGCACATTATGTTTTTTATAGTATTGCAGATATGTTGTGGACTCCTAACTCCTTTTTTTTTGAAGTAGTGTTTGGTTTGGTGGTGTAGCCAGTGCCATATAGTCGCCTCTACACCACTTGCAGGGCTGGTTTTTTTTTGAAGTAGTGTTTGGTTTGGTGGTGTAGCCAGTGCCATATAGTCGCCTCTACACCACTTGCAGGGCTGGTATCCTGGAATTGCAACCAGGAATTCTCATTAAAGTCCAGCAACCTATTGGTCTATGAGAAAATGCCTTTATGCACACAGTGTGGGGCTCTAAACTCAGGTGAGGCAGCCTCAGCCTATCCCCCTCTATCATCAGGTTCCATACCCACTAAAACCCCACCTCCTGCCTCTGCAAGAGGCTCTATGGGCACTGAGCCCATGCCTGTCCCTATCCATGTTGCTTCCACAAAGTTCATGGTGATTGTGCACTTGCCCAGTTTTATGCTGGCCAATTTTCTATTGAGGTCCACCCAAGAGTTCATCATTCTCTTCCATTGTCATGATATTTCTTCCTCCAAGAATGGGAGGTTCTCCTTCCTTATCACTCTCTCACATCTGAGGACCCATATTAGGTATGCAGACTCTATCACTAAGATTCTGTATAAGCAAGACAGGCCAACTGATTCTTTCTTGTTCCTTCCCTCTATGTTTACTAGAGGGCTTCCTAGGACAAAACATACGTCTTTTTTGGGCAAATCCTTTCCAGACCAAGCTTTTCAGACCTCATTTGCTAAATTCCATATGGTCTCCTGGCCTGAAGATGAGCAAGAGGAGAGAATGTGGTTCATGGAGTTAATTACATTATCATGTGGACATATAGCTCTCGATTTGAGGTCTGGTGGCATGCTAGGCCGGCTTAGTAGGAGTCTATTTTGTATGTGTCGTATATACCTTTCCATAGGAAAACCTTAATTTGCCTTGAGAAATCTTTATTCTGGGTACCTCTTCATATCTGTGCAACTGAAGGCCTCTTTCCACATTGTTGTTTCACATGCCAACTAATCTTCCTCAGCATAAACTCTGTTCTTGGCCTTGTGGGTACTTCTACCAGGCCTTTAATCACGCAATATGCCAAGGCCTGTGACATTTTTGCTAATTTCATGCCCAACAGGTGGAGTTCTACTGGAATAGAGGGAAGTATCATCAAGTTCTGGCTTGATAGAGCCTCGTTTGCTAAAGTAGAGGCTATTATAGATTCCAAGCCTAGTTGCTCTTTGGATATGTCACTGTAATCCCTACAATTACAGCCACCTGATTATTTATACATGTTTAACTTACTACTTCCACTTCCATGTTACATCTGTCAGTCAGCATTCAAAGGCGGGGATTCTTTTGGATCCAGACTGAAACAAAGTCAACAAGAGAACCAGATTGGAATACAATTCTAGTCCTATGAAGTGTGTAAACAAAAAGCTACCTTAGATAAGGTAGCTGCAATGAGTATACGTAGTGATTATATAATATGTATTGTATGATTATCATAATACTAATTACTACGCAATCCAGATTAGATCTGCTGAACAACAGTTAGGTTGTTCAGCACAAAAGATAAGTTCAGGTACCTAGAGCTCAGGCTCTAGGTCACTTGGTTACATACCCCCCTTTCAGACTGGTTACAGTCTCTAAAAGGGGAGCGCTCGCAATCACCCCTCCCCACATTCCAGCAAGGCATTTCCTGTAGTTTATTAGTGTCGAGGTTAGCTGACGATACTATGATCAATGCTTGCCATATCATGCAGATGGCGGACGGTGTAACTTGCTCTCAAGAAAGGTGGCCATATTGAAGTCAGTGTTAGCCAAAGTAGATGCCTCTGCAAGAGGTCACGTTACCGACGGGTTGTTAGTAGTTGTAGTGACCACTGATGGGGGCGGTAGGGGACCCTGGTATGGGCCATGCATCCAAAGATTGCAATGACATGGTTCCATTCCAACAGGGTAGTAGAAACCCTCCTCAAGGTATGCATGACCTTGAGCAAATTCTCATCCAAGCAAAGCTTGGAGGCAAATTACATCATCTGCGGTAGGAGTCCTCCATCCATCCCACTGTAGAATTGCTGATGGCTCACCGTAGAGGTTGAGTCTACAGTGCCATTCATCGTCAATGTCCCTATACACGTCCAGAGAGGCATTTGGTGTCTGGAAATGGCTCTCTAGGTAGACCACACCAAATGTGTAGGCGTGGTCTATCCATTCCACTGGCATGCAATTTGCTAGTAGGACCCTCAGTATGTCAGCCTCACTAATGTTGGCTGACATGGAGTCATTGAAGTGTGGAGTCATAAACTGCACATCTGTCCATGACATTGGCTCAAATGGCTGACTGGGGTTAGGTGCATTGTGGGCATCAATGGCCTCACGGTACATCCCAGGTTGAGCCATGATGAATGCCAGTACCCTGGCAAAGCAGCTTCAGGGTCACCTTTGAGGTGATACTCCTCAGTGATAGCATGCCCCAGCAGAGTACGGAAATGAATACAAAACACATAGTCCATGGGAATGCCCAGGACAGTGTTCATCATACCAGGGCATGAAAAATACAGCACGCTCTGTGCTAGGCAATCAAGATCAAAGGTATGTTGTATACCTTCCAAGTCAAATCCCACAAGCGTGAAAACGGGTTTGCTTCCCTGCCCTTTCCATTGGAGATACCCCTCAGGTGTAGGCAGGACAGCCAGGTCCAGGGGAGGAAGGACTTGCTTGAACTCAGGCCCACAAACCAGCTCCATTGTGTGATCCCTCCACGGTTGACTATAGTTCATTGATATGCGCTGGAATTCACATAGGAGGTAGTATGCCTCAATATGGAGTGGTAAGGCCTTCATCTTGTTGTCCACTAGCACCAGCAATTTACAGGCCTCTTGGGGATTCATGGGGAACCCCTGCAGTGCAGTTTTTATCAGCAGTATCTGTAAGGGCGACCTCTAGAGGCTGTGGCTCAGTCACACAGCTGGCAGAGGGAGATCCAAAGAGAACAAGTCTAGGGATTTCCTATGCCAAGTTGAACACTTCTGGGGCCTCTGAAGCATGGGAAACAACTGTACAGTACAACAAAACCTTAAAAACTCGAAAATTGCCTACACAAACACTTGTACAAATAAGGGGCAAACTCTGGCAAACTCTGGCTTATATAAGCGGTCTGGAAGCGGTGCTGAGTGGGCCCACACTTGTCTGAATGGTGGCTAAAGAACCAGAGCATCTCAAGGGCTGAGAGTAGTACTAACAGATAGTGCTGAAAGAATAGAAACAGTAAAATGAAATAATGTCAGAAGAAATAAGAGAATGAATGGAAGGAGAGTGAAGAGATAAGGAGTGAGAAAAGGAAGAAATGAGGAGTCCCCTGACAGTATTGAGGTAGGATGATACCTTGTCCCCTTCTCTTCCTGCTCCTGGGCCTGCAGTGCCTCATCTTCCACAAACATGGTATTTGACAACCATGAGTAGTAAAAGTGGTGGTCCCCTCTCCAAATACTCCTAGCCCTTCAGGTATATGCCCCGTGGCTTGCTCTACCCTGTCCTGGTCAACCTTGGCCTGCTTGTTGGCCTCAGCCTTCCTACGCATGGCAGACTTTTGGTTGCGACTCAGCCACAAATTCTTCTGCGCCGCTGTCTTCCCTTCTGACAGTGTCTCCTCAGTGCTTGGTCTATAATTGCTAGCCTCACCATTGTCAGCAAGGCCCATAGTGGCTGGTGTAGGCAAGCAATTTTCTACCTTGTTGTCTGTCTGTGCGTCTTGACGAGGTGGCTCTGGCACATATGACTTGTGTGGTTTCTCAAATTGTACCGCAGGCAGGAAAAATACAATCTCTTCAGCTCCAGATCCTGTTGGCACGTTGTCCAGGAACCACATTGTTGCTGTCTGCAGGGCTCCTTTCAGTCTGTTCTGCACCTTCACCATGCCAGGTGTGTGCACCAATGTTTTCAGGCCCCAGTCTTTGTCATCCACTATCATCTCATCATCACCCCAGTCCTCAGAGCAGGGTGTTACCTCTCCTGCCTCACTAAGTTCTGGAGGTGCTATGGGTGCCCCCACTTCCTCCTGCATCCTGAGGCGCTTAGCCTCAGTCTGCTTCTCTGGCGTTGTTGCCTGCCGCTTCATTGCATTGGCAAACGTCTTGATCATGTTGTCGTTACGCTGCTGCAGCATAACGATTTCGTCCAGCAGACCCATAATCACTACTTGGGCCACCGGATCCTTCAGAAACTCTGATTCTGGGGGAACACATTGCCCTGCAGCTACTAATCACTGCCACACTATTTCAATCTGAGAATCCACCTGATCCTCCGATGCTTTCCCCTTCCTTTTTTTGCTTGCTGACAACCTACACGGAGATGGGGACTGCCTACATGCTGGAGGCAACCGTGGTTGCAGAGGTGACCTGGGTTGCTGTGCACCCTGCACCCTTGGTCTATTTCGGTCTTCTCAAAATGGAGGCTCCTCCCGCCTCCTATTCACAGACTCCCTCGTGATCACAACTCTTCTTGCTGGTTCTCGCAGCAGCAACTGCTCTCTCTCTCCAAGGTGGCACCACCTCGTTTCTCATCCTCACCTCCCTTACTGGCAACCACTCACAATTCTTCCAAGGGAATTCCATCTCCTTCTGCTTACTCCCTCTCCACTCCTCATCCACCTCCATGGGGACCACCTGTTGTGCCTGCAGCATCATCATTCCCCATGGGACTTGCACTTGCATAGCCTGCTGCCCAGGTCCACCGGGACCTGGGAAAAATGGCATCAGATAATACTGCAGAAAAAATGGTGGGGCCTGCCCAAATTGAGCCATTGTCGGGTATGCTGCCAATCCTGGCATTAGTACCAACGCACTAACACTACTCATTTGAATTGTCTGCTGCTCTCCCCCCCCCACCAGAACCCTGTGGGCTCTGCTTCTGCTGACTTGGCATTTGGCCAGGCAAGGAATACGACATTACTGAAGCTGATGTGGCAGTCTCCAGAAAAAAAAATTTGCTTCTGTCAGGTTACATAACCTGATCCGCCTCCGACAGATCCAACCAGAACAATCTTATCATTTCTAATCCCAGGATGACAATCTTATCCCTAATCTCATCTAAGCACGTGAGCACTTAGATAGCTTTCTTGGCTGTCGCACCCCTTGCAATTCCAAATAGCGATCCAATGCTGCCAGCTGAGAACACGTACTCAGCAACTCCCATGTAGTGTCTCCCGCACTCCACCAAACCTCAAATTCAAGATTCCTTCCACCCACCCACCAATGTCCCAGTATCTCTTCAACAAACCACTCCTGTTTGTCACTTGCTCCGAAGTCATATGCCTCAGGCATTACTCGATTTGGAAACAAGGCATCATCATTTGCCTTGTAGGGTCAGAGTAAAGATACATGAAACCTGGGCACAATCCTCCTTGCCTGCAATCCTGCAGGCAACTCCAGCATGTAATATGATGTGCATGGCTTGGCCTCCAGGATTCTATAGAGTCCAATGAATTTTGGACACAATTTACTTGCCCTCCCCTTGGGAAGCTTTAAGTTCTCCATTGACAAGTACACTAATGCACCCTGCGTTAGTTCTGGATCTGCCCTCCGCTGTTCATTTGCATGTCAAGTCTGAAAAACTCACGCTGCAATAATAGCATCATGTGCATTCGCCACATTCTCCAATGCTTGCTGTGCAAAGTCCCTTATGCCTTTGTGCACTACCTCAGCCCCCCTGAGTTCCTGAATCATAGAGGGTAGATACTCTCCATTCAGTTGAAATGGTGCATATCCAGTGATCTCTGACACACTGGCATTAATCACAAATTCAGTCAGCAGGATCCTGTCTACCCAATCTTGCTGGTCAGGCCTGACCACGGTCCAGAATATCTGAGCCACGCTCTGATTGGCTCGCTCAGTCTGCCCATCAGTCTAAGGGTAAAAGGATGTGGACATCAACAGTCTTGCTCCAAGCAACTTGTGCAGCTCACGCCACCATAGTGACGTGAACTTTGAGTCCCTGTCACTCACAATTGAGCTTGGGAGGCCATGAAGCCTCACAATATCCCTGAGGTAAATCCACGAAAGCTCAGAAGCTTTCATTGTAGTGTGCACTGAAATCAAGTGCACCATACTGGTCATGCAACAGATTATTACCCAGAGGTAATTAGATCCTCTGGCCTCTGGGAACGGTCCCACAAAGTCCATTCTGATGGAGTCCCAAGGCTTCACTGTGATTGGCAGGGAGTGCAGCCTCCCTGCAGGCTTCTGGTTACTAGTCTTTGCCCTCTGACATGCCACACACGTCTGGCAAAACTTGGCAACTTCCGTGTACATCTGAGGCCACCAGTACCACTGCCTCAGGTATTCCGACGTCTTGCTGGCTCCAAAATGGCCCACCACCTCATGAGCCTGTGTAAGTATGGCGGTAATGAGGTTTCAATTTTGTGGCAGGCATACTACATCACAATCACAAATATTTCACATCCACTCTGAAGCAGGGGTGCTCATCTGAGTGATCCAAGACCTCAGAGCACAGTGGATCCTCCAGGTACAACCGTTTCACCCTGGCTCTAAAGTCATTGGTAACTGATGGTGGAGGCACACTGTTGCCTCCATGCTCTTTCAGC